>JALGBA010000023.1:5555000-6110356 GCA_023970755.1 Azemiops feae | reverse complement strand
GTTTTCTTAATGTTGAGTTTCAAGCCAACTTTTGCACTCTCCTTCTTCACCCGCATCAAGAGGCTCTTTAGTTCCTCTTCACTTTCTGCCATTAGAGTGGTATCATCTGCATATCTTAGGTTGTTGATATTTCTCCCTGCAATCTTAATTCCAACTTTTGATTCATCTAGCCCTGCCTTTCTCATGATGTGCTCTGCATATAAGTTAAATAGACAGGGCGACAGAATACAGCCTTGCCGGACTCCTTTCCCAATTTTGAACCAATCAGTGGTTCCGTGTCCAGTTCTCACTGTTGCTTCTTGACCACATATAGGTTTCTCAAGAGACAAATAAGATGGTCTGGTACTCCCATCTCTTTAAGAACTTGCCACAATTTGTTGTGATCCACACAATCAAAGGCTTTAGCATAGTCAATGAAGCAGAAGTAGATGTTTTTCTGGAACTCCCTAGCTTTCTCCATAATCCAGAGTATGTTGGCAATTTGATCTCTATTTCCTCTGCCTCTTCGAAATCCTGCCTGTACTTCTCGAAGTTCTCGATCCACATACTGCTGGAGTCTAGCTTGTAGGATTTTAAGCATAACTTTACTTGCATGTGAAATGAGTGCAATGGTGCGATAGTTTGAACATTCTTTGGCATTGCCTTTCTTTGGAATTGGAATGTAAACTGACCTTTTCCAATCCTGTGGCCACTGTTGAGTTTTCCAAATTTGCTGGCAAATTGAGTGTAGCACTTTTACTGCATCGTCTTTTAAGATTTTGAATAGCTCAGCTGGAATACTGTCACCTCCACTAGCTTTGTTGTTGCTCAGCTTTCCTAAGGCCCATTTCACTTCACATTCTAGGATGTCTGGCTCGAGGTCAGTGACCACCCCATCGTGGTTATCAGGGATGCTAAGCTCGTTCTTGTATAGTTCTTCTGTGTAATTTTGCCACCTCTTCTTAATCTCTTCTGCCTCTGTTAGGTCCCTGCCATTTTGGTCCTTTATCATGCCCATCTTTGCATGAAACGTTCCCTTCATATCTCCAATTTTCTTGAAGAGATCTCTGGTTCTCCCTATTCTATTGTTTTCTTCTATTTCTTTGCACTGTTCATTCAAGAGGGCATTCTTATCTCTTCTAGCTATTCTCTGGAATTCTGCATTCAATTGGTTGTATCTTTCTCTTTCTCCCTTGCCTTTCGCTTCCCTTCTTTCCTCAGCTATTTGCAAAGCTTCCTAAGACAGCCATTTTGCTTTCTTGCATTTCTTTTCCTTTGGGATGGTTTTAGTTGCTACCTCTTGTACAATGTTGCGAACCTCCGTCCATAGTTCTTCAGGCACTCTGTCTATCAGATCTAATTCCTTAAATCTATTTGTCACCTCTACTGTATATTCATCAGGGATATGATTTAGTTCATACTTGAGTGGCCTAGTGTTTTTCCCTATTTTCTTCAATTTAAGCCTAAATTTTGCAACAAGAAGCTCATGATCTGAGCCACAGTCAGCTCCTGGTCTTGTTTTTACTGACTGTATAGAGTTTCTCCATCTTTGGCTGCAGAGCACATAGTCAATCTGGTTTCTGTGTTGACCGTCTGGTGATGTCCATGTGTAGAGACGTCTCTTGGGTTGTTGGAAAAGAGAGTTGCTATGACCATCGTATTCTCTTGACAAAATTCTATCAGCCTGTGCCCTGCTTCATTTTGTACTCCAAGGCCAAACTTGCCTGTTATTCCGTTTATCTTTTGGCTTCCTACTTTAGCATTCCAATCCCCCATGATGATAAGGACATCATTTTTTTGGTGTTGATTCTATAAGGTGCTGTAGGGCTTCATAGAACCGGTCAATTTCATCCTCTTCAGCACCAGTGGTTGGGGCATAGACTTGGACTACTGTGATATTGAATGGTTTGCCTTGGATTCGCACTGAGATCATTCTGTCATTTTGGGGATTGTATCCCAGTATTGCTTTTCCTACTCTTTTATTGACTATGAAGGCTACTCCATTTCTTCTGAGGGATTCTTGCCCGCAGTAGTATACCTGATGGTCCTCTGAATTAAATTCACCCATTCCTGTCCATTTTAGTTCGCTGATTCCTAAGATGTCGATGTTCAGTCTTGTCATCTCTTGTTTTTCCAATTTGCCTTGGTTCATGGATCTTACGTTCCAGGTTCCTATGGAGAAAAAATCTTTACAGCATCGGACTTTCCTTTCACCACCAGATGCATCCACAGCTGAGCGTCCTTTCGGCTTTGGCCCAGTCGCTTCACTCTTTCTGGCGCTACTAGTACTAGCCCTCTGCTCTTCCCCAGAAGCATATTGGACACCTTCCGACCTGAGGGGCTCATCTTCCAGCGTCATATCTTTTTGCCTTTTAGTACTGTCCATGGGGTTTTCATGGCAAAGATACTGGAGTGGGTTGCCATTTCCTTCTCCAGTGGATCACATTTTGTCAGAACTCTCTGCTATGACTTGTCCGTCTTGGGTGGCCCTGCACGGCATAGCTCATAACTTCATTGAGTTATGCAAGCCCCTTCGCCACGACAAGGCAGTAATCCATGAAGGAGTTCTCTAGACTAGCCATACCCAATTCTTGCAACCGTTCTTCATATGTTTTAATCTCCAGGTCTTTGATCATCCTAGTTTATCTTCTCTGCACTTTTTCCAAAGTCTCAACATCTTTTTATGTAATTGGTGGCCAAAACTGGATACAGGTGTGGTCTTACTAAGGTTTTATAAAGCAGTACTAATACTTCATGTGATTTTGATCAACAAGGCAATTCGGTTTGGCTGGAAAGCACTTGAGTTGCTACTGCCCTCAGTATCCTGAGCCCCTGACTTGCAGAGTGGGGTGCCATTTGTATTGGGGAAAGCAGTTTGTCTCAAAAGCTTCCCCCAGTAGCTCTCTAACCTGGGGAACATTTAGAGGCTGCATTGCTCAGCCAGATCTGTGCTTCCTTCTTTGGAGTTCTTTCCTGTGTTTGTGTCATATATGACTCCAGCAGATGTTTTTACTCATCTATTTGAATGTTAACTTCACTCAACTGGTCATAAACGGAGATCTTTTAGGCGCATTTAGTAAATAGTTTGTAGCCACTATATATCTGAATCAGGCCAAAGAGGTTCAGTTTTCTGTTCCTCCTCACTATCTAACTGCATTTATTCTCTTCTCAAAAGTTGTTGACTCTTCGTTCTCCAAGTCAAATATTGTATATTTATTGAAAGAGGTATAACAAAGTAGCTTACTCAGGAAGTTGCATGCCATCTCCTATAGTGAACGCCTTAGGGGTTTTAGTGCCCTTCAGTATTTCAAAGCTCTTCCTGAGTCCTTTCTTTGATATGTTCCTATATTTCTTTTGCGCCTCCTTGACTTAGTTTGGATGTCTTTTTCTTGCTGTTACACCCACCAGGCAACAGCAATTGTTGCAGACATCATACAAACTATGCAGTCTAACCATCATTCTGCCCAAGTAGAATAAAATAAAATAAAAGTCTGAAAAGTAGAATACAAGGCAGGTCTAAAAGCAGAGATAAGAATAAGTTAATAGTAGGAAAGAGGTAATAAAACTGAAAAAAAAAGGTAAAGGTAAAAAAAGATAAAAGTTGGCTTTTAGATGGAGCTGTTGACAGTAGATGCTACCTCTTTTTTTGTGGATGAAATTCTGCATTCTGTGTATTTTAATCAGGACTTTACTTGCATTAGAAACTGGACTTACAGTGCTTTGCAATAGAAATAAATTAATGCATTCAGTATAGCAGAGTAGGCTACCTGAGACATGACTATTTCTTGATAAAATAAATAAAAAGATACATTTCTAATTTGGATAGCTCTTGGAGGAAATTTCCTTTATGAAACCCAAGGAAAAGCCAGGTGGGATATGAGTTGAATAGTTTGATAGTACTGTAGGTATAAAATGTTGAACCACATTCATTTGGTAGATCCTAAACAGACTTGAGAAATCCAGGCTGAATACTATGAGTATTAACTTAACTGAATAGAGTCCAAAATTTAGCTAATTCTTTTAAATCATCTGAGATACCCACCCTGTGTTCTCTTCATTAATGTTGCATATTAATTGCTTTTAACACAGAGTATATGAAAAGACCTGTAGTCGGTAAATCACAAATATAACAAAGGCCTCTAGTAGAATCATTTTGTGTGGACTTAACATTCTTATTTTTGGAGTTTACTGATCAGGGAGGGAGGGTGAAGAGATAAAAATAGTTATCTAAAATACCAGTGCTTTGTAATCGAAAAATAAATAAACACTCTTCTACAACCAGGAATGTTAGGTAATTAACCTCAGTGAAGAATACTGCATACATGGTAACTGAATTAAAAATTATCTTCTATATAGTTAAGTCCTTTTAGACCATCTATCTGTCCACTTTAAAAAAAAGATAATACTAGCTTAAATATGTATGTACTTAACATTCTTGTGAAGGGCAACTTTTGTTATAGAACATAATTTATGTACAGGTAGAGTGCATTTTTAAAGAGAAATGTAAAGTGGGATGGTTCAGATATTCAGGAGGACCTGAATTCAGCACCAGACATATCTTAAAAACAAAAGAGATCCTATTTTTTTTCAGAGTACTGGATGTTTATTTGTTACACAATCTTTTGTTGTTTCCCACAAAGAGTGGGGAGAATTAGGGATGGCAAAACAAAAAACTAGAGGAGCATCCGGAGGGCATTCAATCCTACTTCCAGGCAAGATACTTATTTCATCTATAAAAATCTGGTTCTTCACTACTTTTAAAAAACTATAAACAAAACATTTTTTTTTTAAAGGGAGAGGAAGCAGGGGGCTAAAATAAGAATTCTGATTTTCATAGCATTTAAAAAATCAAGCTTCTGGCAATGTGCCTGGCTTTTGTATTAGAATCCCAAGCTGTACTGGAAACTTAATATATGGTTCAGAGGACTATTATCTAATTCAGCAAATCACTGGCTTTGGAAAAATCAGAGTTAGCATCTCATGTATCTGGTTTTGCTCTTAAGGGGTTTTTCTTTTATATTCTTTTTGCATCTTGCACATGGCTTGGAGCACTCTAGAGGATGTCACTCAATGTGCTTTGCAATACAATGTGGTTGATTTTCTTTTGAGGTTGCAAAAGGAATAATCAAGCATGGGAGTTAAAAGTAGTCCAAAATCATCATTTTTGCAATAATTCGTAGAACATAGGAAAAATAAAAGCAATCAGCAAGACAGAAGTTAGGGTAAAGAATATTAATTCTGGAAGAGATGGGAGATGATGAAAGTCATGAACTACTCTGTAGGCATAACAAATTCTAAATGTTTTTAGTCCCTTTACTATCTCTCAATATTAAACATCTTAGCCTTCCCTCTGGCTAACCTCAGTAAAGGGTTGAAAATTCTGGTGACCGAAATTTATGGGCGCTTTTTACCTTGATCAGAACTAGAAATGAAGAAAAAATTGTCGATCTAAGCCACAGACGGAATCAGTTGTTCCTGACTTGCAACATGAAGAAGTGCAAAGGGAATATAAAATCAAAGCAACTCTTACCTAAATTGGTTGCAGATCTTAGTCTAGATCAGAGAATGATCAGGATTAAGTCATAGTCTATATTTCTGGCTGAACAAAAGCAAAGATGTAAAGAAAGGGAAACTTTAAATTGTGAAGGACTGTACCATGTAGAAGTCTTTTTTTTTTTTTGCAGCCAACAATGATATTTTCTGATTAATAGACCATTTGGGTTAGGGTTCTCCTGCTCAGAGGATCAAGTAAGATTTCCAACAATTGGTATTTTGAGCACTGTCCTCCATTTAATTATACATTAAATGGGCATTCTAGTAGTAAATGCAGAACAGATTCACTTCTGTGTCAGCAGAACATCAGAACATGTGCTGAACATCAGAAAAATGTGAGCTTTTTGTGGTGGATACTGATGTACAGTATCTACCAGTTGTCGTCTTTATAGATAAATTGGAGATTTGGCCAAGGCAAAGAGTCTACTTTGTGAAATAGGTGTAGTATAATAAAAAAATAACTGGGAATGAAGCAAGCAAAGATGATTATTGAGCTGTATTGGAAGTGGAAAAACCTGTTTTAAGCCCCAGATCTTCCATTGGACAGAAATGCAACCTAATTCTAGCCAGATAAGGTAGTCTGATATGTCCATGGTTAGAATTTGATTGCTTTTGAGTACTATTGGGCTATTGTATTTCTGTTGTTATTATTTAGACTTTTTTTCTATTGTTCTTTAATCTCATGTTTGCTGCCCCGAGTGACAACTACAAGATGGGTGGCTATAGAAATCAAATAAATAAACGCAGCCCACGAAGACTCCAATTTAATCTCTGATATATTTATTAAAAAGAAAGAAGAAAGTCATGGGAAAGACTCATGGGTTAGAACCAGCTATAAATAGAGCAGAACAGGCAGAAATAAATGTATTGCAATTATACAGCAGTTCCATAGAAACAGTTCTTCATTTCAGGACTGCCGCAAACATATGTCATCACACCCAATTTTATCACATATGCTGGCGGTAGTATGTTGCATTAACTCAGTTGACTCTATTTAATAATAGAAAACTGAGCATGGCTTAGCATGAGTTAACCAGATCCATTGCAAAATCAGTGCTGAAATAAAAGGTGCATATATCAGCCCCACCTCAGTATCATGTTAGTTTTTTTTCCTAAGCATGACTGTGCTTTGAAGTCAGAGGTGATTATTTTGAAATATTTTCTCCTAAAAAGATGACCAAGCAAGGCCAACACTCAATAACAAAAGTATGTAGTTGTAGTCTTTTTCTAGGGTGTTACCCCTGCGTATATATTTACATTTATCTACTTGCTTTTTTCAAGTAGGAAAAAGAACTTGTTAGTATGATTGGATAAGAATCCAGTTGTTAACTAGTATTAAACAGTCGGTGAAATAAGCTGCTTAATCAGATGCTTAATATCTGGTTGAGTGTAATCTTTGTAACAGCATTGGAAAACAAATCCATATTTCCAGCCAAATAGAAACAGGATGTCATTCAGTATCTTGAACAGAATCTACTCATTCACATGACTAATACTCCTTGAAACAGGAAACTGCTCTGTATGTCTGAGAAATGCACGGAGGACATAAGGACACCAGTGGAACATAGCTCTAGTGTCTTGCCATGGTCAAACAGTAATAGTTTCTAAGGCTGCCCAATGGATCTTCTAGGACCTTTGCCCTGAATAGAATGGTTTTTAAAGAATTGATTATTTTACTTCTACTGTGTTTCCCCGAAAGTAAGACCTACCCCGAAAATAAGTCCTAGCTTGATTTTTTGGGGGGTGGGCCTAATATAAGTCCTACCCCCAAAATAAGCCCTAGTTTTGGGGCAAGGCACATGGCTAAAACTCTAGCTAGGGCTGGGGTGGGGGGTGGAACTGCACCCGCTTACTGTAGCAGCCAGGCCTCCCATGAATCAATCCGTAGCTCGGTTCTCGGCTGCAGAGGCCTTTCTGAAAGGCCTCTGACAGCGAAATGCAGGCCAGGGGGCACCGCACATGTCAATCTGGAGCTCCATTCTCAGCTGCAGAGGCATTTCCTTCAGTCGCAGAAGAAGTGGACCAGCTGGGCGAGGCTGTTGGTGTCGCTGCCGCAAGGTGAGACCATGGAAAAGACACTCCCCCAAAATAAAACCTGGTGCCTCTTTTGGAGGCAAAAAAGTAAAATAAAATAAGACCAGGTCTTATTTTCAGGGAAACACAGTAGCATATAAACCCAGTATGTACAAACCTATCTATGCATAAAGATATATACACATATAGAGAGAGAACGAGAGAGTGCAACCTATATTTTTTTAGACCTGCAAAATATGTTCTGCTAATCTTTCCAAAATTTGTTTAATTTCCCTCAACATCTTTTTTTTCCAGATAAGTCTTCAAATTTGCTTCCAGATTTGGAGAGAAAAGGTAACCCTATCTCTGCTTGATATCACATTCACGTCGCTTCTTTAGAGAAACTTGGATCTCCAGACATGGGTCCCTGCTGACTGTTGCGTTCCATCCTCATTCTTTGGCACAAAACAAGCAGGGAACACATAAATATATTCACTAAAAGCCAGAGAGAAGTAATTAAATGGCGGGTGTGACTTACGGTATGTGTTAATACTGAACTGTGAGCAGCTGGCTTTAGAATAACACTCTGAGGCATGTTTTGTGTAAAAACCTGTGTGGTTATTTCCTTCTTTTAAATACAATCAGACTTCATGTCTATGTATCATGATGTTTTATTATGAATCATTATGATTTACTTTGTGTAAAAAGTACTCAGAATTACTTTGTGAAGAGAACACATGTGAATTGTTTTTATTAAAAGCTGCTATCTCAGAGCTGTTATCCACAGGCTGGATTAAAATTTGTATTGGCCAGTGGTCCAAACAAAACCTATTTTAAAGCTGAGCCAGAAGACTGAAGTCATTTTTTCTGAGCTACTTTGAATCATATGTTTTTGTTTTTGTTTTTTTTGTTTTTTGCATTATCTCACTCAGTGGGGAAAAAAAGTAGCTTGCAGAACTTTATCTGCATATTCTTCACTGAAAACCAACAATGTAACTCAGTATGTGAAATGAAATCCATGAGGAAATTTCAATCAAGAGAGCCAGTTTGGTCTAGTGGTGAAGATACTAGACAAGAAACAGGGAGATGCTGAGTTCTAGTTCCATCTTAGGCATGAAAGCTGTTTCTCAACTCAGCTCACCTCACCTCCCTGGGATGTTGTCATTAGGAAAATAGGAGGAGTATTTAGGTATGTTCTCTGCCTTATTTATAAAAATAATGAAGGTGGGATATAAATAAGTTAATAAAAATATTCAATCTTGTACCGGACAGATGGAAGAGTAAAATGGAATAGGAAGGAACACTGTATTTGTGTCTATGTCAACCAATGTGCTGGTTGTTATTTTTCTTATAGTTCTGTAGAAATTAAATTCTGATGGGCAGCTCCAGTAGCAAAGAAATTCTGGGTTGCATTGCAAATGTATAGCACCACTCCAGAAACACTATTGCAGAATTTCCCTGTCTCTCCAAAGAAATTTGGTAGAGCAGTATCCTTAAATTATTTGTCCATAAATTATGGACAATAATTGATATCCTAACAAGCTCTGGAAACTGTAATGTACACAATATTTAAGAGGTCAGGGGATGGGGTTTTGTTTTGTTTTTCCAGAGGTTTCTTTAGACATTTATTAATTTATTATTCCAATTTATATTGCTGCCCAGAATCATATAAATGAGGTGGACGTCTATACAAATTGGAATAATAATAGATACATGCATGTTGTGTTGTGTTTTTTGTTTTTTTAAAAAAAACTCACCTCCAATATTGCAGATATTGCACTTCATTTTCCAGCATAGGATATTTTTCACACTTCCTTTATTGTTCATCTGCACAGAACAGAAAAGAGAAACCCCACATTTACCTTGCAAACACTATTCTACAAAATGCTGAATAGCAGTCTAGTCCTGTTAAACAAAAAAAGTAAATTCAAAAGCAATGGAGAGGGCTGAAGCAGATGTGTTTCATGGTTCCATATGTTTCAGAAAATCTTTTTGTACAGTTAGCCTGTGAAGAATATAGGTTTTTTTGCATTTCAGTCAATCAATAAAGGTATTATCCTATAGTATATTATCCTCGAATAAGTCACTCTGGTTATTATATCAATAATTGCAGCAGAGTAGGAGTTTATCCTTAATGCTTAGAGTACATCCATAGTAATCAGTCAGATTATTATTATTTTTTGTAATGAATGGCTTTATTCACTACAAGTGATGTGTAATTTATTTTTATTTTTATTCCACCTTTATATTTTTTATAAATAAGTCAAGGTGGCAAAACATAGATAATATTCCTTCCTTTATGTCCTGTCTTTTATTATACAACAATACATTTCAATTTTTAGGAAATGTTATAATTTTAAACAATTATTCTTTAATGTTAATTTTTAATGTCAATTTTATAAATTGTTTATATATTGATTATATTGCACACCATCTAGAGATCCTCTCTGAGGAAGATGGGCAGCTTAGATATAGGAAATAAAGAAAGAAAGAAAGAAAGAAAGAAAGAAAGAAAGAAAGAAAGAAAGAAAGAAAGAAAGAAAGAAAGAAAGAAAGAAAGAAAGAAAGAAAGAAAGAAAGAAAGAAAGAAAGAAAGAAAGAAAGAATTTAAATAATTAAATTTAAATAATTAAAATAATATGCCCTTCCCCAGTTTTATTATTAATTAAACTAATGTTGATATTATTTCTTTACAATGACAATGCCCTTCCTTGAAATATACGGATGTGTTTTATACAGAGATACATACAGATAAAGTGAGTGTGATGGCTCAGCAGTTAAAGATGCTGAGCTTGTCAGTTGGAGAGTTGACAGCCCAGGTTCGAGATGCAAGCTTCGTGCAGCGGGATGAGCTTCCGTTACTTGCCCCGGCTCCTGCCCACCTAGCAGTTCGGAAGCATGAACATGTGAATAGATTAATAGGTACCACTTTAGTGGGGGGAAAACAATGTTCCATACCCCTTTGGTGTATAGACATGCTGGCCACGTGACTATGGGAATTGTCTTTGGACAATGCTGTCTCCCTTGGCCAAGAAATGGAGATGATCATGGAGCCCTAAATTGGACACAACTGACAGGGAAACCTTTACCTTCACACAGAGATACACCAAGACAGAAGTCTGGAGTAAAAAAGTCTCCAAGATTGTTTTCACCAAAGTTGAGAGTTCTAGGTGAACAAAGTGGCTAAGCTGGGCAGTACAGATATTTTTTCTGAAGAAGCTTTCTTTTCAAGAATAATCTTACATTCATGATTTTCTTCTTTTCAGGTAAATACCATACTCATGTACATTTCAAGGTACCTACTGTCTTGTAATTTAGAAGGCTATGTCAAGTTGATGACATTAAGAATAAAGTTAATATCAGTGGGAATGAAATCATTTAGCCTCTCCATATTTACTTCAATAAATTGGTCTTTTCTATTCATCCTCTTCTCTCTATCTATTTTAAGGCTCAGTCCTTTAGACAAGCTGCTGAAAGTGCAAGAATCGCTGGACAATTTCCTCAAATTATCATATCATGTGATCGCGAAGTAAGAAAAATATAGAAACCTGTTGGAGTAGTGTGAATTTCAGAATAGGTGGGGGGAAAAGGTGTGCTTTCTTTCATCCCAGAGAAAGAATGATCTTAAGTAAAATAATGTTTTTTTCTGTTATGGGAAAGAAGATTCCATTTCAGTCTTAGGAAAACATTCTAATACTAAGAGAATTTAGGATGTTAATTGAAGAGAGTGGTGTAGTGGCCTAATGGTAAAGATGTTTGCCTCCCACTTGGGAGGTTGAGAGTTCAATCCTAGGTAGCAGCAAATGTTTCTCTCTTAGGGCGCAAAGAAAAAAAAAATCTCCTGCAAACTCTGCATAGGGGTCAGGAAGGTCATCATCAGTAAAAGCTCAGCTCCATCCAAATTAAGGGATCACAGTGTCATAAAAAGGGAGTAGGATGTTACTTGAAGAGGCAGAAACAGAAATACCTCAATTTGGATTGATGGACTTAATGTGATGGCCTAAATAACTGCTTCCAACTCTGTGGTTCTATGATCTACATTCAGTATCATTATTCCTAATTATGTACTTGAATTTTTTAACAATAATGCTGACCATTATGTTTGATTAGTATTATACCAATTAGCACAGAACAGTATTTCTTTTCGTACTTGTTCAATTTGAAAAAGGATTGAAACAACAGGGCTGCTGAGAGGATTTTCTCTCTTTGGGAACATGGGGGCTGCTGGGTGGAATTTGCTGTCTGTAGGATGAGAGCCTAATGTTTCTGCAATCAGATGGCAAGAGGATGCTTAATTGCCGCCCTTGCCTGTTCAACCCTGTTTCTCTTGCAGATGTTTGAAGATTAGCAATCCAGCCTTTAATCATGATAGATCTCGACTGAATATTGAATAATGCTTTGGACTCAGCTGCACTTTTCTGTCTGCTCCACATGTCATCACTGAAGGAGATGTACCAGGTATACCCATTTAATTGCTGAAAAGATGAGCTGATTTTTTTTTATAGTCTAGTAGGAAAAGCTGCTTGTCTTGTATTTATCTGAAAGGATTCTTTAAGGCAGCTTCCAGTAGTGAGATGCTTTGATGCAGTTGGTTAGCTGTTGTTGGAAGATTGTTGCTGTTTTTTAAATACTACTATACTGTTAGATTCCAAACTTACACCAGCTTAAAAGGAGAATAAAATCAAAGGGGTCATGAATGGACAAACTGAGGCCAGAAGGCTACCTATGGTCTACAGAATAATTTCAAAAGTTTTCAGATGCCTTCTGCCCTTAGAAAAGATCAGCTAAGCTCAGATAAGAACACCCTGTCATATGCTTGTAATGCATTCAGGAGAGAGAAAAGCAGGGTGAGGTGGAGTATCAGAAAAAGAGCAAAAATCAATATTACCACCTTCTTTGAGCCTCAGATCTATTCATTCATTCCTCGGCCCAACCTAGTGATTACTCATGAGTAAAAGAACAAGGGAGCCATTCCTGCATTATAATAACACTTGCAATTGCTAGGGCAACCTAATGGTGTTATAATAAGGGGATGTGTCAGACTGAACAAAACTATGTGTCAAAAGAATCAGTTAAACTTTTCTGCAAAAAGAACAGTAAGACTGGTACATAAATCAGCTAATCAGAATGAAGTCATCTCCTGAATTTCTATCTGATCCTGACTTTCTGTTATTCACAATCTGAATTTAGTTCTATTCCATTCTAACTTGAATCACTACTTCAAATATATTATTGATTTAAGGAATGGGGAAGGAAAACCAAAACCGTTTGCTGAAATTAACAAACAACCACAATAACACTTTATTGTATAAATAATCCACCAGGAGACAATTAATTTTAAATCTGTAAGGCCAGTAATGCTGAATTATGTTTGAGAGCATGGCAAAAAGTAAACACTTACAGTATGTAGTGTCAAAAAGAGGTACATAGCATTTCCACAATTTTTATGGAAAGACAGCATATTTAACTGTTCTTACTGTGCATTTTTTTCCAACGAACATCCAGTCCAGCAAAACAGATATGATTGGATTTCCATATACATTTTAAAAAAATCTGAAGAAATTTGGTATTTCTATATAAATCAGAGATTATAATTGGCTCTAATTTGTGAAAAATCTTTCTCCTTTCTTATGGGTCTATATTTCAATAATTGCTATATAACCTCTTTAGAAGTCCCTTCTTTAAAGACATTAGTTATGCCCATGTTAAATGTCCAGGAAAAAGA
Source organism: Azemiops feae (assembly GCA_023970755.1). Taxonomy (NCBI): domain Eukaryota; kingdom Metazoa; phylum Chordata; class Lepidosauria; order Squamata; family Viperidae; genus Azemiops; species Azemiops feae. The sequence goes on along the minus strand of JALGBA010000023.1, from coordinate 6,097,086 downwards.
TGGATTGCATGAATTATTCATTAAAACTATTTAATAAGAATTCTGAGCCATTTGATTATTAGGCACCTTTGAAAATGATCACAGGAGATCATTTTCTGACAACAGAACACTAGAAATTATGAGCTGACATTTGCTAAATTGAGATCCTAACAAAACCAAAAGGTGATATTCTGAAAAATAAAGAAAAATACATACATATGCATGAAAAAAAAACATACTCTGTTAATAAGGTCAAACAGTGGCATCTCATCTTACAATACTTCTTAGATTTTAGTAGTGATTGTTTTGCTGTAATGAACTTGCTGTCCCTTTCAACTGTGAGCTTTGTAAGAAGCTCACAGAAAACTTTCAGAATTAATATATCCACACACCTTATCTTAATGTACTTTTTTAGAATGTTAACAAGCACTCTGGTTGATTCAGCTAGAGAAATTTCACCCTGGCTAATTTCTAGTGTTTTCCCTCCAATTACAGAAACAGATGGAGGAGGAGAATGGATTCTCTATATTTTATAATAGTTTCAAAACATCCACATCTCCCCTTGCAAATGGACCTTCAGAAGCTATTCAAGAGGACCCATTTTTAACCAGAATGCTGACTGGTTAAAAATAGAAAAGAATAAAAGAATAATATATATATATTATAATAATCTTTATCGATTAGCCCTTGGGCCATATCAAAGTGCAAAGTTCCAGCAACAAATTATTACTAAAGTTTGATAAAAGCAATTTAGAATGAAATTTGATAAAATACAGTTTAAAATGGAATTAGAGTAGAATACGATTTAAAAATGAAATTGGAATAAAATACAGTCTAAAATGAAATTAAAATAGAGTACAGTAATTTAAAATATAGATAAAATATGATAAAATTATATCTTGGAGTCACCCTTGCAATCTACCCCAATCAGTCCCACATATGCAGATCTCAACCGAACCATTTTGTTTAAGTAGTGTGCTGCGTTAAATGTTATTTTCAAGTTCTGGCCGCACATAAGGTAAGTTGCTTTGATATGGGGATCCCAATGAGTCATTCGTTTTTTATATAGACCAAGGTACCTGTCTCTCACCCTCTTGTACAGACAACAATCAAATAGTATGTGAGCCAGGTCTTCTACCTCTGCCGCTCCGCAAATGCAGAGATGCTCATTGTAAGGTATAGAATGGAATCTCCCATATCTGACCATTGTGTCAAGCTGTTCGAATCTCGCTCGCGTAAATATCTCCCTAAGATGTTTTGGCAGTTGTAACTTCAAATAGCTGTCTACTTGAAAAGTACATTTGTATTTACTCAGCCATTTCAAGTTACCCACCTTACTAAGGATCGCTATATCATTTTGTGCTTCTTTATTCTTAATTCTTTGGGCAGCTCTTTTTTTGAATTGTTCTCCTGTTACACAAGAGACAGGAAGACCACAGCTTCTTACAAAATTTGTTAGTTTGGTGATTCAGGAGATTTGTGATTGTAATTTTATTTGCTCTAGTAGACATAACTTGGGGAGTCTATCAGTCTCCATTTCATTGACTTTGCACCAGTAGTTATACGCTCTAATTTTGGATAGAGCATGAATTGCATGAATTCCCAATTCAGTTCTAACTACTGCAGCAGATGTTCTTGGATCTACACCCAAAATACATCTCAAATGCTGGACTGTGTTTGTTCTAAGACTGTGATTGAGTAAAGACCCCAAACTTCTGCTCCATACAAGAGCATAGTGGTAACCTTAGCTTTATATACCTTAATTAATGGGGCTAGGGACCCTGGGTAACTATGGTTCTTTAGTTTAAGCAATAGATTCAGACGGGCTTTTGCTCTAAATGTGCTTCGTTGATGATGGCAAGCCCAAGATCCAGTCTTGGAAAAAGTTACGCCCAGATATACAAAGGTGTTAACCTGTTCAATTGGTTCACCATCTAATTGCCACTTATGTCTCTGATGGTGTCTTCCAAACACCATTATTTTTTATTTAGTTTTACTAATGATTAGGGAGTTATCCTGACAGTAAGAGCTGAATCTTCTTAATAGCCTACGTAATCCTACTTGTGAATATGATAATAAAATCATATCATCGGCATAAAGCAAGCTGTTACAATAAGTATTTAGGATCATCGGCATATGTACCATGGGATTCTTCATTAACCCTGGCAAGTCATTGATATATAAACTGAATAATAATGGGGCCAGGATACACCCTTGCCTTATCCCTTTATTTGTGTGAATCCTGTTAGTCAGAGCCCCATTAACCCCATACCGCACCCTCAAACAGGTACTTGTGTAAAGGGCTTTAATCAAAGCCAGGAGTCTAGGTTCTATTTTAAGAGATGTCAATTTACTCCATAGTACTTCTCTGTTTACCATATCAAATGCTGCTGTAAGGTCTATGAAAGCAGCAAACAGGGATCTCCTGTTATAGGCGTATTTGGCAATTAGATGGTTCAAGACAAAGCAGTTATCAATAGTAGATCGGCTTTGTCTAAAACCTGCTTGTTCTTCTGTGAGGATATTGTTTTCCTCTACCCAGATTTCAATTCTGTTCAAAAGATACCTAGCACATATTTTTGCTGCAATATCAATCAGGCTAATGGGCCTATAATTACTAGGGTCCTTATTATTCCCTTTTTTATATATGGGGACAACTATTGCCATCTGGTATGTGGCAGGTGTTATTTATATGTGTAAAAAGACCTGCCAATACAGGACCCCACCAATTGGGAAATTTCTTGAATAATTCTGCTGGTAAAAAAATCCTCACCTGGGGCTTTATTGCTCTTTAAGCTTTTGATGATGGATAATGTCTCCTTTTCTGAGACTGGTGGCTAAGAGGGGGAAGTTCTAGGGTTTACTAAATCACTGTTTAAAGACAGTTTCACTACTGGTTCCGTGGAAGCAAACAAACACTGATGATAATTCTCCCAATATTTTAAAAAGGCAATAGTCTCAGTGGAGGACAGTACAGGCTTACATCCATTTGTAACATGGGAGGTCTTGGATGATTTTCCTGCAAACTTGCTAAAGAAAACATATTTCTATCATAGAATTGAGTTTAATTTAGACACCATCAGGCTGCCAGCTGACAGTGGGAAGGGGGGGGGTTGCCTGCCCATTCATTACAACCTCCGAAATTGATAGTATTTGAGTTGTCTGTAACTAACCAGGGAAAAAAAGATCTTTAGGTCTTAGGGAATAGCTCAATGAAGATGTTAACTTAGTGTGTGGCAGTTGTAAAAAATGCAAATTCCATGCCATGGATCATTAGGAAAGTGACCGAAAAATGAACTGCAATATTGTAATACTATTATGCAAAGCTACGGTAGGTCTGCATCTAAGCAATTCTGGCTGGCACATTTGAAAATAGATATTATAGACCTGGAAGATGTGCAGAAGTGGGAATCAAAATGATGGTGACACAAATACCTTTGTACAAGAAAAGGCAAGAAGGTTTGAGACTCTAGCTCAAAAACAGATAGCCGAGGACAGTGATGGCGAACCTTTTAGAGACCGAATGCCCAAAACTCACCCCCCGCCTCCACTCTGCCTCCCACCCTGCCTGCTCCGCTCCCGCCCACCCCTGCCCCACCCGCCCGCAGGGCCACACATCGCCTCCATGGCCCGCTGCAGATCGCCCAGGCAGCCCTGCAGTGCCATGGCAGCCACGCCCACACCCCGCAGCATCATCTGCACGCTATAGGGCACAAGGGCAGAGTCTTGTCCTGCTGCCCAGCTATGTCCTTGGCTGCGCTGCTCCATGCGGGCCGTGCCCAGGGGCGACTCTCCTCCAGGGGGGCTGCTGATGAGGGGACTGCGGGGGGAGGCGGGGCTGGGGCAATGGCATGTGTGCCCACAGAGAGGGCTCTGAGTGCCGCCTCTGGCACGCGTGCCATAGGTTTGCCACCACTGGCCGAGGAAAAACAAGATCAAGGTATATAAAATAAAGGTGTTGTCCCTTTCTCAAAATACTGGAGCTATGACTCAAAGAGATTTAGAACAGACAAATGAATTTTGTCTTTTATTCCACTCATAGTTGTCCTGTGGAACTTGTTATCATAAGCATATTGATGGCCACTAACTTGTATGGCTTTAAAAGAATGTCTTTTCTTTTAGTATGCCTAGTCTAGTGAAAAGAAGGACTAAGGGTGACATGTTAGCAGTGTTTCAATATTTGAGGGGCTGCCACAAAGATGAGGGGAGCAAACTAGTTTCCAAAGCACCAGAAGGCAGGACAAGAAACAATGGATGGAAACTAATCAAGGAGAGAAACAAACTGGAATTAAGGAGAAACTTCCTAACAGTGAGAAAAATTAACCAGTGGAACGGCTTGCCTTCAGAAGTTGTAGATGCTTCATCACTGGAGGTGTTTAAGAAAAGACTGGGCAGCCACTTGTCTGAAAGGATCTCCTGCTTGAGCAGGCGGTTGGATTAAAGGACCTCCAAAGTCCCTTCCAACTCTGTTATTTTGTTATTCTGTTAAGAAGAGTGGATATATTCATGGAGAACAGATCCTACTTTTATTTCTTATGATCCGATAGATGTGAAGTAAGGATTTAATCCATTTGCCAGCAGCAAAACCTCACTTTAAGAAGTTATAAACAAATTATAACTAAAAAACCCCCACAAAACTTTTTAACAAAAATGGGATATAAATGTAGCAAGCAAATACATCTGTACATATATCTGGCATAACATATTGCTCCAATTTTCTTCATTTTTTAAATAAGTGTTTTATTCATTTTCTATTATTACAAGTCATAAGTGCTTAGTAAACCACGTGATGTCTGGGTCCATTTGTTACTCAATATTGCATCTTAACTTCTTCAATATAAATCTGTTCAATGCTACACAATCCAGTGTTTTTTTTTCCTGATCTTCTCTTCTTCCCATAGTGTTTCCATTTTCCCAACATTGAACAAATACAGTTCTTACTACCATTAATATATACAAAATTAGATATACACATCCTCTTCATATTTTTCTAGTGTTATACAAAGAACAATAGTATCAATTTATAACCTCTTTTCTAACCACTTTATATTTCAGTTGTATTTGCAATTAAAGTCTCCTTATTAAATCAATATCCTGTTTTTCAAGCTCTTATTTAAGTTTAATTTCCCATCGGTATTCAAAATATCTTTGTCAGTTATGATTTTCTCAAAATTAGTTACATTTGTATAGCCGAAAATTTCATTTATACAAGCCATCCTAGTGGTTTTATATTTCCCATATCAAAAAAAGGTGCTATTCTAATTATAAATCATCTCTTTCATATTATAAGAATCTATTTATATCTAAGGGTTATCTATTCTTTTAACCATATTCAAATAAATATTTGATCATATAATGCCCCATCTGTTTTTTGAGTCTAACTCTAGCTTTCTTCCTTTTCCAATTAGCTTTCCAGGCCAAGGTAATTAAATCGCCAAAGAATTCTTTCTCTGTTTTTATGAATATTGCTTGGAATGGGAAAAACAATTTAAGTAGGGTAATTTTGAGAGGGAATTCTGCCCAGTTATATTCATTAAACAACTCCCACTTTCCTTCTCCTTCAGCTTCTCTTTTCAGTTTTTGTCTCCCAATTTCTGGCATTTCCCCTAACAGCTTTATAATCCGTTTTTTAAAATCTTCTTCCTTATCCTCAGTATATTTTGAAGACCTAAAGGATAGGGTGCCTTTTCCATTTCCATTATTGTAACTAAGTCTTGTACATTTTTATTTGTCTGTGCCAATTTATGTTTCCCTTCTTTATCTTGCGTCTTTGGATCAATTTCCTCTGATTTCTCTTCTGTTTTCTGATTTATTTGTTCATTCTTTGTGGTCGTTTTCTGGGAACTTTCTAGTTGTAAGTTTAAATTAGAGATTTGCTCATTTATGTTATCAAAATTATTTTTAGTCTCATCATGGTTTCTTCTTGCATCTTCTTTACATGAAATAATTGTCTCCTGAATTAATTGTAGCATAGAATGGACTTCTGGTTTGGTGTCATAGCAACATGGACGCGGGAAGGCAGGACTCTGCTTTCCGCGCCCGATTTTGCCTAAAAGGGTCTAAAATTGCCTCGGAGAGGCGATGAAGAAGGAGGGGTGCCTCATCGATCACAGAGAGACAGCAGTCAATCCATTTGATCTGAGGAAAACCCTCCAAATTGGCAGGGGAAAGGCTGGCTGCATTCCTGTGGCCAGCCTCCAGTTACTGACAACCGAAGAAAGAAAGCACTAATTAACAGATCGTAAACAGTGTGTTTGGAACTGGGTGAGAATATTGATGCTTTCTTTATATTTTACAATTGGATTTCCTGGAAAAAGCTCCCAAGAAGCTAAAAACCTCCGAACGTGAGAAGGAAGGGGATTGCAGCCCCACCCTTCCAGAGGAACGGAAGCGGAATTTTAATTTTTTTATGAGGGACACAAATATTTAACACTGAAGTGGAAGTAATATAAAGCTATAGTTTTGACAAATTTAAGAACTAAGAAAATTGTTAAGATTTTCTTTTTGAAAGAATACTGGGGTGAAATACAAGAAATCAACCTTCTGTTTTAAGAGTCGGAAAATGGATATTGAATGACATCTAGTGGTGGATTAGAGTATAGCACCACAGCTGCAATGACTGATGCAGACCTGACTTCTTTGTTGTTTGGTGACTTTTAGCTCAACAGAGAACAGTTGCTAACAGAGAAAAATATTCTGGCATACTTACTACAGTGTGAGAGCTTTAATTGTTTTGAAACTTGTTGACCTTCTTGGACTATAAACATCTACTAAGCTCTGACTCTTAATTTTAAGAACTATTTGGAGAGAAAGAAAAATTTGACTTATGGCCACGTTTGTCTGGGGGAAGCTTTTGGATTGTTCTTAGGGTAGTTGAACATTTTGAACACTTTGAACATTTTGGACTGCAAACTTCGGTTGATTGACAATTCCTGGATGCCTGAGCAAAAGGACTATTACAAAATATTGTTTTTAGTGGTAGACTTATATCCTGGAACCTATTGGATTATAAAGGCTACAGTAAAGACCAGAAGAACTAGATGAGACTTTGTTCTATGGACATTAAGATTGGTGGAATTAGACAAGACTAGTACTCGGGGATCACAACAGTTCTGACAGAATATCTGGAGGGAGGAAATAAAATGGATGCTTCATATTTAGCCAAAAGTGGTAAGAAAACATACCCAATACTCCCATCTGAAGCCCCCAGGCAAGTTTACCAGGGATCTGCAGGAGTAACACCTCAAGAAAAAGTAAATATTTTCCAGAAGGATATTGCTCCAATATTCTGTGCAGAGAAATCAGAGAGAAAATCAAATATTCTTCATAGCTGCAGGAAGGTATTTACAATAGTGGCAAATATCTGTAGCTCAGGTGTAGCATGAGAGTGAAGATTCATTCTCCAAGCTTGTGGGTTGCTTTCTGAATGTTTTGTTACCAGGCAAGGTAACATCTTCAGCAGAGTTTAGGGGATGTCAGTGTCAGTGTTCTTCTGTTTATAAGGGCTTTGTGAGGTCAGTAGGTCTTGTGATGGTGAGGTCATGTCAGGTGAGGGTCCCATCAGGTCAGTCAATGTATTTAATTTGTCCCCAGAAAAAGGAATGCCCCTCCTTTCAAGCCCAACAAGGCTTTGAGACAATTGCAAACCAGAAGACAAGAGCACAAAGTGTCTCATCCTGCAACTCTTAGTCAAGGCAAGAAGTGGAAAGAACAGAGGATCTACTCCAGAAGAACAAGAGGCATTGCAGTCATGAGATTATGACAAGCAGAAAGGACAAAAGAACTTCATTCCCCCAACAGCAGCAGAACTTATCCAAACAATGTTATAGGATTTCTAAAAGCAAAGACAAAGATGCTCTTCTACCTTTTCCCTTGGATTTATTCTGTCAGGCCAAGGTGAGAGACACTTTGAAAATCTGCCTGGCTATTAAGCAGGGGAGGTGGAAACAAAGAAGCGTGGCATTACTATGACTGACATTTAAAGCTCATGAATGAAGATCAGGAGGTTTAGAAAGCAGAGATCCTTCTTTCTTTGGGAGGGGATGGTGTAATTAGGTGCATGCATGTATTTCATTACTTATTATATCTAGTATGTATGTGTGTGTGCATTTAAAACATTGTGCAGGTAGTCTCAACTTACAACAGTTCATTTAGTAACTGTTCAAAGTTACAATGGCAATGAAAAAAGTGACTTATGACCATTTGCAGCACCCCCATGATCATGTGATAAAATTTCAGATGCTTGGCAACTGGTTCATACTTATGACCATTGCTGTATCCCAAGGTCACGTGATCCCCTATTGCAACCTTCTGACAAGCAAAGTCAATGAGGAAGCCAGGTCCACTTAACAACAAGTTTGGTCAAGTTTATCACTAATGAAAACTTCAAAACATTCCAATAGGTTTTGGAATGGAGAAAACTCTTCATTAATTCTTCACCATAACAAGCCATAAGATTACAAGAAAATAGATGTTTTGGATATTAGACTGAGTGAAAAAAGCAGAAAAAATATTGAAGCAGCCTGATTCTTGTATTGGAAGGAGTGCAGTCAGCTCCTGTTTGTGAATGGAAATGAACTATCTATCTCTCAACAGCATTTGGAAATGATCCATAGTTGTATTTCTTTTTTCTGAAAGAACTGAGGTATCAAGGGCCTGCTTGACAGTTGAAATAGCCAGTTAAAAATTCTTATTATTCTGCTGAAACTGCCTGTAAACTAGTGACCTGTTTGAGCAACTATACTGACATGCTCCACAGGTGACCAGGCTTAATGTTCCTCTCAAGGGCTTTTAATAAGTAACCATAGTCTGACTGTAGTCACAGAAAAAAGGGGCAAGCAATCAGGCCACCATCTTCTTCTATCTGAGGAGAATCCAAAGGTGGGGGAACCCAACCACCTCCAGGTAAAGCACTGAAATGCCACTGGAACTTTACTTTTTATCTCCTCTTTGTGTGTTTAGTTAACAGCACAAAATAAAAGAAATTGAAGACTTCAGCTAATAAGAATCTTCATAGAAAAAAAACCCCATCATCATACAGAAAAGAAAAAACCCAATACGGACCCTGACATGAAGGATTTGCTGTGCTCTTCTAACAAAAAAACATCAAAAGATCTCCCAAAGTCTTTGGATATTTTATAATAGAACTCATACAGATAACATATTAAAATCTTAATAATGCTTATTGCTTCCCTTTTCTCCTTTTTGATCATTTAGAGTTAAAGCACGACAAACAGGTTTTTTTTTAAAAAAAAAACTAGATTATGAATACTTTTGAAATTGAGTTTTAGGAAAAAATACTTATATCAATGGTGGACAAAGCTCCACATTATACACATATACATAGCACAAGTCCATGTCTGTTTTCTCTATTTTTAGTTTCCAAATCAATTTTTAAAATTAATTTGTTCATTCATTCATTATCATCAAATGCTCTACCAACTGTGCTCTTGATTTTTGGCAGTATTAATGATAGAAATCATCAATTTCAACATTTTGAATGGGAAGTATATGTAAACTGTAATGCAAGCCCAAAATAGGCATTGTAAAGCTTTAAAGAGAAAAAAAAACTATCCCCATTTTGATTAAACAAGCAAATAAATAAAACATTGAAAAATTCTGGTGGTGTTATCTTGGCATCATTCATACCCTGTAGCAGTGACTGCACCAGCCCCCAAAATTAAATCTAGCCCCCAGCCACCACTCCTGAAATATTGCTGCTAACCTCAGCAGGTTATTTTTAGCATCATAGAATAATTTTACCCTTCCTTTCATTTTAGTGTCCCAATAAAAAACTGGTCAAATATACATTTCCAAGGGGAAAAATATATTCCTTGGTGCCATTAAAATCTTTCATTTTATAATCAATATGGCAGGGAAGGCTTCTTGTAATGACTATGATAGTTAAAAAACACCACTCCATGCCTGCTATTAGCAATTGCAAATGATACAGAAACAAGTGACACATTCAGCACAACATCCGGTTCGGTGTTGAGACATGATCCCAGCCTCTTAACTGTAATATGGGTATAATAAAAGTCAAGGAACACAGTGAAAAATAGGACAAAAATTAAATATAAAGAAGATCAATATAAAGGCAATCGGTACAGTTACCAGCCTTAGAATTGACCATCTAGATATGGAAGTGGTAATAGCTTCTGTTTTTTATGATCAGCCATCAACCACAAGCAATCCAAAAATTCAGTGCAGACTGTCACTTGGTAGAGCAGCTATGAAAACCTTGGAAAAGATATTCAAATGCTATGAAGAGCCAGGTCTTCATAACTCACCTAAATAACAACAGATGGGAAGCAATCCAGATCCCAGAGGAAGCTCATTCTGTAGGGCAGTTGCTGCGACAGAGACAGTATATATCATGGATCCTGATTGATGACATTGTTGAATTAAAGGAACCTCAAGGGCAGCAACCCTTCAAGATCAAATTGGCCAGACAGACACTATGGGAGACTGGCAGTCCCTCGAGTAACCAGGCCATGTAGAGTTTTACAGATAACAACTAGCATCTTGAATTTCACATGGAAGCAAAGTGTGAACCAGTGCGTGAAACCAAAGAACTCAAAGTGTGTGAACTGGTATGAACTCAAAAAAGAGCAACTAAGATTATTAAAAGCCTGGAGACAAAAACACATGAAGAACGTTTGCAGGAATTGGGTATGGCTAGTCTAGAAAAAAGAACTGGGGTGACATGATAGCAGTATTCCCGTATTTGAAGAGGAAGTCAACTTATTTTCCAAAGCACCAGAAGACAAAACAAGAAACAATGGATGAAAACTAAACAAGGAGAAAAGCAACCTGGAATTAAGGAGAAACTTCCTAACAGTGAGAACAATCAACCAGTGAAACAGCTTATTTTCAGAAGTTGTAGGTGCTTCATCACTGGAGGTTTTTAAGAAGAGACTGGACAGCGACCTCTCTGAAATGGTATAGGGTCTCCTGCTTGAGCAAGGGGTTGGACTAAAGGTCCCTTCCAGCTCTATTCTGATTCTGATTCTGTGCAGTTCATGAAGCAGTGGTGTTACATGAACATACCAAGGCATGCCAATCACTCGTTTTACTGCTGTATTCTGGTCCAGTTGAAGCTTCCAAGTAGCATTCTAGGGCAGCCCTATGTAAAGTATATTGCAATGATCAAGTCGCAAGGTGACTATGACTTAGATTACTGCAACGGTACTGTATTTCCTGTAATGCTCAATGGAAGCAATAGTTGGGTTTTGAAGGAGCAAGATAAGAAGAGTATTGAACTATGAATTGAGTCTCTCTCCCCCCTCTTTCTTTGCCTCTCTCTCCCCCTCTCTCCTTCTTACACACATACATACTTTACAACTTTCTCAAGTTATATAGGAATGTTACGGTGGAGCTACCTCTACTTATTGAATTTAGCTGTTTCTGAGAGGTGAAAATTGCCCTTAATTCATTTGGGGATTAAAAGTTGGGAAAGATGGAAATTTGTACTCAAACTGCAAATGAAGTCCAGACTGTGCTTTTAACCAGAAAGCTTCTACCTTCAAGCTAAAATGTATAAAACTATGATGAAAGGCCATAAAAATCCAAGTTCACTTTCTGCCTAATTATTGCTTCCATCCTATCATGCTGTATGCACAATATTTGCATGATAAAAGTACATACCTTTGATTCTGCCCAAGTGAACCTTTAAATATTCAGGTAGCTCTGTGGTATACAAGCTACATAAATTGTGAGCATCCACTCCTTTTTCATTAATATAGCTAGCAGGCTAGAAGATGAAGTTAAACTGTTGCATCCCGCAGGTCAAAAAAATTCAAAATCAATTTCGGAGTATCAGATCCACAAAAGCATATCTATTTATAATCGAGACTGTGGATTATTATAATGTAAGGCCCAGCATCAGTGGTTTGCCATTGGTCTAGCAACAAATAAATGCTTCAGTGGGATACAAAGGCTCTTTTATGTTTTCACTTTGTTATTTTATTTCATTTTGAATCATTCAATTATCCAGGCTATTTTAATGCACACCATACAATTTCCCAGATCTAAAATGGAAAAAAAATATGAAAAAAAAATCAAAGCAGAGTGGTACTAATTGCAGTGGATGGAACTGCATAGCTTATTGGATTTGCAACCTCGGTGTGCTTCAAAGTTACATAAATGCCTAGCACTGTAAAAAGAAACTTCAGATTTCAGTATTGCTCAGCACTGAACTGCAAAGTGGAAAGGCGTGAGGTTGGTAGCTAAGAGGTGAAGTAGAACTGGATGTTATTGGCACGTATTTTAGCCGCTGTTTTAGCTTCATATGGAAAGTTTGTCCATATCCATGGAAACATTCGTTTTTGTTTATCTATCTGCTAAAATGTACAGGCTACATGTTCAGAGTCATATCTCCAAGGAGTTTAGACCTGGAACCTGGCTCATGTTTGGAAGATCCTATTATTCCTATTGCAATTCTCTGTGCTGCAGATACAATTCAAAACCATCTCAGGTAGATTTTTCAGCAACACACAGTGATGTGATATGAAAAAGAGACTCATCTGGAACACTGAATGAATGATATGGTGACTTCCCATACTGAAACTGTATTGCCTTTGAACTTTGAAGCACAAGAGATGAAGAGTGTAAAGTGATTAGTGTAAGGACTGATACATATATAAGCTTTTGTGCTTTCTTAAAGATTCGAAGGTAAACTAGAAGTTCACCAATTCTGCAGTTTGGTCTAAGAATATGCTTGGACTAGACAGGTAACTGTCTTTCTCTCAATTCTTAGGGGCACAAGAAATGCTCTGGGTAATATCAGTATTTTTCCTTTATTTGGTGATACTGGAATTGGTGATTTAGGGTGAAAAATTGGAACTTCTGTATGTGGCCAGGAATCATATGTGCTCCACAGTCTAAAACACTGCATAGATCTATGTTGCTGTAAGAACTAGTTTAGCGTAGTGATTAGGGCACCGGGTTAAAAAACAAGAAACTGTGACTTCTAGTCCTGTCTTAGGCAGAAAGCCAGTCTAAGGAATAAGAAGAAAATGACAAACTATTTCCAAAAATGTTGACCATTGCAAGACTAGTCCAGGAAATCTCCAGGAGTTAAGACCAGTGATGGATTCAGCCGGTTCACACCACTTCAGCAGAACTGGTAGCTAATTCTGCCCAGGCCCAGAATGGACTTCCTGAAGTGGCATCCATACAGAGAACCGGTTGTTCACATATTTGAATCCCACCACTGGTTAAGACTGACTTGAAGGCACCAAAACAAAAGAAAACTACTTGCTACATGAATTTCAGCTACTACATCCTGAAGAGGTAAGAGCAAAGTACACATCAAAATCTTCAGAACAATGTACATTCTTGGCATTCCCTTTATTTATTTTTTAGGATTTAAAAACAAAACAAAAAATAATGTTTCCATGACCTGGAAAAAGGTTGACATCCTGTTGTGATGATTAATTATCTTTATTATTGTGGCTTTATGTTGTTTTTATCTTGTTGTATATCTTTATTAATTGTGGCTTTATCTTGTTGTATATCAGCCCAGATAGAAAAGTTTTCCTTATGCAACAATAAGTGCAGGCAATTTAAATAGTATATATGTAAGTATGTTTAGCTGAAGGATCCCATTATGTTTATCAAATCTTCATTCCAATCAATGTTTATTAAACAGGCCCCTTAGATAATAAAATGTAAGTATCAATCCTGAATCCTAAATTAAAACATCAATGTTATGGTACCCTATATCTTTTAATATTAGCTACAGAAGTTAAACAATGGAACTAGTTTTGAAAATTGTATGAAAAAAAGTAGCTTCTGATCATCATGTTGGCCTATTATTAGTGCATGGAATTAGAAACTAGAATTTTGATGTTAGATCAATGGTGCAACAATTTTGTCATAATGTCTTAAACATGCACTAGAAGAATTCATTTCTGGGAATAAAGTTAAATGTTCTGTTATCCCAACATTTTATAGTTGCCCATATGTCTCAAATGGATGTATTAAGCATTTTAATTATCAGTATTGTAGGGATAATAGGTTGAGCTACATTTTTCTTTCTTTCATTTTATTAGAACCATCTTTTCTAGCCTGATACCTGCAGGTATGCTGATATTTTGAAACGTAGAACTTTTGTTGTTGTTGTTAGTTGCGAAGTCGTGTCCGACCCATCGCGACCCCATGGACCCCATGAACTTTAGAGTTACATTTTAAATATTAGATAGATATTAAATAGTAGATTCAATATTAGGCAGATATTAGATTGGGAGAGGCTGATTAGAACTGAGGGGCCTTTACAGTAATTGGTGATCTGGTTCAGGAATACCTGCTGGTGAATGCAGCTTAGTTCTGCTATTTAAACAAAATTTTGCTGGGCTGCTAAAAACTTTTGCCTGGGCATTGTTGGAAATAGAGCAGAAAACTCTTGTGTCTAATGCTGCAGATGTTTTTTCTTGAGTGTCTTAACTTAGGAACACAGTATTCAATTTCAGTAAGATGTTGACATGAACTGAATGTCCAATGTTTAATGTTGGTTGGTTGTTCTATAGTTTATGAGACATCTAACTCAGTATATTTATAAAGGGGTTGACCCAAAATTCCCCACTCCAGATCAGCCGTCTGTCATGCATTCATTACTTGGCCTAAACAAGCTATGACTGAGCTTTTCTTTAATAGTTATTAATAGTATCATCAGAATCTCCTGGCAACTCTAGCTTTACTATCTGTTCCGATGGCACTGGCTTTGTTTCATTCCCAAGATTTGCATAGCCTTATCTGCTGTCTTCTCTACTGCAAAGCACCATCCCACTGCAAAATACATAGCAAGGAGTCAGGACAATTCATCATTATAGTGGCAGCTCTTTATATAGCCTGAGCAAGGGACACTGTACTATTGTTTACTTCTATGGAGAGACTTTTAGCCCCTTGGTCTTAAATAGGGGTAATAATAAATATTGCCTGACCTTATGCCATTTAAAGATTTGCTTTTAAATTGCACACCTGGAAAGCAATGACTTTTTGAAAGCACAAAACAAAGCAAATTTGTGGATATTATTGAAATTGATTGTTAATGTTTTATTGATTATGAATATTACACTTTAATAAGTTGAGGGTGAAGGCTCATTCTCCGAGCTTGAGGGTTGGTTTCCAAACGTTTCATTACCAGGCTGGGTAACATCTTAAATAATAATAATAATAATAATAATAATAACTTTATTGTCACTTTGAATGTACACCAATCGGCATACATCAAAATGAAATTTCATTGCATACAGCTCTCAAAGGGTCACCACCTCCGATATACACTCCTTGTTTGTGGCCAGCTCAAGTTTCAAATCGTCCATTTTAGTCTCTAGGGAACGAACAATGGCAAACAGGACAGGTGGAAATGGAGCTCCATGTGGATTAGCCCTCAAATTAGCTGGTATTCCTGCACAACAACCTTGCCTCCTTTTCTTTTTCTGATCCTGTCTCTTCCACCTTTTCCTTAAAGAGGCCTTGCTTCTTTTTGCCTCTGGAGCACGCTGCTGCTGCCGCCGCCGCCGCCGCCTCCAACTCCTCCAAAAGCCTCTTTCTCTTCCTCTGGGCCTGCCAACAGCCTCATCCAGTTCCTTTACTCCATAAGCCCCGGGACCTCTCCTCCTCTGCCTCTTCAGCAGTGTTTAGTGGATGTCTGTGGATGTCAGTGTTCTACTTATATAAGGGCTTCAGGTATGCGAGTGTCAAGTGAGGGTCTTGTGATGGGCCAGGTGTGAGTCATCAGAGAGGCTTGTGATGGGGAGGTAATTCAGGTCAGGGTTGTTGGAAGGTGTGAATTAGTGGGTCAGGAGTGAGTCATCAGTGGGAGGCTGGTAATGGGTCTTGTGATGAGGAGATTATATCAGGTCAAAGGTCATTGGAAGGTGAATTGCTGGGGGGGGGAAGGAGCTTGAGGGTTGGCACTGTCTCCGGATGGCTGTTCGATTGATTTGGATTCTGAGGGGTTCATATGCTGGTTGTAGATCAATATGTCTAATAATTTTAATAAGTAATTCTTCCACTTTTAAAAGAGTCCTTTGATCCTGATTGCTGAATTTTCCCTGCAAAGGGACATTTTTCTAAATGTTGAATTAGTTTTTTAAACTTAATATACATGTTTAAAAATGGTTTCAAATCATAGAATATGTCCCTCTTGAAGACACACATTAACCTACTAGGTAGATTAGCCACCACGGATTTTCTAAGGAATGGATCCCTTTCTGTATCTATGCTCAAAACCATTTGTTCCATGCAGACCTTTGCTTGTACATGAATGAAATTAAACCAGGGAATAAAAAGAGAGTTTGTAAAGATCTTTAAACATTTAGTCCAATGATCTGAAAGCTTCTGTAAGCACCCTTGGCTGATGCTGTTTATTGGCCTGTACCCTGTTCTTCACTGCAGGCACTGAATTCCACCCTTTGGACAGGAGAGTAAGAGAGTAAGCTACTAATGCAAGAGGGAACATATTGATTTATTTGTACTTTTATGTGACTTCAGTAATGGGTCTTTAAGTAGCTTACAGCATAAACGTAATTTGTTGTTAGTTGTGAAGTCGTGTCCGACCCATCGCGATCCCATGGACAACGTTCCTCCAGGCCTTCCTGTCCTCTACCATCTCCTGGAGTCCATTTAAGCTCATGCCTACTGCTTCAGTGACTCCATCCAGCCACCTCATTCTCTGTCGTCCCCTTCTTCTACTGCCCTCAATCTTTTCCAGCATTAGGCTCTTCTCCAGTGAGTCCTTCCTTCTCATTAGGTGGCCAAAGTATTTGAGTTTCAACTTCAGGATCTGGCCTTCTAAAGAGCAGTCAGGGTTGATCTCCTCTAGGACTGACTGGTTTGATCACCTTGCAGTCCAGGGAACTCGCAGGAGTCTTCTCCAGCACCATAGTTCAAAAGCCTCAATTCTTTTGCGCTCAGCCTTTCTTATGGTCCAACTTTCACAGCCATACATTGTAACTGGGAAAACCATGGCCTTGACTATATGTATTTTTGTTGGCAGGGTGATGTCTCTGCTTTTTAGTATGCTGTCTAGATTTGCCATAGCTTTCCTCCCCAGGAGCAAGCATCTTTTAATTTCTTGGCTGCAGTCCCCATCTTGGAGCCCAGGAAGATAAAATCTGTCACTACCTCCATTTCTTCCCCATCTATTACAATAACTCAAATATTATTATTTTTTTCAAAATAATAAATATTATTAACTGTGGTCTGGGACCATAAGAAAAGATTGTTTGATAAATATTATTAACATACATTAACAATGATTGCTTTATGGTATAAACCATAATATCTTATAACAGATTCATCGCAATTCAGGTGCAGGCGGTCCTCAACTTACAACAGTTCATTTAGTGACCGTTCAAAGTTATGATGGCACCGTAAAAAATGACTTATGACCGTTTTTCACATTTACAACCATTGCAGCATCCCTATGGTCACATGATCAAAATTCGGATGCTTGGCAACTGACTCATATTTATGACGGTTGTAGTGTCCCAAGGTCATGAGATCACCTTTTGCGACCTTCTGACAAGTAAAGTCAATGGGGAAACCAGTTTCACTTAACAACCGTGTTACTAACTTACCCACTGCAGTGATTCACTTAACAACTGTGGCAAGAAAAGTCGTAAAATGGGGCAAAACTCACTTAACAAATGTTTCACTTAGCAACATAAATTTGGAGGTCAATTGTGGTAGTATGTTGAGGACTTCCTGTATATCTCCCAGTCTCATATCAGTCCCCAAACACACCTTCTAAGAGGCTTCTTCTTAAAAGCTTCCAATAAACCCGGTGGAAGGATGCAGTTCTGGAGCCTTGTGTAGAGCATTAGGAGAGAAGCTCCTGGACAGAATGCTCACCTCTGAAATTTCTATTCTAACACTTTGCAGAGAGTGGAATATCTCAATAAACACATGCCTTAGATAGCACATTCTATTTGAAGTACAGGTAGGTGGTCTGGAAGGCAGCTGTTGCAGAGGAGCTGACATAGCAGAAGCAGCTCCAAATAAGAACCTCAGTCAGTCATTTTCAATTGAGCTTGACCTGCCTAAAGACCCCCTTGAACTCAAGTTGGCCCCTGGATGAGACATCTTGGCCTGATCCCTTCCCAGCCCCTGCCTTAAAGGGGCCTTGTCTACAGGTAAATGGCCGCACCTTGTAAGCACCACTGACCTCTAATAATCTTGAGTCTCAACCTGTTTTTCAGATTTTATAACCTCCAGGCACCAGGAAAATACAGTTCAGACGGGAGGTGTATAATTGGGTTTCGTTGGCATATTTATTTCTGTTTCCTTTTATTTCTTGACCAGAGTAAAAAAAAATACCCCAAATCTGGCTGAGTTATCACCCTCTGATTTTCATTCACATATTTTATGTGTGGCAGAAGCGGTATTTTAAATGAAAAGGCTTTGGAGAGATAACAAGTAGAACAGTTTTCAAGGAAGGTCATTTTTATTTCATAAACTGAAAATGTCAATAAAGGAAGTTTGAATTTTGGAACAATAGCTTAGTTTTTGACTAAGCCTTAGCAGACGAAACAGAAGCATTGCCCTTACTCTTCCCAAAGAGATTCATATATTCTGAAATTATTTATTCATATTTCTAAGCATGAAAAAATAAAGTATTGAAATTAATAATTAGCTTAAAGAAAATTTATTACGTTTTAATGTTCCATGAACAATTGGAAATAAGAACTTTAATAAAAAAAAATTACCTAGTTTATTTGTCTAATAAGTGCTCTATACAGTCCTTAATCTGTCTAAGTATGAAAGAAAATCAGGTCGAAGACAGCTTTGTTAATCAAAGTGTTTAAAACATATGAAATATTTTCATAATTTAAAAGTAGCAATGTGCAATTAAATTTAAGAAGCAGCCCAAAAATAAATTTCTGGTATCAGGGGAGAACTTTAATAAATCCTCTGCACTTCTTTTCAAAAGGGAACAATGAAACGAAACTGATAAAGATCTAATTTTGAGGTTAGAAAAGGTTGGTTAATTTCATTATTATCAGCACTGGTTTGTAGCAGTCCAGCTCTTCTTAAATTTTTTGTTCCATTTACTATAGTAAATATGGACCCCTGTGAATGAATTGAAGGAGTATGACCAGGGTTATCTCAGCATTTTCTAGGTTATGGGTACTGAATCCCTAAAAGATTATCTTCAATAAAAATTCAAATTAGTCTCCATATTTAAATTTGCAGAACTGCTAACAAGTCATTCCCTGGAGTCTGTTTGTCATACATTAAGGGATGCTATCTGCTTTTTAAAAGAATTAGCTTCCAATGTGAAAATTATTTAATAAATACTTTCCCCCCCAAGGTGTTTAATTTAGACAAGACAATGTAAGGTAATAGAGTCTGCGTGTTTGCTGCATGTCTGGTTAAAAATGGATTCTTCCCCCCCCAAAAAAATAAATAAAAGCCAGCAATAATTCTGTAGTAGTTAGATGTTTTGCATGATAATACTTTTCCTGTACTGTAGATCAAGAATATGATTATTCTCAGGCTCCAGCCTTTAGGAGCTGTTGAGATTTTCTTGGTATCTTGAATATTAGTTTCTTGTATAATAGAATTATATAATAATTTTGCCTGAATTACACCAGAACCAGAACACTGTAATCAGGGAATCTACTTGTTTGCAATGCTAAGTTGAAGAATGTGTTCATCAATTCCCAAATTGACAAGTAGCCCCATATTCTATCAAAAGGCCATCATCTGCAAGTTAAATGTTCAGATCATCTCTCATGTTCAAAAAGCAATCAATACAATCCATGCCCAGTGCTCAGTCTTATTTAAGATTGGAAGATAGACTAGGAGGTCAATGAATATCCTCCCAAGCAGCATCTGATTCTCCAAAAGATTCCTTCCCCCCCCCATCCACTTAAAACTGCTGTTTCATTTGCAGTAAATAATTGAATTTAAACATTTGCAGACAGTAGCGTGTCTTTGACTAAAGCCTATTAGCATTCATTCTTGCTAACAAATTGAAGGGGATGAATCTTCATTTCATGGGCTTGTTTACTTCAGATCCACTCAGATGCTCATTTTGATCTCATTTCTCAAATGATGCAGTCTTTGTTGCTGAGTAGGTTTTAAAAATGAAAATAAAAAAGAAAGACAGCCTGTCCATGGTAATTGCTTCAGATGTAAGCTGGTAGAATCAGGTGTCTGCTAACAGAAAAACAGTTTACTGTTTGAAATATCTGATAAGTAAACTTGGGTTCTGGTAATTAAACCAATATGTTTCTCAACTCCAGCTTTCAAGGGAAGATCTTAATTATGTTACACATCTATATAATTTCCTTCATTTTGTATGTGTTTCCATAACTCTCCTTCTGACTGTGTTTCCCAAAAAGTTTTCCTTAGTGATCTTTTCAGAAAGACAGTGATATTTTTACTCTACTCTTTTACCCCATTGCTGATACAAACCTGCAGTAGGTAACGATTTGTTATTGATCAGTAAATGTTAAGGCTATGCTTTGAAGAGTGTGGTTCTAATTCTGCAGATTTGGTCTTTAAGTAAAAGTAACTTTCAGATATTAATAAGTGAATAAAGAGAAGATGATTTTTACTTAAACAATTAAATTTTAAAATCTTTTATGTTTGGATCCGTTTATAGAATTGAAGTGCTACTACTGACCCAGGTACCACTTATCTTGTACCAATGCATTTTGTATTTTGTTGTCTAAGTACAGAACCTTATATTTTTTTTGCAGCTGAACTGCATGTTGTTGGGTAACACCTTTTGAATCCTGAGACTGGCTTCTGAGGTGTTTTAGACATTCTTCTCCCCTTCTCCATGAACTTGCATTATTTGCAAATGTGTTAGGTATTCCTTATCTCTCTCTTACTTAAGACATTTAAGAAAATGTTGGAGAACACAATTAGAACTAGGATGGAATCCTGAGAAACCCATTCTATATCAATCTCTAATAGAACCATTAAGGACCTTATGTGGATGTCAAGCTGCTACAAATCCATTTGGTAGTAGAACTATCCATCATATATTATTCCATTTTATCAAGAAAGAGGCTATGATCAACTTTGTCAAAAAAAAATTATTGAAGTCTTAAGTAATTTTCCTTTGGTCCATTAATCTAGTCATTTTGTCAAAAAACATAATAAGGTACTAATATCAAATTAACAAATCTAACAAACCCTAAATACTATTTTATTCCTCTTAGAAGTTTCTTTCTTTTCCACTCTTCAGATACTTCCTCTGTACTCCAAAAACTTAAACTGATTCAAAGTAGCTTGATATTCTCTTATCAATTCTGTACTTATTTTGACCCCAACTTCTGTTCTATATCCTTTTGTATTCTGAAAGGTTAGACTTTAGCAAAAAAAAAAAAAAAACAGATGCAAAATAAGAACTGAACAGCACAACCTCGTTCCTGTTGAAAATCTTACCTCCTTCTTCAACCAGCAAACCAACCATTTCCTAGATTTTCCTCTTATTCTGCACGTATTTATAACACCTCTATTGTTGTTGGTGATGATAGTGATCATTATAAACCTCAGTTCTCAAATTCAGAGCTTTAGGCTTCATGACTCCATTCTTTCACATTAAGATTATTCTCTGATATTCTGCTTTGTTATATGTTCTTTTTTAAAATATCTTTTATATTTCTCACCTTATCAGAGAGCTTTCATTGCAGCTACAGCAGTTTCATTAGATGTCCCATTTTTCTTTCTCTTTCATATCACTTTCGTTTGGGCCTTAATTATCTTATTTTGTTATTACTCATTATATCATACTCTTTATTATTACTCTTTCCCCACATGACGGTTGCCTAAGGAGCTATGTTGCTGGCTTGCAAAAAAGCAATGAAGTGTTCCTGAAACACTTTGTACTATATCCTGCCTGTAGTACAAAGAGATATACGGCAATACTACCACAACCAAAGAGACATTATCTCAATAAGCTCATTTCAAAAGAAAACAAAATTGCAAGATCACTAAGTCAAAGCCTTTTTGATCACAAAATCAAAGGCTTGTTGAATTCAGCATTAAGCAACCACATATAATATACACCTACATTTTCTAATTCTTATGTTTTTAGTTCAATAGCTGTATGTTTTTATTTTTTTTAAATGTTGATGCCTGTAAAAATATTTATGTCCACATCTTAACTTTAGGAAGCATGTTAAATAAGTGGAGATTTGGGGGGGGGGATGGAAGAGAGAGAGAGAACAAGATTAATCATTCACTACAGATGAGTTATTGAACCAAGAAACTAAAGCCTTAGATCTTCCCACTCCACTTCTCTTCAGCCAATTGGAAGTCAAGAAATCAATAGAACCATAATATAGCCACAGTATGTGTTAAAAATTGATTCATTTTCAATATGTCTCACATTATGTTTTAAGGTAAGGTGTTTCCCTCCTCCCCCAGAGTTTATGTGAAGCAGTATCTCAAAATCACTGCTTCAATAGACTTCAGGTGCCATGAAATCTGACCTTGAGTTAATCTTTGAGTTAAGCCATCCAATCTCTCACAATTTCCCACAATAGCTAACAGCTGGAACTGAAAATCGCCTTGGCCAACGCAAGAGTATACAAATAGCCCAATGACTTTTCTATAAAATTAAGGGAATATTTCTCTCACTTTCTTAAATTGCTATAAAACTCATTTCCCACTTCACTTTGTAATACAGAGGGTAGCTAATGTTTGTTGTTAGTTGCGAAGTCATGTCCGACCCATGGACAACATTCCTCCAGGCCTTCCTATCCTCTACCATCTTCTGGAGTCTATTTAAGCTAATGTTTAAGGAAGGAAAAATCAAACAAACGTCTCTAGGCTCATCAAAGTAGGACAGGTCCACTCTGCACTGGAAAATGGTGATTGAATCTTGAGGACTCTTATTTTTAACTTTCCACTATATATAAGAAGTGTTTTTTATATGTTTTTTTTTTTCAAACATCACTTAGAAATGTGATTTCCCCCAATTTCGGCCTCTATTAATATATTTCATTTTTACCAACTCTTTCTGTTGCACCATTTTTCTTACCTTTGTAATGTTAGAATTATGATTTTTTTTCCAGAATGCACATTGTGAGAGCTTTTCACTCTTTATTTTTCAATTACCATACTATTTGTTCAGATAATGTCAAGTGAAATGCTTTTATGGTGTCAGGGTATTTTTTTTATCTGCAGAACAAAGAAAACAGCTTTGTAAAAATGTCCTGGGTTTCTAGGCTGAGTTAGGGTTTGACTATTTTCAATTCTAACCAGTTCTGATCTAGGTATAAGTCATATTTATAGATCTGTATGTTGGGCCCACCAGATCTAGACTGCAACAATCCAGATTGCCACTAGAAGTAAAAGGTTAAAAAGGAGTTTTGTCAGATTCTAGTGGGTGGTGCTCAGTGGTGGGATTCAAATATGTGAACATATTTGATGGTTCCACACAGATGGTTCTCTGTGTGGATGCCACTTCCGGAAGTCCATTCTGGGCATGGGCAACAAAAAATTAGCTACCGGTTCTGCCAAACTGGTGCAAACCAGCTGAATCCCACCACTCAACTCCTTTTCCTAACCAAGGGAGCCAGAGTTGTCTGAAGACGCTTCTGTGGTCATGTGGCTGGTATGTCTATATGCTGAGGTGCACAGAATGCTGTTACCTTCCCACCAAAATGTACCTATTTATCTACTTGCATCTGCATGGTTTTGAACTGCCAGGTTGGCAGGAGCTGGATGAAGAAGAGGATCTCACCCCATCATGCAATACTTGGGATCTTGAACTGCCAGCCATCTGGTTGACAAGCCCAGTGTCTTAACTGCTAGGGCAACACACCCCTGTACATAAGCAGTAGTAAAGGCTTGCTATCATCTAATGGTTGCCCAGATTTTTGCAATACAAATTTAGTAACCCTACTTTTTATGAACAAATTGAAATATTTATAGCCCCCTTCTTTTTTTTTTTAAATATGTTTTATTATTTTTATCGGGATAGAAAGGGAAGGGTAGGTAAAGGTATAACATAGGGTAAAAAAACAAGGATTAAACCAAGGGTAGGGATAGATACAATAATGGGGTTACCCCCAACAATAAATCAACGCTTTAGCAAGCAGACTGTCGTCCGGGTATACATATTAAGTATGCATAATTAACATAATACTAAAAAGCTATATTAATAAATTTATCACTATTAATGGTAAAAACTTAACCCAATACATATCATTCATTCTATAAGTAACAATAATCAGTATACTATTAGTGATGTATTACTAAGTAAATATAGTTACATATAAATATCAATATAACGCTTATTAATTATAATTAATTATAGTTAAATGTAAACATCTAGCCAAAAAGTTAAAAAATAATATTCAAAAGAAAGTACATCATTTATCTTATTTAATTTCATCATCTTTTTTCATTCTATCTTATTGCTAACCATTGATAAAAATTTTCCCATGTTTTAAAGAAAATTGTGTCTTCTTTCTCTTTAATTTCTAAAGTTAATCTATCCATTTCTGCACATTCCAATATTTTCATAATAATAATCTGGTCAGGTGGTATCTTTTCATTTTTCCAAAATTGGGCAAATGCTATTCTCGCGGCTGTTAATATATGTAAAATTAAATATTCATTCTCTTTTCCGTAATTAGATCTTAATATTCCTAATAAAAACAATTCCGGTTTGAATTCTATCTGTATCTTAGTCATCTTTTCTAGCCATCTGTGAATTTTAAGCCAATATATCTTTGCATTAGGGCATATCCACCAGATATGATAATAAGTTCCTGGTTTTTGTTTACATTTCCAACACATATTTAATACATTTTTAAATATTTTCTCTAGTCTAACTGGTGTCATATGCCATCTATAAAACATTTTATATAAATTCTCCTTATATGCAGCCGCTTTAGTAAGTTTAATATTTCGATCCCATAATTTTTGCCAATCTTCTAAGTCTATAGAATATCCAAAGTTCTTAGCCCATACTATCATTGTTTCTTTTACTTGCTCTTCTTCCATCTTCCATCTTAGCAGAAATTTATAGAGTTTTTTAATCAAATGTTCATCAGTTTTTAACAATATTTTATCTAGCGGTGTCTGTTCTTTATAAAATCCTGTAGACTTTATATCTTTTTCATATCTTGTCTGAATTTGCAAGTAAGACCACCATGTTAAGTCAATACCTTGTTGCTGAAGAATTTGTCTGTCTTTAAGTTTCCCATCTTTGTCCAAAATATCTTTATAGCTAACGAGTTTATCATAATTAATTAAATTTGGGTAGGAAAAGGCTTCCATTGTCAAAATCCACTCAGGTATTTTCATGTAAATTTTATGTTTAATTTTTTCCCACTCTGAAAACAATACATTCCTTATAGCATGATTTTGAAAGTATTTATGTACTTTATTTTTCTCATACCACAAACATGCATGCCAACCTAATTGCAAATCATGCCCCTCTAAATAAAGAAGCCTTTTGTTTCTCAATGTAATCCATTCTTTAAGCCAAAGCAAAATAGCTGCCTGATAGTAAAGTCTCCAATCCGGGAGTCCATGGGCAACAAAAAATTAGCTACCGGTTCTGCCAAACTGGTGCGAACCAGCTGAATCCCACCACTCAATTCCTTTTCCTAACCAAGGGAGCCAGAGTTGTCTGAAGACGCTTCTGTGGTCATGTGGCTGGTATGTCTATATGCTGAGGTGCACAGAATGCTGTTACCTTCCCACCAAAATGTACCTATTTATCTACTTGAATCTGCATGCTTTTGAACTGCCAGGTTGGCAGGAGCTGGATGAAGAAGAGGATCTCACCCCATCATGCAATGCTTGGGATCTTGAACTGCCAGCCATCTGGTTGACATCTGGTTGACAAGCCCAGTGTCTTAACTGCTAGGGCAACACACCCCTGTACATAAGCAGTAGTAAAGGCTTGCTATCATCTAATGGTTGCCCAGATTTTTGCAATACAAATTTAGTAACCCTACTTTTTATGAACAAATTGAAATATTTATAGCCCCCTTCTTTTTTTCTTAAGACCTATCTCTGGTACAGTTGCAGTCTGTCACCAAGCAGAGGACTGGTGTTCATATTATTGTATATTTTATTGAATTATAAGATAAATAGTTTTTTCTTTGGGAACAAATGATACAGTTGGTAAATAAGTCTACTGAGAAGAATTTGATATTGAATATCCTCTGCATTATCACGGAGTGATTATGAGTATGATTGTGTTTTACATGATTATTAAAGTACAAAATAGTACTTCAGACATAATTTAAGCATACATTTATTATAGCTATTTTTGATTTTGGGGGACGGGCACAATGATGGTTTTTCTACTTCAATTCAATGAAAAAAGAAGCCATTTCCTATTTTTTTTCTCTCCAAGAGAGGAGTAATTTCAGTTACTTTCTCCTGAGTAGGATCTGAAGTTATCTCTAATGATAAGTATCTATCTCGGGCAACCAGGAAGAAGGTGGCCCGGAGGAATATATACCTCAAGAAGAATGAGGAAGAAATAAAGAAGCCATCTGCAGAAAAACAAAACTTTCTGTACCTGAAATAGGGAGACACATTTTGTTTTCTATATATTCGTGCATTCACAGATGAATGTACAGATGCGCATATACATAAATATTATCCAGTGATACTTATAGATAAGATTTCACCCAGTTCACCTAGAATCAGTCTTCATAGGACAATTTTAATCAAGAGCCTCAGAAAAATCCCTACAAAATCTAATTTTAATAGCGGACATCAACTGTTTTTCTCAAATGTTACCAGATTATTTTTATTATTATTATTATTTAAAAAA
This sequence comes from Azemiops feae, assembly GCA_023970755.1. Lineage (NCBI taxonomy): Eukaryota > Metazoa > Chordata > Lepidosauria > Squamata > Viperidae > Azemiops > Azemiops feae. Next base: position 6,070,334 of record JALGBA010000023.1, on the reverse strand, counting down.
AAACCTTTTGAATTATCCAAATCACAAAATGATATTTTCCTTTTCTAGCTTTTCAAAATATCTGGCTACATTGGATAGAGTATGCAATGATATTTTTAGCCTACTTCATGGTTTAGTAGCTGGCTATGATATTTAGCAGCTGTCAACACTCGGTGCATGATGCTTAATGATATTTAGAAGCTGGGTTTGACAGTTTATGATACTCCATTTCTGATGCTTACCAACAGATTAGATAACTAAAACACGGCAAATGTTGAGGGAAAATGTCCCAGTTCAAAGTGCAAATTTTATAGGCAAAGGTGGCAGATTTGAACTGTTATTTGAGAAAGATGCTCAACTGGTTGGGATGTCACTTGGTCTCATAGAGGTGCTAGAGACCCAAAGCATGTAGGACTGCTGCTATGAACTATATTAAAGCAGCACAGTTTTCTTTCCAGCCTCAACTCCCTTACCCTCTTTTGGCAGCAATGTAGGTCTAAATAGTTGCCTATTACGGGTCTCTTGTTTTGCCACAATTGACAGTGGAGCATAGAGCATAGAATAATAGGGTTGGAAGGGACCTTGAAGGTCTTCTAGTTGAGCCCCCTGCTTAAGCAGGAAACCCTACACCATTCCAGACAAATGGTTGCCCAATCTCTTCTTGAAAACTTCAGTGATGGAGCACCCACAACTTCTGGAGGAAAGCCCTGATTGTTCTCACTGTCAGAAAATTTCTCCTTAGTTCTAGGTTGGATCTCTCTTTAATGATCTGCCAGCAATTACTTCCTGTCCCACATTGTGCTATGGAACATGGCAGTAGTTTTGTTTATTTTTGGCAAAATCTGACAGGAAGTGTAGGCATCAGCCACCCAATTGGAAACATGGATAGGGCCTGCTTGGCCTTACTATTGATTTGCAGTATTGTCCAATGAACACTCTGCTGGTGTAATGATGATGTGGTTTGCCTTAATATTGCCACTGTTACAACCACAACTGATCCCAATATTTACGTTGCTAAGCAAGACCGTTGTTAAGTGAGTGTTGCTCCATTTTATGATTTTTCTTGACACAGTTAAGTGAACCACTGCAGGTGTTAAACGAATCTGGCTTTCCCATTGACTTTGCTTGTCAGATGGTCGCAAAAGGTCATCACACGACCCCAGGAAACTGCAACTGTCATAAATATGAGTCAGTTGACAAGTCTCTGAATTTTGATCACATCATCATGGAGATGCTGCAATGGTCGTAAGTGTGAAAAACTATCATAAGTCACTTTTTTCAGTGCCATTGTAACTTGGAATGGTCACTAAACAAACTGTTGTAAGTTGAGACTACCTTTACTGAACTTAGATATCACATAATAAAAAGCTGGAAGAGACCTTGAAGGTCCTCCAGTCGAAGGACTGCTTAAGCAGGAAACCCTACATCAATGGTCCCCAAGTTCCATGGAGAGAGGTTTTTCCATGGCCCGGAGGGGGCATGGGTTTGTGTGCTGCCTGCATCCTGCAGATGGGGCTTTGCACAGCCCAGTTTCTGACATGTCACAGCCCAGTGCCGGTCCACAGACCAGGGGTTGGGGACCCTTGCCCTACACCATTCCAGACAAATGGTTGCTGAATTTCCATCCAGTGATGGAGTACCCACAACCTCTGGATGCAAGCCATTCCATTGATTGATTGTTCTCACTATCAGGAAATTTCTCCTTAGTTTGAGGTTGCTTCTCTCCTTTGTTAGTTCCCATCCATTGCTTCTTATCTTGCCTTCTGGTGCTTTGGAAAAAAGGTTGACCCCCCTCTTCTTTGTGGCAGCCCCTCAAATATTGGAACACTGCTATCATGTCACCCCTAGACTCGACATACACAATTCCTGTAACCGTTCTTCGCATGTTTTAGCCTCCAGGTCCCTAATCATCTTTGTTTCTCTTCTCTGCACTCTTTCTAGAGTCTCGACATCTTTTTCGTACCATGGCGACCAAAACTGGATGCAATATTCCAGGTATGATCTTACCAAGGCATTATAAAGTGGTACTAACACTTCATGTGAACTTGATTGTATCCTTCTGTTAATGCAGCCTGTGTTGGATTACACATGTACCAAATAAAAGCATTACTAAATTCTAAAAACAAAACCACTCAGTTTACTGTTTAATATGGGAAAACCCAAGATATAATATCAGCCCAATCTTTCTGGGCTGAGGACCAGTTTCAATCTTGGATGGTAGGCAGAGGTCCATGCTCAGTATGCATGGCTAAAGATGAAAACACAGGATGTAAATTAAATTAAATACATATCCTTAATTTAGATTAATTAACATCCTGTATTTTCTTCTCTTGCCATGTCCACTTTTTGAGGTTTACCTCTATACAAGTTATCCATTAGTATAGTATACATGCTAAATATTTTTTTTTGTAAACTTCCTAACCCTAATCAGCACTTTAAAAAGTTTCCATTAACTGTTTGTGTCAAATCACCCTGCCAAAGTTTTATGGTGAAGTAACTGATAAATGAAAAGAGAAGTATCACACAAGGCCTCAAAGGAAGTAAATGTGTCCTATGAATTTCACATCCCTGATTTGAATTATACAGGACTTAATGCAATAGTTTCGTTTTTAGTAGAACAGTGTAGCATCCTGCTGTAATTTGCTTAATATTCTGTTAAAGAGAGTATTTTTTGTAAATTACTGCTTATTTCAAAATTATTGAACCAAAACAATCTAAGGCTAATCAAGAGCATTATGAAACAAAATCACCATTTGGAAAAGAAAAAGAATGTTTATTAAGGATACAGTATAATTTATTTAATGTGGAAAGCAAACAATTCTCTTCACTTTTAGCAGGACTTTGGGAACATTTCTCTTACAGATTAATCAAATTATTAATTACTTCCCCCCTTCTCTGTCTCCTACTTATACAACAAAATTCACTAAAGCAGTTTCTTTTTTAAGTGTATTTAACAATATAATAGTTTTGTAAATTAACATTAATGTTTGCAAGGAGATACATTTTTGTTTTTAAGATATTGTTACCTTGAATTTAGGTCCTAATGAGGAACTACCTTATCCTATTTTTAATTGAATGATTAATAACTTTGCAAATGGATCGCAGGTATCCTTTTTATACAAGGTGTGGACTGCTGACATTAATTAAATAGAAGCTCTCTGAACAAGTTGATTTTCTTGAACATAAATAGACGGTTAAAATTAAAAGGAAGATAGTCCATCAGAAGCATGACAATGGAGAAGGGTATACAACTGAACCACTTTATTAGTCATTCTGAAAGGAACATCTATAATCCCTTAGATTTAGGTTCAGTATTTTAATAAAATGTTTGGACATAAATTTGCCAGTCCAGTTTGAGCATATATTTTCTTCAGAAAATGTATGAAACAGATGAGGCTCTCAGCTCTTCTTTTCACAGCTAAAAAATACACTGAGCACTCTGTGTGATCCTCTCTGTAGAATTCAACTGCTCTGTCTATAGAATTGTAACGGCAGAAAAATCCATGTTATGGTATATAACTAATGTGAACATTGTCTTCTGAGGCCTAGCCTGCATAGGTCCCACTGACCGCAGACATTCTGAACTCACATTTTTACCTCAGGGTGGAGAAAAGATGCTTCCAGTAGAGTGTCTTCTCCTTTTCCTTCCAGAAAAACAAAAAAGTAAAGCCAGCTAAAATAAATTGAATAAATAAAAGTAAATCAGAAAGTTACTTCTGGTTCAAACAATTGTTGCTTGGATAGATAGACATAAAATGTCTAGTTAACATTGCAGTATGGTTATTCCTGATTTTCTGGGTTCATTGAAGTTAATGTTTTGCCTCTGATAGCTTCAATGCAGGTAGAATTTAATATTTCTACACAAGTTCATTGGCTGTATTTTATGCAAATTGGAATCTCTTTTCAGCAAAGTGCTTCTAAAGAACAGCAAATCTATATCACCTTGGAGTTGTCTCAGAATCTTTCATATTTTCCTATATAATTTCCTCCACGTTATTGTCCATAATATTATCAGCAATGCATTTTTATCTCCTTAAGAATGATAGTTTTTGCATGTGATTCTTTAAAGGTCCTTTAAAAAACACTTATCTCTTGTGGGAGTGATTTAAACTCGAAACAGCGTTCAAGTGAAATACCTCAAAAAGCTAGGAAGCTAGGCTAGGAAGTAGCAATAGAATTTATTCCATTTTAGTGTACTCTCCCTTCTCATTTCCCCAACTGTAATACATTATTATTTTGTGAGGAAAGGATGCCAAGTATCTCTCCAGGATATGGCACAGCAACTACCCCCAGACCTATAACAAGCTAAGAAAGGGAGACAGGGTATATAAACCAAATAGCTTGTAGGAAAGGAGGATGAATTGTCCAACTTTTCATATCTTGGGATTAGCCTTGCCCAAACTGATCATGACTTATTAATTTAATATCAGTCACACTTTAGGATACATTCGACTTGTGAAGCAGTCAACCTTGGATTTCCTTTGCAGCATCCTGCATCCTGAGCAACATCAAGAAGAGAGCATACCTTCCAGAGGAAATCTGGAAGTTTCTACATGTCTCAAGAGTTGTCTCATTCCATATTTTGGTATCAGAGATATCAATAGGAAATCAGAGGCCACACTGATTTAGTTATGGACCCTAAGCATTATTTTTTAAAATATGTTGATTTACCACAAAGGAATGCTCCCAACCTTTTCTTAAACTTTATTACTAGAAATATACTGCAGTTCAGTGTGGGATCAACATAGTAGATCATAGATTGATTGGTGTAAATGGAACCATGAAGAACAGAGAAAACATTTTATTCTCTATAAAACAGACAACCTTTAAAAACATTTATACTGTACAGTATGTAATATTGGGAGAAAATTAATTGGATTCTAGTACAGCCTTTCCCATTTAAGGTTTAGCTCTTCATGCAAAGCCTAACTTCTGAATAAGTGTTCATTGCCTTAGAATGTTATTGCACATCATGATAGCAATAGCAATGACAGGTTGCAAAGAAGGATTCAAAAGGGCCAAGAAGCCTTCTTCAACTGCATGGTTGCAGATACCATACTAACTTTTTTCTACTCCCAAAACTCCCTGCAAATATTATTTAACCAAGTCAAAAATCCCAGGATGTTACATTTTTAAAGTATTGCCTATGTCCCATCTTTCTTTAACACAGTAATAAACATATTTCTTGTGTAACTCAAAAATATGACAAATTAAAACAGAATTCTAAGCAGTTACATTTGATAAGTGATACTATTCTGCCTATAATAGTCCATGGCTGGGCTATAGAACAAATCCAACAATTTACTTATTTTGGCAGCATTCTATCTATCAGTGGAAGTACAGATAAGGACATTAGCTATCAAATTGGAATGGCAGCAGTCATGTTTCCATGCATGCACCCAATTTGGTCTACAACAGCCATAAGTATTACCACAAAGATAAATCTCTTCCAAAGTGTTGTTATACCAACTCCAATATATGCTTGTGAGACATGGAAGTGTACAGCCAAGATGATTAACTAGTCAAATGTTTTCCAACAATGCTGCTTGAGAAGAATCCTCCACATCTCATATTATGACCACATCACTAATGATGAAGTACTATAAAGATCAGATTTAGAACACCTATCAAGAACTGTGAATGATTGTTGAATGCAGTTTGTTGGCCATACTTATGTATGCCTAAAGACCGGCATCCAAAAATTGCACTATGTTGGATACCTCCTATAGGAAAGAGGAAATGAGGCTGGCCTCAGAAAACCTGGTGCCAAACACAAGGAAGATCTTAAGATTATTAATGTCCTTTGGGATGATGCCGAAAATGCTGTGAATGTGTCAAGAGTGACAGAATGACAGAATGATCAAAACAACTGGACAACGCTTGCTGCCCAGTGTGTTCTGCACAGGACCTAGTGATGATGACTATTCTTGATACAGAATGCTTTTTCATAATATTGAAAACAAATTTAACACCAAGGATTATGATAAAAAAGTGGATCTGTAAAAAAAAAAATGATAGAAATATCAGATGCAAAAGATTCTTGTGAAAATGTGTAGGGGAAAAAATCACAAGCTTGTGGAATGTAAGATTGGAAAGGACCTTGAAGATCATCTTGTTCAAAATCTTGCCCAGGGCAAGAGTTTACTATATAGAAATATGCAGGCATACCATTTGTATTTTTTATAAGTATGTAAAGCAAAAACTGAAAAGCTTGTTTGGTGTGCAGGCCGTTTAATTAGTTTTGACTCCTGGAGACTGCTTGGACAAGTCCCTGAAGTTTTCTTGGCAAAATTTCAGAACTTTTCTATTGCTTTCTTCCTAGGGCTGAGAAAGACTGGCCTAAGGTCAGCTGGTTTTGTGCCTAGAGTGGGACTAGAACTCCTGGTCTCCTGGTCTCCTGGGTTTTAGCCTGGTGCCTTAACTGCTATAGAAACTCAATGATACCAACATTGATAGACGGTTAGAATGATTTAATAGAATTGGAAATCTAGATCCAAATGTAGAACTGATGTGGTGCAAAGGTGAATGGAGGATGTGGTATGGGGGCTCAATGGTTAAGACACTGGGCTTATTGGCTGGGGAACTGGCAGCTCATGTTCGAGACCCAAGCTCCACGCAATAGGATGAGCTCCCATTCTCACCCCAGCTCCTGTCAACCCAGCAGTTCAAAAGCATGCAAATGCAAGTAAATAAATAGGTACCACTTCGATGGGAACGTAACAGCACTCCATGATGTCATGCTGACCACATGACTGTGGAAATGTCTTTGGACAGCACTGGCTCAATGGCCTTGAAATGGAGATGAACACTGGCCCCTATAGTTGGCAAAGTAAAATCCACAGGGACTCCTTTACCTCTTTTTTTAAAAGGTGCACGGAGGGTTGGGAAGAACAAGGTTCAAACCACTCTCAGTTATGGGACCTCACCTTCTCTCAGGCCAAATTATACTTACAGCATTATTGTGATGATAAAATGAAGAGAAAAACTCTCTTAAGCTAATGTGGGCTCCTGGAGGGAAGGCAAATTATAATCTGCACTACAAATCCCAACTCATCCATTATATTCATCAGACAAATGGAGAGCATCCAAAATCTCTCATCCTAATCTTTGGAAGCCTGCCTCTTCCAACGAAGAGATTAAAATGGCGTTGGAAAAGATAACTTTGTATGCAGTCCTGAACTCCTTGGAGATAAGTTGAAAATACAGAGAGACGATAAATAAAGAGAAACAAAGAAATATATTGATCTAGCACTTAGACTTACATACCACTTCATGGTGCTTTACAGCCCTCTCTAAGTGGTTTACAGAGTCAGCATATTGCCCCCAACAATCTGGGTCCTCATTTTACTGACCTCAGAAGGATGAAAGGTTGAGTCAACCTTGAGCTGGTCAGGATCGAACTCTTGGCAATGGAATGCAAAGTTAGCCTGCAATACTGCATTCTAACCACTGCGTCACCAAGGCTCTTCATTGATTGAATTGATTTGACCTGGCTTTCCCTCTGTTAATGATTTTCAGGCAGTGCTCAGTAATTTCTTTTCCTCTGAATTAAAGCTTAGAAAGAGTAGAATAGACCAGAAAGCCTTTGCCTATTGTCCTTTTTAAATAATGACACACTTACTGATTTAAAACATTATCCCAAAGAAAGTTGCATTTGTTATGTACAGCAGTGCTGTCATTCACTTGGATTAGATCAATGCCATCAGTCATTGATTCAGAGCTTTGCCAGCTTCAGCACTCTGTGAATGGGAGGGGTGAAGGTTGAACTGACTCCTTAGAGGATCAGAAAATGTCCTTTCCTTGAATATCACCTCCTCTTATTCCTGATAACTCTGAGGGAAAACATTCCCTGACTATTAACTTTGATCTTACTAGCTTTACTATTGGTTTTTTTTAACGATCGCAACAGCCAGCTTTTCCTTCAAAATGAAGTCACATTTTTCATTATTTTATTTTATTTTATTATTTTATTTTACTCGTTCATGTAAAATGATTTTTACTTAAGGCAAAAGCAAACCCAGAAGCATTTACTGATTCATTTCGTACTATACAAAATAAATCTGACAAGAGCTGCTTTTTTTTTGTCAAGGCATAAGTGGAAACAGATTGTTATGATGGGGAAAAAAATAGACCATTTTATCTTTTTCTTCCTTTGCTTTTAAAACCTTTAAAAAATACTCCAAACAATCCATTCATTTAAATAGTTTGATTTGGGAAACTTCCCAGCAGTGCTTTTATTTGAAAAATGCTTATACTCGGGTGGGCTTATAGAGGTTCCCACCACCAACTATTAAAAAACATGTCAGATTCTGTTGCTTTGATAAGATACTTAGCAGATGACAAGAGCTTAGTTTTCTGTTGTGGCTTTTTCCTCTGTTTACATCTGGAAACATGTTTATGTTTTAAAACTTTTTCACAGAATAAAAAGGAAGTGGCAATTTGCCATTGGAACAATCATAAGGACATGGGAGGGAGACATAACATTTTTCTCAATAGAGACATGGTTAATACTTGCTAAAAAAAAAAATTGGCCCTCACCCCTGCAATCAGAAATAAATATTCTGTGCATATTAAGCATAACCTGATGCCTCCTGATCTCCATCATATGTGCAAACTGATTGAATTTCTTATTAAAATATCTCAGTTTTAATCAGAAAGGTTATACTATGCAACCACTTGAGCTGATGGATACTCATCAGGACACATCTGGAAATCATCCCCTCCATTTGATCTAAATGATAGGTTATTCATATCCATTAGCACCAGTTTGATGTCTGGGGGAGGTACCAATCAATGAGGAACATAGGACAAAATTTATATTCTAGCTTCCCTTGAAAGACATAAAATTGTCCAGTGGTCAAATTCATATCCATGTCACACATTACTCCAGGGAGGAAAAAATATCATTGAGTTTCCTACTGAGTGGACACCCAATAACAGTGGACAGTAGTGTGATATTTAATTTCTAGACAAACAAAATGCCAAAGTTCAAGTATGTTTCAAAGCAACAGTTGTGGAAATGAAAGCCCTTCTCCTCAAACATGGCAATTTGAGGGTATGCAGGGTATGGCCAAAAAAGTCAAGACAGCGACTGCGATGGTGCGGCTTAAAAATCTGTGGATTTTTTATTGTGCTACCGCACTCATCAGCTTGACTTTTTGGATTATACTCAGCAGAGCCCTTTGATGACAGGCATGGACTCTCTGCAGTATTGCAAAGAACACAACCATGCACATTACAACCTCTTCAGGAGACCCTGCACATATTCTTACTTAATAAATTACAGAGCTCATACATGAACAGATACATACTCCTACCAGATAATCTTCACCCATGTTAATTGAACAGAGAGAAACTGCTACTGATCCTACATTTTTGGGAGGTCCAGAGGGCTGAAGTTCTGTTTTTCCATGTTAGTGCCAATACCATGGATTGGCCTTGGGCTGACCCCCTGTCATATTCACATTGCAGGAGCATTTAAAGACATAGCTGTTCTGTTGATTTTAACAAACCATCCGTATTTTCTATTTTTATTACCTGTGACTTTTGTTTGCATAGGTGTGTTTCATTGTTTGGAATAGAATAGAATAGAATAGAATAGAATAGAATAGAATAGAATAGAATAGAATAGAATAGAATAGAAAGGGATCTTGGAGGTCTTCTAGTCCAGCCCCCTGCTCAAGCAGGAGAATCTATTGATATTTTGTTTGGTGTTGTAAGCTGCCAAGAGTCTCCAAATTGTGGCAGAGTAGAAATGTGGACCATAAATAAATATAAATTAATAAACTGACTACAGCCTTGTGCTTAATAAACACTTGTGACAAGTATGGCTTCTGTATATGATTCAAATATATGCACATTTAGACTTTATAATCACATGTGCCCTTTTTAGCTATATCCCTAAAATAAAATGAACTGATGCTTCTACAGCATGGTGGCACAGATATTTTTTTTTAATTTCAGTTGTGTCTATTGAGGTTTCCAGTCTACCTTTCCTATATGCATTTGTGAAAGACTATAACTTTGTCCTGGAAATGGAAACCTGGCCTCCCTTTTGTATTATTGTACTTCCATTCATAGTTGTGTGTAAGGCTTGAAGGAAAAATCCAAGGGCATACACTAACTTTCAGTATGGGCTCTCTAAAAGAAATGTATTACAGTTAATAGTGTGCATTCAACTAGAAATATGTGAGAAACAATACACCTGACATTTACTGAAAGTTAACTGTCTGTAATAATAGATCTATCCAGGCCATTTATAACCCACTGCATTATCCAATTGAGTCAAATAACTCACTCTGCTAGAAATGAGTAAGTTTAGGTGGGATGAGGTCTATTATATGTGCATGACTAGATGGATGTGGGAAGAAGACCCATATTTGGAATCAAAGAGTAATAGCTAAACCCAAGTAGTTGGTTAGGAAGAGTCCTGCATTAATGAAAAGGTTACCCATTTTAATTTAACCAATATGTTAATAGTGGAAAACAAGGTAGAAAAGTTTTTAATTTCAGAATTTAATTTTAATTTCAAAGGGGTTCGGGATTTTCCAGGTAAACTCAGAAAGGATGTTTTCTGGAGTGCAAAACAGTTAGGGAAACATGCCATAAAAAACTAACAATGAATTTAAGAGCCACAGATGAGAAATGTTAGACAGGAGAATGGAAAGGAAGTTTCTGTAAAAGCAGCACTTTGAATAGCAATAGCACTTAGACTTATATACTGCCCTATAGTGCTTTACAGCACTCTCTGGGTGATTTACAATGTCAGCATACTGCCCCTAACAATCTGGGCTCTCATTTTACCAACCTTGGAAGGCTGAAATGCTGAGTCAAGCTTCAGCTCTGTCAGGATCAAACTCCAGGCTGTGGGCAGAGTTTGCCTGCAATACGGCATTCTAACCACTGTGTCACCAGGGCTGAATGCCACAATTGATCAGGTTTACATCAGATGCTAAGCCATTAGAAATACAACAATACCTTCCTATAATCTTAGTGTCTCTCACGGCCCTCAAGTATCTCAGATGCTCTCTGCAAGATGTTTTCTCACTGACAAGCTGAACTTTCACTTTTCTGAAGGTGATTATATCCTTTGTCAACAGATATGTCTGGTTTGTCCTAAGCTGATCAGTTTGAGAAAACACCCTGAAACACCTCAAGAGTTTGCTCAGTGCTTTGTGTGCAAAAGGCTCTAATTCAACTCCTGATATTGAGGAGATAAAAAAAATGTTCAACCTTAAAAGCTGGAGAATAACGGCCAACCACTCTTGTCAGGAGTCAGGTCAAAAGTATAAAGATCAAAACTGGAATAAAATGAAACTTCAAAGGAAATAGTGCTTTATTCACAACAAATATTGTCAAATGATTCAACTTGCAGGTAATTGAGACTAGTAAAACCATATCTAAGCTGAACTTTTAAATTCCTTCTTCTCCTGACTTTGTATTATGTGATGTTTCTGCTCTCTTCCTTCAAGAGCTTCTTTGTACTATCATTAGCAAACAAAAACATATCAACCTCTTTGAGGCCAACAGCACCATCAATGTTTTTCTAGACAACTTCAGAAGTTTCACCTTGTAAAAATTAGCTGTGCTCCATCACTCACTATTATATGAGACAATTGGCATCAAAGTTCCTGATTAGTGGTAGACAACTGTTGTAGTGTTCTGAGATTGCTTTAAATTTATAGTAGGTAAAAGTATTAACCAATTAAAAACTAGATTGCATTTCAGTACACACACCTAATGGACAATTATCCACAAGTAACCTCAGTTCCAGTTTAAATGTGATCCCTTTCCATAGGTTTTCTGGAAAACAGTAACATTTTATTTAAATTCCTCTCTCTTTCTTTTTAGCCCACTGTTCAACTGTATTTTCCTATAGTGACTTACAACACTTTCACTTGCATCTCTGCAACTTCTGAACTCAAACATGTTCACCATTTACCAGACACTGATAAAGACACAGTTGCTTTAAGGAATTACAGACAGATGCTGTAAGCACTTCTACACACTCTGAATCACCTTCTTACCTTTCAGTGTGAAACTGCACTGGGTATTTTAATTTGTAGTTGAAATCTGGGGTCAAAATGTTCGAAGAATTAAGGCTATAATGACTTCAATAAATCATTCAACAGTCTTTACAAGTCAGTTTTGACCACAGCTCTCTCTCTCTCTCTCTCTCTCTCTCTCTCTCTCTCTCTCTCTCTCTCTCTCTCTCTCTCTCTCTCTCTCTCTCTCTCTCTCTGTGTGTGTGTGTGTGTGTAGTATGAATAAGGGCTCTATCCCATCTCTTGAATGAAACTGGTGAAAGCTTTGGTTTCTGATGAAGTGGTGATAGCCAAATTTCTTTCTTTGTTGGATTCAATTCCAATAAGATGTTCTAATGAAGAGGATGAACACAAATAAACTTGAGCTCAGCCTGAGGAGGTGGAAGTACTCTCCCTGAATGGTTCTTATGGCCAGAGAGAGGAAAATCTAAGGAAGGAATAGGTTCTTCCATCCTTCATGCTACCTACATTTGATCAATACTGACAATGATTTTGGAGGTTCTTCTCATTGGCCTCTGTCCTCTGAATCCAAGCATGTGACTACTGAGATCTATAATAGGGCGTTCTTCACAATGTTGCACCACCAACAGTGGTGGAATTAACTTTACTGGGCCACTTTCCTAGTATAGGTTCTACTAATGTAACACGTTAAAAACAATTTTATATATCTGTGCATTTAATGGAATGGTTGGCTGACTTCTAAATTTACTATAGTGCTTCATTTCTCACATGACTTATTTTATGTTACGTACAAAATATCTACTTTTTATCTGAAAGTCTCTGATTTTTTTCCAAATAATAATAAGAAATACAAATTAATGCAATTACTGTTCAGTTAGGCTGGCTTATTGCTCATTGTTCTATGAAATTGAGAAATAATCTGAGTGAATACTTAAAGATTAGCTAGCACTTTGTCTCAGCTAGAAATATACAGATGTTCACAGGGTGGCAGTAGTGAGATACAGAACACTCCTTTCTTGCCATCTAATGGTTATCTGAATTTTTGCAGAACAGACATAGCAGACCAAGGCTTGGCTACTATCATAATACGCTCCCTTGTGCCCCCCCCCCCCATTGTAACTGATTTTAACTGATTTCAGAACTCAGCAACCAGACTGGTCTTTAAACTCATACAGGCTATGTTATACCAGTGCTAAATACATTATTTAAATTTATTATTTTAAAGCCCTCTACAACCTGGGTCCAAGATATTTTTTCACAATTTTCCCACATTCAAGCTTTGCCTACAGCTGCTATGGGCTGTTGCCATGACAGCCTGAGACCCTGCCATCTGGGCAGCCAACCCAAATCTCTGAAAAGTGTTTCCTTCTGTGCTCAGTGGACTGACCTCTTTCTTTTTCTATATTGTACTTTCGTTTGTTGATTTTAATTTTTAATTCTTGGCTTTAATATATCTGGTTTTATGTTCAACTATATGTTGCTAAGATAACCTGATATAACAAATTTAATATGTAAATAAAATTATGCGCCCTTCCAAAATTTCGCAATATTATGTCTTCATCTACTTTCTGCAATATTATACTGACACTATACTGACACTATTAACCCCTCTCTCACACATCATGCCTTAAAAGCCTACATGATAGTGAAAGTATAAGAAACTAATTTTAGCAGACTAGTACATCTTCTCTCTCAATGCCAAACACAATAGTGCAAACAGAACTATGTGAGAATTAAGTTATCTTTTCTGAAAATGCATTACTACAATGTTCATTATTCATAGTTATGTCTATATGACAAAAGCTCCTTATGGCTAAATCTCTCTCTAGCATCTCAAAGAAATGAAAGGGGATCCTTCACAAGAACAATTCGGAGAATTGATGAATAACAGAGCGCAGCACCGTTCAAGTGTATGACATGGGCAGAATGAGAAGTGTTATGAAAACTTTGGATATGGAGGGAAGTGCACTTTGCCATTCCATCAACCATGGACTTGTTATAAGGCTATTTTGAACAGAGATTTCCCAACACAGATTGTCAACTGGGCCATTCAAGGATAACTTCACTATTATTATACTCTCCTGCAGAAAAGGTACCAGAAGATAAGCTTGAAGTGTCCCTGGTTCAGTTCTTACCCCCCCCCCCCGGTGCTTCATACACTTGGGCAATTTACTACCTTACTATACAGTAAACATTAACGAGAAGCTAATTTGGAACCTATATAACAGCAGGGAGAGCTTTCAGGAGCTCCATTATTGCTCCATGAGGTCCCAATAACCTAAGACTTTGGTAGATGGTGCTGTGGAGAAGCTATAGACATAGCAGCTCTACTGTTTACATCTGTTTACAAAGCTTTCAGAGTATCCGAGTCAGACAATAGGAGCATATGGTATATTTGTGCAGTAGCTCCTATATAGAACAACTTAGGTAAACATCCCTTAAGAAGCAAGGCAATATTTAATAAAGGAGCCAGAATTGCTTATGGAAATTAATGTATTCTGAATCAGTTCAGTGTGCTGGTATTTAAGATGTCCTCTTTTAAGAAGGGGAGAAAGGCATTGAAGGGATCTGACCTTTTGAGAGTATGTTGTCAGCATGGCTTTTTCACTCATAAAATGGGTGCCATGTTTAAAATGGGCAGTCAAAGAACATTAATGTATCTGGAACTAATCTTAACTGATACTGTAGCTGTCAACCTCCCTCTCATTAACCTTTATTTTCTTTCAGAGCAACTAGACACATTTGTTAGACTAAGCCCTGTGTTTACTTATGAAGCTTAGGTGTAAACCAGGATCTTTCTAATCCACTTGACCCTCATTGTTTGTCTATCCTGCCACATCCAGCATGGAGATCCCTTCCATCAAATGATGCCATCTTGTTGGCCCCTTCTCTGCAGCAACATCTACCCTGTGGAACAATATCCCACCAGAGACCTGTATGGTCCCCATCCTGTTGGCTTTTCACAAGGCTCTAAAGATTTGGCTATTCCCCCCAGACAGTTGGGCCAGGAGGTTAGGTGAGGTCTGCTGTCTTTTTATTGGGGGGGGGGAGGTTGTTCATATCCCCAAGACACTGTCTTGAGATAGATGGCCCTATCAATCAAATCACTCAATCCATCAATCAATAACCTTCTGAATAGTAGAATTTTACTTTTCAGAAGATCAACATCCTCATTTCATTTGTTTAAAATGAAACGAAATGAAAGCTGAGTCTCCTGCTTGAGCAAGGGGTTGGACAAAAAGACCTCCAAGATCCCTTCCAACGCTGTTATTCTGTAAATATTTGAAACATTTATATAAACTCTGAATGGAGCAGAACCCTTGGTAGCATTATAAGGGGTGTCTAAGATGGGCTCCAGATAGTGGATCTCAAGATTAGGTTAACCATCAGAATTTTTTAATATGCTACGTATCCCAGGCAATACCCAGTAAAATTATGGCTATTTTGAAACACTGAAGTCATACCAGTCCGTTTTATAGGTCAGAACATTTGTTGATAAGATCTGAATAACTATTGAAATCTCAGTAAATATCCCTTTAAGCATAAAAAGTTTGGCATGTGTATAGTTTAACGTTCTAGGAATTATTGGTGAATGTAACAAAGCAGAAAATGGAATAAAAGGGAACACTCTATGTAGGTTAAATTCCAGGAAATACTGCTGAATCCCAGAGAGGCTTGGCCTGTGTATGAGAACAATTGTAACCAAAGTAAAATTAAACTTCTTGTAAGGCTTTATTCTGCTTGTAAGAACATTAGGATCTGACAGAAAGTACTTCATGCACTAACTCAGGAATACAATAAATTAGGTATTGTAGTATCTGTCACATTGCACCTGTTGGGAGAAAAAGGATTGAGGCAGCTGTTTCCCACACAGGTATATAAGTAACATTCACATGTAGCTATCAAATAATGCATTATGACATTTAGATTCTTCAGTATCATCTTGACATTTCAACATATGTCAACACAAGCAGGCACCAAGTGATCGTAACACTTTGCAAAGGACTTCCTGTTTATTTCAACTGTAACTGAAGTACATAAAACATTTCAGCTGCCTCCAATCTTTAAACTACCAACCTATAATGGAAAACTACAAAGATAAGGTTGCAAGTGATTTTAACATACAGAGTTTGACTGTTGAAAACTATTGTATACCTTGTTTTGGAGTCTCTTGGAATTGCAGTTGCAAAAATAATTGGCTCTCTTGTAATCAGAATTGCTACTTTTTAAATCAACAGAATTCAAAGCATGGGGGTGTGAAGGGAAAGCTTGTTAGCATCTGACAGATGCTAATCATTGTTTTGATAAGACCAGCAGTATTCCTCATGAGAGTTCTTCAGTTTTTCAACAATGATGGATTTTTCCCAAAATGTACACTGAAATAATTTAAGCATTTCTTCTCAGCTGAAGTGTCTGAGAAAATTCTAAGGATGCCAAAATAGCTTCAGGAAGGTCAACAAAATCTCTCATAGTTCATTTGTGCTCATTTCATGTAGAGTAACAGTTGGCCTAGTTAGCTGCCAATATTCTCAGACTACAAGGAAGGATGCCATGAAAGATGTAATGACATCTTTATCTTAGTGTGTTACTGTGTGGTAAGGACATCATAAATATCTCCCATATTTCTCCATTAAATGTCTGTATCATAGTGGGAATGAACCACTTAGAAACTATATTGCTGAGTTAATGTTCATGATTTTCTCTCCAACAACAATTGTCTCATTCTGGTGAATAATCCCATGACAGAAGCTCCCTGTCAAGCACAGAAAATCAAGAGTCAAGGCATTTTAAATGAATACAGTTTTATTGCATGCTAACACTCTCTACAAGAATCTGAACTACTGACAGTCAAAGCAAATTGGGGGAATCAATGGGTGATGAAATTCAATGGAGTTTGAGGTGAACTTAGATCTCTTATAGGCACGAAGGGACATGAGACTGACGACACAGCTGACCCCTCCCTTGGGCTCAGTCTGGTCATCATTTACAGTCTCTATTTAAAGAAGAGAAATGCATTTTGCAAGACATTTAAATTTACCTCTCTTTTCCTGATCTGGAGGTTTTTAAGTCCAGGGCAACCAAATTTTCTCAGGAGTAATTGGAAGAGCAAAATAAACAAAGGCACTTTTTTCTTCTTTCAAGCAATCCTGTTTTTGTTCCTGCTTTGTCTCTCTTTGTTAAGGAAGCTATTGCAGAAAAGTGTAAGAATACAAAAGGCTTACATTTATTTCTTATGAAGACATTCTGAATTAATAGGACTACAAGAGACTAAGCCAATAAGCCAAGCTTATTGCTTCTAACTGTTAAAGTTCTGTTAGGGTTGTATGCAATAGGCTGCATTGCCAGCTTATTTCAGTCCCAGGTAAGATTTTAATAACACAGAAAAACATGACTTATTTTTCATGCAAAAGTTTTCAGAATGGGTCTGAACCAAGAACAACATAAGGAGTTACTTTAGAGTAGTTTATTGTTACTTGCCTGGAGACAGAAATCTTGCCAGACTAAAGCACTTATTTGATATTAGATGTACCCTTTATATATTATAGTAGATATACCCTTTATATTATAGTATACACTTTGTATATTAGATATATATAGAGTTGGGGAGGCACATTTACTCTTTTCCGTCATCCCAAAGCTGAAGCTATGGCATCTTTTTGGTCCCTAGGAAAGAGCCCCTCCTTCATGCAATTCTGGGCTATGTTCCACCACAAATTTGGGGTGCTGCTTGAGATTAGCTATAGCTCTAGAACTGATATTATTGTACAATATGCTAGTCCCTCTTTTTATCATTTATAGGGTTTACTATATATTAAAGCTAAATCTGCCACCCAAGAATTTGAACAAGGGGAAAATAAAGAATTTATTTGATAATGATTCTATTATTCCTTTATTCAAAAATCATACGATAGCTAGAATTTTTCCTGGCTTGCACACACCTACCCAAATCATAGTGCAAAGAATCAATTTATGCCTAAAGATTAAGAAGTGAATAAACTGAATGAAACATTCGAACTGTTTCAAACTGGAATGCCACACTTGGAATATTGCATCCAGTTTTGGTCACCACATTATAAAAAAAGAAGGAGTGCAAAGAAGAGCAACAAAGATGATTAGGGGGCTGGAGACTAAAACATATGAAGAATGGTTGCAAGAATTGGCTGTGTCTAGTCTAGTGAAAAGAAGGACTAGGGATGACATGATAGCTGTGTTCTAATATTTGAGGGGTTGCCACAAAGAAGAGGGGGCTTAACCTTTTTTCCAAAGCACCAGAAGGCAGAACCAGAAGCAATGGATGGAAACTAATCAAGAAGAATAGCAACACAGAACTAAGGAGAAATTTCCTAAAAGTGAGAACAATTAACCAGTGGAATGGCTTGTCTTTAGAAGTTGTGGGTGCTCCATCAGTGGAGGTTTTTAAGAAGAGATTGAATAGCCATTTGTCTGAAATAGTATTGGATCTCCTGCTTGAGCAGAGGATTGGGCTAGAAGACCTCCAAGGTCCCTTTCAACTCTGTTATTCTGTTATTCTGTTTGGACCTTGATGTACACAGATTAAATATAGAGATTTAATATAGAGACAGATGCATATAGAGACTAAATACACTGAATTCATTGGAACTTGGCCATAATTCATTTCCTATTTATTTCAAAAAATGTAATTCAGATTTGACCAAGTTTGCATTAAATGGTTCAGGATTTCTAAACCACGCATGTTTAACCAACATACAAATGTTGAGGAGTATGTCACCACGGTGTCTGCATATATCCAAAAGTGCATAGAAGATGTCTGTGTCCTGAAAAGCTTTGTTGTGAGGGCGAATGAAAAAACGTGGCTGACTTATGAGGTCCGCAAAATGCTGAAAGCACGGAATGTGGCTTTTAAATCTGGTGACATGCTGGCACTTAGAACAGCCAGAGCAAATCTGAAAAGTGCCATAAAAGGTGCAAAGCAAGCCCATTGCCAGAAAATTCAGAACTTTTTTCAGGACCCAACAAACACCAGGCAAATGTGGCAAGGGATCCAGGCCATTACGGATTACAAGGTGGCTCCATCGAGATGCAAGGATGACATAGACTTCCTAAACAAACTGAATGTATTTTTTGGTAGATTTGAGGCATCAAATAGCACTCCTGCTAGGAAAGCTGTGCCCCATCCTGATGAGCAAGTGCCAAGCTTTGATGTCACCTCTGTCCAGAAAACACTGCAGACAGTTAACATTCGGAAAGCAGCAGGCCCAGATAACATCCTAGGACGTATCCTCAGGGAATGCGCAGAGGAGCTGGCTTGTGTTCTCACAGATATTTTCAACCTCTCATTGCAGCAGGCAGTGGTCCCATCGTGTTTTAAGACAGCCATCATCTTGCCAGTGCCAAAAAAAGTCCACAATTACAGGCCTCAATGATTACCGTCCAGTTGCACTGACATCCACCATCATGAAATGCTTTAAGAAGCTGATAAAGGACACTATTGTATCTAGCCTCCTGCCAGCATTTGACCCGCTTCAGTTTGCCTACCGACCAAATCGCTGTACGGAGGATGCTATTTCTTCCGTTCTCCATCTGAGCCTGAAGCACTTAGAGGAAAGAAATACTCATGTGCGTTTGCTGTTTGTCGACTTCAGTTCGACGTTTAACACAATCATTCCCCAGCATCTAGTAGACAAACTGGGCCTTTTAGGCTTAAACACTCCTTTGTGCAACTGGATTCTTGATTTTCTTATCAACAGGCCCCAATATGAACGAGTTGGAACAAATACCTCTAATACCATTTTCTTGAGCACAGGTTCTCCTCAGGGCTGCGTCTTAAGTCCGCTGCTGTTCACCCTGTTGACCCATGACTGTTGTGCTAGGTTTGCCACCAACCATATTGTGAAGTTCGCAGATGATACAACAGTAGTGGGCCTTATTCAGGATGACAAGGTGGAAGCTTACCGCAAGGAGGTTGAGGGGTTGGTGAACTGGTGTAAGGAAAACAGCCTAGTTTTAAATACCGGAAAAACCAAAGAGATCATTGTTGATTTCAGAAAAGGCAGGCACAGCCACACTTCTCTGTGCATAAATAATTCACCTGTGGAGATGGTTACCGGCATCAAATTCCTGGGTGTGCAGCTAACGAGTAGGCTGACTTGGTTGCTCAACAGTGAGAAACTGGTGAAGCGGGCACAGCAGCACCTGCATTTTCTGCGCCGCATGAGAAAAGCACATCTTCCTTCCCCTGTCCTGACCACTTTCTACAGGGGGACAATTGAGAGCATCCTGTCATACAGCATCACAGTCTGGTTTGGAGGCATCACTGCTTCAGACAGGAAGGCGGTGCAGAGAGTGGTGAGAATGGCTGAAAAGATCATTGGCAGTTCCCTCCCTCCCATCCAGGACATAGCACAGAAGCGTTGCTTGAGCAGGGTCTGTAAGATTATCTGGGACACTACACATCCTCTTCATGACCTGTTTTCCTTGTTACCTTCTGGGAGGAGGCTTCGTGGTATCCGTAGCAGAACATCCAGATTCAGCCATAGTTTCATTCCATACAGCATGAACCTTGTGAACTCTCAAGCTTCCTCCTTCCGTTATATATTGAAGATGGACAGTATTTAATATTTATTTGCTATGTATATGTAGGGGTGTGGGTCTATATATATGTTGTTCATAGTATGTTTAGGTGTGTGTCATGTATGTGTTTCACTTTGAGAGCGGGCAACTAAATTTCATTTTTGATGTGTGCCGTTGTGCCCACAATATAAAAATGACAATAAAGGTTATCTTATCTTATCTTATCTTATCTTATCTTATTCTTCCTTCAAACAGTGTTTGCTTTTTATTCTCTGGAAAAAAGTAGAAAAGTACTTTGGGGAATACGGAAAAACTATTTTTTAAAAAACAAATCTTTGAAATCATGTAATATAGCTTTGTTTTTATTCCAGTGTAAGCCTTTGATCTTCTTTTTTTGCTGTGCCTTAAACAATTGGAAACAGATTTGCTGAATCAATGGATCTTGAGCAGTTTTGCCCAGCAACAACTGTTTCATCACAGCTTTGAGCCCTTCTCATTCTTTTCCCTTTGTACAGTTTTGTGATTTGAATGCCACTGGAGACTTATTTAAAAAAACAGAGTTTAGAATTAGACACTGTTGCTGTGCATTAGATAATATTAGTAGTGTTTTTCTTGACCTCTTTCCAAAAAGCTTTTCAAATGACCTCTTGTTTCACCTTAAAACTAAAGTATTAAGCTAATTATAAATGTAAGCAATTGTCTATTTTAAACTTTAAAAAAACTTACAAAAATATACATGTTGGATGAAATTTTGTAGAAAGGGAATATTTAATCCTGTGTGAACCGATTGAGAAATGGGTTAAAGTGAATTTAAAGTTTTTATAAACCATAAAATCAGTTAAGATTGACATTTGCATGTTTTTTTCAATTCAGACTTTTTACATTTCTTGAATGTTTTGGAACATAAGTAATTCCTGTAGTTTGAGAAAAAGATATGGTCATGTCTTACAGTACCCAGTTCTACATTTAAACCCAAACATGTTTAAAGTATTTTCTGGTTCAAATATTGTTTAGAGTTTTAGTACACACAATGATATTTATTTTCTCCTTGCAAGCTCCTGTTAGCTTCTCAAATGCTTTAGATATACTAAAGAATAGCTTTAGTTGGCATCCAGCACAGAAAAGAGTGTTTCTGTGTGAGAAAATTCATGTGGCCCTCATTATTGTAAATAAATAGCAGCTGTATGCCATACTTACACATTGGTCACATCTAAGTCTAAAACTAATGTTTAAAATATCTTACATTTATCTGCCTTAGACTGCTGGGTGTTTTCAAACTGCTATTATAACTTGGATGTTCAGGGCCTAAAATAGCAAAGGGGATGAAAGAATACAAAAATGTAAGAATGTTGTGTTAGGTCATACTGATTTAAACCTACAGAAAGATTAATGATTAATCTTAGCCCTACTGATTTTTCTACATCTATTCTAACAGTCATACATGTATTAGTAAATCTGAATGCAACCTATAGAAATAGGTTTATTAGAAGTATCCTAAACAAAAGAATTTATGTTTTCACCATGGTCCAAAACAGATGTTGAGACCATAGAAAGAATGCAGAGAAGAGCAACAAATGTTTAACCTAACAAAGAGAAGGACCAGGGCTGAAATGATAGCAGTCTTCCAGTACTTGACAGGCTGTCACAGCGAAGAAGGGGTTGACCTACACTCCAAAGTACCTGAGGGCAGTACAAGAAGTAATGGGTGGAAGATCATTAAAAAGAGATCCAACGTAGAATTAAGGAGAAATTTCCTGACAATGAGAATAATTAATAAGTGGAATGGCTTGCCTCCAGAAGTTGTGGATGTTCCATCACTGCAGGGTTTCAAGAAAAGACTGGAAAGGGTATAGGGTCTTGTGCTTAAGCAGGGGGTTGAACTAGAAGATCTTCAATGTCCCCTTCAACCTTACCATTCTATGTTTTCAACAATTCAGTTTAGACCAGGAGTGGGGAACCTCTGGTCTTCCAGATGTTCTTGAGCTACAACTACCAGCATTTATCACTATTGACCACTCTAGCTGGAGAAGCTGACATCTATAGCTGTAACAAAATCCATCTGAAAGGGCAATAGATTGATTTTGTAATAAATTTGGGATAATCTTGCCAGAGCCTAGTGATTTTACATTACATTACACATACATAGTCTTCCCATTGAAAGCCTTGAGGCTTACATGGGCAGACTTCTTAAATGGAAAGGAATCTTTATTATAGATTTGCAATGACTACAATGTTCAAAAAAAACCTTTTCCAAATTAGTAAAAACATAAAATCTATGACACTGGGGCAATGTTATACTTCCATTTGCAATGTTGGCCCTTACTTAATTATCAGGCAGCTAAATTTCAGAAGCAAAGAAGGAACATCAATAACCATATTAATAAAGTATATCCCACCCCAGTCCAACCCTAACCAGTATTGTGTTAAAAAAGTTATAAAAAAAAGCAACACTACAAAAATCAATAGACACAAAGTATATTTACAATCCCCATAAAAATAACATACAAATCTAAAATCCTATACTTATAACCTGACACTTGCTATCTGACTTTGCTATTAAAATTTAAATAGCCTACTATTTAATTTTACTAACCGCAATCTTCAATATCTACTCATGCATTTAAAAGAGATCCCAGACAGAAGGTGATTGCTACTGCTTGTGCTCTAGTAGTGCAGGGGTGTCAAACTCGCAACGTCACGTGACGTGTCGTGACATATCGCGACTTTTTTGCCATTGCCGGCAATGGGGTGGGCGTGGTTTTGCTATGATGCATCCGGCCCGTGGGCCGGCAGTTTGACACCCCTGTTCTAGTGGGACTCCTGTCTTCATCCTGAAAGCTAGAGGAGTGTTTTTGAATAAGTGGTTTGTAGGCTGTAGTCAGAGAAATAAAGCTGGTAAAATAAATAAACAGGACAGTAAACAGCAGCTATTGGAAGGCAGGATTTCAGTAATTCTGCAGTGCTTTAAGGCTGTGACACTAATAAAAACACCTTTAGAAAAATCATTCCCTCCCCCTAAAGAGTAATATCTTTCTTGAGCATTTCTTGGTGCAGAGAGCAGAATGCTATGAAAAACAGTACCTGAATACAAAACACTGGAAACAGATTGAGATATAAAAGACAACGGAGTTGCATTTTACTTGAGAGCTTTCCCTGCAGCACACAAAAACTATTTATTCCACTATAAATGGTCACTCCAAACTGGCCAAGTTCACTTTTCAGTTCTCTAGCTAAGATTCTGCCAGTGTCTTGATTTGGTTTTGAACTCCTTTGGACTAAACAAGGTCATTCATGGTCAATATTATGTATTATTTATGTACTTATCTTTTTGAAAACTGAATTAATTTCTGGCTATGCAAATTTACCTCTTCATAAGGAACGTTATATAAGTTACAGGCATTTTTTTTTTAAAAAAACAAAACAATAAAAATGTGGATGTCAAACATAGCAAAGTGACCAATCCCATTTCAGTATCTTTATTACATGGTTTAAGTTGAGTGAAGTTTTCTGCATATATAGTTATCACTACACAGTTATCAATCTTCTGATTCGGGAATAGGGATTATGGTCTCTAGATACAGCTGCCTTATAATTCCCAGCAGCTCCAACCAGTATGGTCAATGATGATGAATGCTGGGAAATGTAGTTCAGCAGCCACAACATATATGTCACAAAGGTGCTTTTCCAAAAGACAACTGGACTTTCTTGGGTTTTTCCTTGGAAATGTTTTCCTTCTTATCCAAGAAGTTTCTTCATTTCTAACTGAACTGAAGAAAAGGACCTTTGGGACAAACATGACCTGGATGGTTGAGAATCTCCATAGACATAAACCATGGCACATACTTAATGGGTATAGCTTTGATCTCAATTTAAGATTTCCATCACCTGAATCATTCTTCACAGCTAATTAAAATATTATTTAGAAACTGCTCACTGCAGAAAGATGTACTTATTGTATTCCTTTCCAACATACATTCTTTCTTTCTCCTTAACTTGAGTAGACAGGTTGGAATGAAATACACAAGCCATATGAATTTTTTTTCTTTGCAAGATAACCATATGTTTTACACAGAACACACAGAATGTATACAGAATACACAACTGAGTTTTTTAAATGCATCATATTTATTTACGATCTTAGAAATCTAATTTGGAAAATGGGTTTCCAAATAGTTCACACCTGGAGGGAGGAACCCTTGTGACAATAAAAGGATTATATAGTAAGAACTCCTCTTCATTTTTCAAACATCTATAAAAGGGAGAGAAACTATCTTTGCTTCATTACCTATATATCAGTCATTGCTTTCAAGCATTATAAATGTGACACCTTTTTTGTCCTTGGAAAACAACTGTATTGTTTCTGCATCTGTCCCAGATGGTATTAAATGACAAGGAGAACACTGAAGATGCAGTTTAAGAAAGCTGCTAAAATCTCAACAGACACATCTTGTTTGTTGTACATGAATGTTTCTACCATATTAGAATTCCAGGTGACCCAGAAGGTTTTCCAGCACTTTCATTTTCTTTTCTTTACATGCTTAATAACAATAAGCTTTTCTAGTCTTTTTCTTCTTACCCACAAGCTTATATTTAAATAATAACTATATACTTTGTAGTTCAATGAACTAATCCATAATAGAGCCAGAACTGGTAGTCTAAAAGATAGAGCTATTAAGGGAATGTACAAGGACTGGGTAATTGAATTATAACTTGGACAAAAGAAAAACCAAACCAAATATCTATATTGTAAATCTGATAGAAATGACATAATTTCTTTCCTCATATGATATCTAGAGGGTAGAAGAAACAATAAATCACCTTCTCATTGTGCTGAACTCCTCTGACTGCATCGATACATCCCATGTAGTTTCCTGACAATAATATAACAGAATAACAGCATTGGAAGAATCTTGGAGGTCTTCTAGTCCAAACCCTGCTTAAGCAGGAGAACCTATACCATTCTGGACAAATGGCTGTCCAGTCTCTCCTTAAAAACCCTTCAGTGATGGAGAACCCACAACTTCTGAAGGCAAGCCATCTCACTGGTTAATTGTTCTGTCAGTAAATTTCTCTTAATTCTAGGTAGGTTCTACCCTTAATTAGTCTCCAACCATTGCTTCTTGTCCTGCTTTCTTGTGCTTTGGAAAATAGGTTGACCCACATCTTCTTCGTGGCAACCCCTCAAATATTGGAACACTGCTATCATGCTACTCCTACTCCTTCTTCTCACTAACTAGACATACCCAATTCCTGCAACCGTTCTTTGTATGTTTTAGCATCCAACCCCCTAACCATTTTTGTTGCTCTTTTCCAGAGTCTCAATATCTTCGAAAATGGTTTACCATTATTTTTTTTTCAGAATTTACTTTTTTTTACTTCCAATATATATGACAGCCCTGTTTTTTTTGTGGGGTGATCTACTACTCAAGTACCACTGGTGGGGGGGGGGGAGGTCTGACTTTGTTTTTTCAAGATCAGTCAAGGTCAGGTAGATGTTTTCACCCAGCTCAGCTAATGCTGAAGATATACTGCCTAGTTATTTGCAGTAATGAAGCTGAATTATACACCAAAGAGCATAAACTGGAGGACCTTTTGGTTTTCTAGATAGAGAAAAATTAGACCTCTCAGCAATCCTTGCCAGCATTCATCAGAAAAGGGGGATTCTGAATTCCTGTCCCAAGAGGAAAGCTTATCAAACACCCACAAACCTGCCAAAGAATACAAGTGATTTATTTGGACTGTTTAAATCAGCCATACTGTAGAATTCACCTCACTAATGGCTGTTTAGGCATGTTAAAGACTGAAGTCACAATGAAGTCACAAGTCATACCTCTGCTTGAGTGTCAGTAGATTTGTGACAATGGCTCATGGCAAAGAAAGGTAACTCATGCCCCCAGGGCACTTAGCCCAAGTTTGTAACTCCCAGAACATCAATAGCTTCTTCCATTCATGATTTTGGAAAAGTAGCAGTGTGTTCTGACCCAAGTCATATCACAACAACAGGTGCAAGTAATGTATGTTTATTGCACCACTCTACTTGTTATAGCAATATCCTCAAAAATCCCCCAAGTCACAAACTGCCCTCCCAAGCAGTTCATTGAGTAAGTCCAAGCACACGCACACAAACCTGAAGCAGTAAATCCTCAAGCAAACACACCCTACAAGGAAATGCCCTGAGGCAAGTCCGAATCCAGATGCAAACCCAAGTCCAAATCCATGTCCAAATTCAAGTCAAGGTCCAGGAAAAGCCAACAAGATAAACCCAAGGATCACAGCACAGTACTGTAATTCATAACCTAGTGTTCCTTATTAGGAGGGGTGAGGCTGCTGCCTCCTTTGAACTTCTCCTCTCTCTGCTCTTCACACCCATAGATCAGGCAGAGGTGGCAGATGTTCCTCATCAGATGCAGCCTGTTGGCTGATTATCAGTGTTAACTGGCAGAAGTTGTGCATCTCCTTCCTTTTGTTGAGGGGCAGCTGTCCATCTGGTTTATTGATCCCCCTGATGCCTGACAAATTCAGGACTGTATCCCCCTCCATCTCTGAGGATCATAAATCCCTGTGTAGATGGCCCTGATTATGACTATTCTTCCTTCTCCGAGTCAACAACTGATGGGGCCATCACACAGTATGTTGCTCACTGTTGGTGTCAGGAAAAACACAAAAACTTTAATACAATGATTCAAAACAGGCCTAGATTTAAAATAGGATTTAAAAAAAAAAAATCTTCAAAAGCCTATTCCACAAATCCAAGGGGGAAAAAGTTCCTCCCTCATGTATGATACAGCCTCACTTACTTGTGCTATGTTTTCACCCTAAATATTATAGTCCTTCCTCGCATTTCCACGCAATCTTCATGAATTTAAATGCAACTCTTGGCAACCAGAAATTTGCTCATCTCCATAGGACCAGGATCAAAATCAAAATCTTTCTGATTTTGTCAGAAAGTAGGACAAAGCAGACTGCTTGGTAATTTTAAAGTCCAACCAAATTTTATGGGGAAATCACACTCAGCAAAGGACTGGTTAAAAATCTTAGAAAAAAATCTTCATATTTAAAACTTATGGCAAAAATGTTTTGCTTCTTTGTTTTCTAAGGCCTTTCTGAGTTCGTCAGCCCTGCTATTCTGACATTATATCCTGCTCAGAGGGTTTTTTTCGCCCCTTGATCAAAAGCAAATATGCCCACAGCTAAACTTTTATGGTGAAGAGGGAGCACAGTTTCATTTTTTGTAATTGCTGTCATCCAGATGGCCATTCTGGGCCAAATGTTGCTTCTTCCATACCTCCATATGGATATCCTTCATAAAGGTTTTAAGACTCTGAGCCATGCCTTAGCTTTAATTTATACATGCATTTTAATTTGATGGGCACAACAGCAAGCAGTTCAGTTGCATGTGTAAAATAGATCAACAGTTCAAACACAGAGACTTCCCTCATTGTGGATATCAAACACAGGGGCTCTCAAAGAAAGCAAATCTAACCATCTGCTATTGGCTATTTTGGGCATTTGCAGTGTGTGAGATGGGGGTCAAAAAAGGTGTCATTACTAAGACTGCATACTTAATTTTTTTCACTCTACCCCATGAACAGAAAAACTTATAACATTGTGATTCTGGAATGAATCAGTATATTCCAGAAGATATGGGATAATAATATATCCAATCTGGATCAGTCACCGGGACCAGATGTTGAATCTTCCAAAATTTCAGACTGGTGCTGGAGCTCATCCTCAGGAAGCTTCTCTCTACCAGAATGTGTGCTTTGGGCTATTCTACGCATAGTATTTATGTAATGGCTGGTTGTGTGTAACTTTTTAGTCATTGATTGGGGTATTGATGACTGGCTATTAAGTCGTTCGCTGTTGTTACCTTGTACTGCCAAGTCCTCGGCTCCTAAGTACCTGATAAGCTGGTGGTAAATTGACTGACAAGGGGCCTGTTTCCTAATCATCAGTAATTTATTATAGAATAGACCAAAGCACATATTCTGACACAGAGAAGTTCCCTAAGGATCTAGCACAAGTCCGAAAGCTTGGAAGACTAAACCTCTGGTCCCAGTGAGCAACAAAGATTGGATTATGCAACATTATCCTGGGACAAGTATATTTGCCTTCATTTTAAAATAATAAATGTTTACCATTTTGCTGGAATATTTGGCTGAATTACATCTATATACTACTAAAACTCTCCTTGTCATGACTTTTAACTGGATTCCCATCCTGTTCATGTTGGGGGCATTGTTTAAGGTACTTCCAGGTTGAAATGATGAGCCAGTGACATCACCATTGCCTGGGACACCCGTGGGGACTCCTTTCATGTCCCCATCAAGGAGCTAGAGGGAATGACAGGAGCTCACCCTTACCATACAGCAGTATTTGGGTCTAGAACATGGGCTTGCTAACCTCCAACCCAGTGTCCTAACCACATGGGTCACTGTGCTCCTCTTTAACTGGGTGAAATGGTACATCATAGGGCAACAGTTTTTAAACCAAGGTACCTTGGATGGTCTAACTTACAGAATGTGCCCCAAATTAGAGACCCATAATTCCTAAGGGAATGAAATTTGAGAAAGTTGTGGCTGCTTCAGTGCTACTGGCTGCTATTGGAAAGAGAAGGGCAAGAACAAGGGCAAAGGGTAGGAGAAGGAGTGCCCATGCATACTTCTTGGCCCATGCCACCACCTGCGCACACCTGAACTGGTGCTGTTCTTTCTGCACCTTCTCTGACTGATGCCACCCCCTGCATGCCTTCTACAACCTACAAAGCACCTCTTGGGCCACCTCATGCACCCTCCCTGACCTGCACTGCTCCCCTGTGTGTGATATTTCTTGTGTTATCCCAGGCATTATTTTTGACCTGTGCCACCACACTACACACCCTACTTTACCCATGCAGGATCTCTTGCTCCCATGAGCCCCACAAACCATTCTTGACCCATGACATCTTCCCACATGCTCTCTCTGAATCGCACAATATTTCTTATGCATCCCCAGGCATTCTTCTCAATCTAAACCACATACCTACACACTTTTCCCAACCCACATGGCACTTCCTTGCACCCCTATTTACTATTCCTGACCTATACCCTCACACACCCCTTCCCCCACATGGCAGCAACCATTTACCTGCTTGCTGGCCTTGGACTTTGCAGCTTCCTGCTGGCTTCCCCACTGACTTTCTCCTTGCCAGGTTCCCACAAGGAAACTCAATGGGGAAGCTGGCAGAAAGTTGGAAGTCACTCCACTCCTACTGTTTTGTCCAACCCTGGTCATTCTGTTTCTCTGTTTAGGTAAGAAAATATCTATGAAGTAATGACTTCATGGGTTCTCTAGTTAGTTCTAAATCCTGTTTCAATGGAAACATGTTCTCTCTTGAAAAGAAAGAAAGAAAGATGATTTGTAGGATTTTGGCTCTGAGATTAAAATTTTGGCATCTGTTTCTTAGAATATTTTTGGAATCAGAGAGAAAATACAATTTTCAGATGTTTTTGCTTTATTCTGTAGCTATTATCCCCCCCCCCAAAAAAAAACTCCACCCGAATTTGGAGGAGGATGTTATATTGAGGCCTATTGCTCTTAATAGTAGTATTGCTACTACTTACATCAGGTATTGTAAGCTTCTAGTATTGCTGATATCAGATCTGTAGACTGCGCATTGTTTTATAGCAAAAAAAAAAAGCACGATTGAACAATCTACACAGAAAAGTGATTGAATGACTTACAGTACATAGATAAATATAGCTCCACTAATTGCCTTTATTGCTTTGTAGTGGGATACTTGATGTATTGCTCCTAGGTAAATAAGCAAATGCATTTTGCCTTATTGCTGTGACCCACAGCCCTAGCAAAGGTAATCCTTATCTCTGAATGTTGAGTGCATCTGCAGGTTTTATTAAATTTGAGTCTTCAGCAATGTTCATAGTCTTTTAGAATAACGAACAACTAGGACAGGGATGGTGAACCTTTTAGAGACCCAATGCCCAAACTGCAACCCAAAACCCACTTATTTATCACTGTGTGCTGGGTGGGCGTGGCCGCGGTGGTCATGGCAGACTGGGTAGGCGGGGCCAGGGTGGCGGGGGCCAGTCCCTCGCCATCTCCGGGGCATGGCATGGGTGCCCACAGAGAAGGCTCTGAGTGCCGCCTCTGGCACGCGTGCCATAGGTTCGCCACCACTGAACTAGGAGAATACTGTGACTAACTGAAGATAAATTGCACAAGAAAGCAGTGAATCGACATATTCTTTTTTTTAACCCAAAGTATGCCTCTTGCTTCATTCATATCACTGGACTAAAACACCCATAAGTCCTTCTAAGCAGCCATGATGGTTGTAACTCATCGGAGCTGAAGTCTATAAGCCCCCTATTTTATTTCTTTGTCCCATTCAGCTTTTGCCCATCACTGAGATTCTAGGCTGAAAAGGAATGAAGATCTAGGAAGGGTCCCATAGGAGATGCCTTCCCTTCATTTTGCAATCCTTTTGTCAGGGAGGACCAAGTTGATAGGAAAGATATACAAAAGAAGGAGAATGTAGGATTCTTTCCCCTGATCAGCCGTAAGTGAGAGTTTTTCCTCATTGGAAGTCTTCAAGCAGAGGTTGAGCAAAATCTCCTGAGAATGCATTGCTCTGCTAAACAGAAGAAAGATGAAATTGTCATATAATTCCTTCCAACTTTATTGACAAAACAGAACTGTATAACAGAATTGGAAGGGACTTTGGAGGTCTTCTAGTCCAGCCCCTTGCTCAATCAGGAGACCCTATATCATTTCACACAAATGGTGATCAGTCTCTTCTTAAAAGTCTCCAGTGATGGAGCTCCCACAACTTCTGAAGGCAAGCCATTTCACTGGTTAATTGTTCTCACTGTTAGGGAATTTCTCCTTAGTTCTAGGTTACTTCTCTCTTTGATTAGTTTCCATCCATTGTTTCTTTTTTTTGCTTTCTGGTGCTTTGAAAAATAGGTCTCCTTTATGGTAGCCCCTCAAATACTGGAATATGCTATCCTGTCACCCCTAATCCATCCTTTCACTAGACTAGATAAACCTAATTCCTGAAATCGTTCTTCCTACAATATGTTTTAGTCTCCAGGGCCTTAATCATCTTGCTCTTTTCTGCATCCTTTCCAGAGTCTCTACATCTTTTCTTATAATAATGTGGCCAAAAGTGATTCTGGGAGCCTTCCATTTAATGTATTACAAACTAGTCAAGGTAGAATCTTATTTGATTGCAGATATTGTATGTTGAATAAAATATATGTATAATCTACTCTTTGTCTCACAGGGCAATGTTTCTCTGACTCATACATTTTTGGAATTTCTTTTCCAAAAGTTGCATTCTAGGAAATGTACAAAAGATATACAAGCATGAAACAATACAGGATCTAAAAGAAACAATGGAGAATCAATATAAAAAGGAGACTGTGCATGGATAGATTCAGACTAAGCTCTATCTGGAGAGAATCTGATAAAGTAGATGGAAAGTCTGGAAACACCTTAAGAACATAGTGCTCTCTACAAAAGTGTGTGTTTGTGTAGAGGCTTTGCACATTTATACCTATCAATGTGTAAATTGTATGTGGGTCACAACCATATTAGGTTAGAAATTAATTTAGTTAGGCTGCCAGTCATATGATTTAGGTAAACTGTGAATAGGATTGCAGCCATATACAATGTATATTTCTGCATTTAATCCATTCTATTCAGATTAAGAACTTTCGCTCAATTCAAATCATCTTTCCCCAGCCCTCTCAACTGGAAAGTTTCTTTTACAATCCAATCAAAATTCTTCAATTCAAATACTGCCTTAAAATGTAAATATCATACTTGGGTGTTATTTTTTTCATGCACTACATATTTTATTGCTTATTAGATCAGCAGGAATCCTTTCTAAAAAGAAGTGTCAAAAGATGGCACTAGCTAAATCCTAATTGCTATCGCAGCAAGAATATCCTATTAAATAATCATTGATTATAATTAGAATTTTCTATATTGTGCCACAGTAAAAAAGTATCATCCAGAACAATTCTGGTACAATTTTATAGTATTGCCATCCTGATTAAAATTAAAACTGATGTGTCCCTCAAGTCAAGCTTGATTAGTTATCTTGGAATAAGTGGTATATTGTTACCTTTTTCTGGGGTGTTTTACCAATTTTCTAGGAATCTTGCTGTTAATAATCCAGTTATTAACACTTCTTAGCTTTTTTTGAGATTAGTTCATGTTTTTTGAGACTCCACAATGTCTATGCTGTGACATAACATTGTTTATATGCAGACAGTCATAGATATATACATATAAAAGTGTACTACAGTTAGTAGAACTGTGTAAGTATTACAGTGAATCTAGGGGGGGTCTTTAAAAATTATGGATGAGGTTCAACTTTCCACATATCCTGAAGCAATTTTGGGAACTGAATTGTAAAGGGTGCACAGCCCTAAAATTTGGTAATTTCCCCTTCCTGTTTACAACCCACAATCTACAGGTTTGTTGTATGGGATACAGAAATATCAGAAAACATACAAGAAAATAATCTAGTATTTCTTTGAATTGTAGCATTCCTTGATTCTGCACTGGACATTGGCTTCAAGTAATCCTTGATCATCCATGACTGCTGAGATTTTAGAAAATATTGCTGTTTTGTTTGACCAGGTCTCTGTAATCATGAAAGTTCGAAATCTGAATTCTAACAGTCTGTTTTGAAGTTTCCTCATGCAGGTGAAAGTGCATAGCCATTCTTCTGGAAGCAAACCATGCATCTTAATGAAAAATGTTGAATCTCTATTTATAGACTGGAGTACTAGCAGAGATAATACATTCCTGAACCAGCTTATTCTTCTCTGGGATATCAAATTTTATTCCATAAAAAATAAAATAAAATAAAACTTTATCTTTTCTCAAGAGGCATTCCTATTGTTGAAAGAAAAACTATCAGGTCCAGTCCAAGCCAGGAGTAAATAAAATGGAGGCTAAGTTGTTGGAAATAAAATGGAGGCTAAGACGCTGGAAATAAAAATGGAGGCTGGCTGTTTGGAAAGAAGGTTTAATGATGAGCAGAACCACCAGCAGCATGTGGTTCTGGGACAGCTGACAAAATGGAGCTGAGATAAGTGGGCTTTTATATCTTCTTGGACTTTGTATTTGAAATGCCTGTTCCTGACTGAGTACTTTGACCTGAGCTTGAGTGTGCTCTTTTGCTATTCTAATGGTGGTGGGTTAATCCTATTATGTCCTAAAGGTCATGTTCCTGTCCTTGGAGCCTTTGTTTTCTAATCCCATCAGCTCAGACCTTCTCTGGGGCTGTGGCTGAAGGCATTTTGCTTATGAATCGGTGGCCCCAGATCTGCAACTTGGGCTGTTTCTGCCTCCCCTAAGATTCTCCTCCATTATTCCTTTGGGGAGATATAATATTCTGCCTTTTTTAATATCCCCCAAAATATTTCCTTCTCTGGGGGGTGGGGGGTACTGACTTCCTACACTATAATATAAAAAGTACCTATATGTGTAGACAGGCCAGGAAAGCATATAAGCAATCACTGACATTGTAGTGCTCAAATCAGCTACAACTGTCTATTTAGATCCATTTGTTTTATTTTCCATCTGCCTTTTTCAAACAGCAATATATCACCTTAAGTAGCTCCCATGAATGATGAATAAATGCAAAGCGTTAAAAATATATTTAATTTAGATGATGAAACCCATGTGTTTCACACAGTAATTGATTTTTTTTTCTTAAATAGGAAAGTCACTTCTATGCGCAAATTCCCAAAGCCTCTTTGGAACAGATCTTGAATTTTTTAGAATTCTCAAGGCTCTGAGGATTAGCTACTTAATTTGCTCTTCATTAATAAAGGAAGTTCCAATTCCATTTAACAGTAGTTCAATTTCTTCATTTCTTTCTGAGCGTAGGGATGGTACATCATGTTGTAAAATGAAGTCCTCTTGGGTGTTTCTTTTTAAATATCAGATTTTCAGGCTTGCCATAGTTACAGTTTTGTCTGTTTGGCAGGGCTTCACCTACCATTGAGCTGAGTGAGATGCTGGGAAGAAGGGAATTAATTAAAATTAAGCTTTTGATTAAAAGAGCCATCTAGGCACCCCATTAGCTGACTGCCCTTAGGCACAGAGAGTAATGCTATTTTGTTCCTAGATAAAAGAAGATTCAAATATTAGTGCAGTGAACTTTTATATATGGAGGAAATCTTCATGGTAGGAACTATAATATCTGAATGGATGACTCTTCTGGTATAAGAAGGAAGGAAGGAAGGAAGGAAGGAAGGAAGGAAGGAAGGAAGGAAGGAAGGAAGGAAGGAAGGAAGGAAGGAAGGAAGGAAGGAAGGAAGGAAGGAAGGAAGGAAGGAAGGTATCTGACGGGATGACTCTTCTGGTGTATATTTACAGTATAGCAGAGTAATTGAATCATCTGAGGGAGTCCTGCTGAAAAACCTTTCTATGTAACACCAAGGCTGGCTGGGGAATTCTGGGAGCTGAAATCTACACATCTTAAAGTTGACTGAGAAAGATGATACAGCTGCTTTAAGGAACCCACTCATTAAAATAAGGCAACATTAAGAGGATTTAAATGTATTTGATGGTTGACTTGTCCCTTAAATGAGATGAACAGATAGTAAACCAGGAAATGGATACAGATTTATTTTTTTTCTGGATATACAAAAGGGTCCTGCTAAGATTTGGAAGGACATTTTTAGAAGTGACAAATAAAGGGTAAATTTTACTTATTCATAAAAAAGACGTTCTAAAGGATTTTCGCTTTGAGATGAGCAGCAAACTACCTCTGGTTTTAACTACCCTTTGAAGGGGTTAAAGAATATTTTTTAAAAAATCAGGGAAGATTTATAAGATTGGCTTGTTCAACCAGGGTTAAAAAAAAAAGTAAATAGTTACATCTGGTTCCTCTTGCTGGACTTTTGCTGACAAAGATTATTGACATATCATTTGGACTTTGTTTTCCTTATCTAAGAAATGACCCATGGGGGAAAAAATATGTTTTATTTGGAGAAGGTTGTAAGTTATTAAAATCATTTTTACCTGCTCGTTACTTTACCTACCTCATTTATAATTCTTAATAAAATTATTCCAAAAAAAGAGCAACTTTTAAGTGTCATCTTTTTTCGCACTCACATAAATGCCTGAACAAAGTTAGCTACTTTAAAATAGCTATCTTCATAATGTGCACAGCACTGCAAAATGTATTTTTTACAACTCTCTTATAAGAATTGTCCGTTTTCATGAAACAAAGAAAAGTGAATACAAAACTACTTTGTGCCAAGAAATTTCACCAACACTATTGCTGGGTTGTAAGAAATAGGATTACAAGAGGTGGGCTGCAAAATCTGAATGACATTAGGTGGCAGTAAAGACCATTCTCTTTGCTGCCATCTAGTAGCAAATTGTTCCTATCAGTCACATTCTGATAAGGGTCCTTATTTCAACCCAGAGCTACAAATATCCTCTTTTATTGGTACATTCTGATAACCACATCCAGAGGCCTATCTCCAAAGGGTTCACCTCTCAAATCCCATCTAGACTAGAGGTGACATGATAGCAATGTTCCAATATTTGAGGGGCTGCCAAAAAGAAGAAGGGGTCAATCTATTTTCCAAAACACCAGGAGGTGAGACAAGCAACAATAGATGGAAACTAATCAAGGAGAGGAGCAACCTGGAACTAAGGAGAAATTTCCTAACAGTGAGAGCAATTAACCACTGGAACAGCTTGCCTTCAGAGATTGTGGGTGCTCCATCACTTGAAGATTCTAAAAGACACTGGATAGTCATTTGTCCAGATTTGTGTAGGGTCTCCTCCTTGAGCAGGGTGTTGGACTAGAAGACCTCTAAGATCCCTTCCAATTCTATTATTCTGTTCTGTTCTATTTTGTTCTGTTCTTGAGCCAAGATGTATTGATAAGTTTTCCTAGCCCAGTATTGAAAATTCTTCAAGAAAATAGTGAAGCTGAGAAAACATAAAGAATTCAAATCACTAGATGTTTGGGCAATAAAAAATGTTTCTAGGCTATAATCTTAAGGATAGTTGAAAAGTTTCTTATCTTCATTTCTATAAATGGAGTGGGAATTAATAGCAATAGCACTTAGACTTATATACTGCCCCATACTGCTTTACAGCACTCTCTGGGCGGTTTACAATGTCAGCATATTGCCCCCCAACAATCTGGATCCTCATTTTACTGACCTTGGAAGAATGGAAGGCTGAGTCAACCTTGAGCCCATGAAGATCAAACTCCAGGCTGTGGGCAGAGTTTGCCTGCAATACTGCATTCTAACCACTGCTCCAGGGCTCCTCAATTCAGAGCTCTTCATGCTATAAAGTTTTGTGTTCAGAAATTATCTTGCCCATTCTATCTACAAAGAACCACTGTCCTCTTAAGTCATTGTATAATTCTCAATAAGTATTTTTTTTTCTGACAACTTTTTGGATGCTATTTTTCCAAGCATTTGATAAACCATCAAAGCCCTATGGCAGGATCAGGAGCAGATATTCCTGATCTGTTTTTATTTTGTATTCTTAAGACCGTTAGTAATATGCATAGATAACATACATAAGATAAAATAAAGAGTATATAAATAGCAGATCTATAAATTAATCAAAAACACAAATTAATCAATTTAAACTATATCCAAATCAAGAGAGGGCCAAAGCCTAAATACCGGCAGACATGGTCTGTTTTGGGGAGTATAAAGGTCTGAGCTATCCAGATGTCCACTGGAAATATAATTCTCATTATCTCTGACCGTTTGAGATAAGTTGCTACCCAAAGCTGCTACAAACAGGATGTCAATGCTGTAACAATGGATGTTCCTGCTCTGACAACTGATGGAAATTGCAGCCATATTTACTTTGCTTTTAACATACTTTTTCTT
Organism: Azemiops feae; assembly: GCA_023970755.1. Lineage (NCBI taxonomy): Eukaryota > Metazoa > Chordata > Lepidosauria > Squamata > Viperidae > Azemiops > Azemiops feae. The sequence goes on along the minus strand of JALGBA010000023.1, from coordinate 6,032,902 downwards.
CTGTTTAGAGATCAGGTGTTGAAGGGGGGATGGGGTGAATGCTTGAGCTCAGCTAGCCATAATAATAATGCAGCTCTGTGGGAACTCAAGGACACAAACCAACAATGTTTTGGCGGGCTGAGGAGAGAGCCCACGCTCCGGGCTAATTGGAGAATGTGAATTATGACTGTTTAGTGGGGGTGGGACTTGCAACTTGTTACTTTGGGGGAAGGGAATCTAGTTTTGGGTTCAACTATGTAGTGCCGATACTTTGTTTCCTGAATAAAATGTTCTTTAAGGAAGAATTCTTGCCTTGAAGTTCTTTAATGGGTTTCATCTATTGGAACTATGACACAGAATTCCAGGAAATGTTGGAGAATTATATATAACCACCCTTGCAATTGCAGACATGAACCTGGGCCTACTAGTATCACCCCAGACTAATGAAAACCAGATTGTGGAAATCAGCACCTTAAAATAAACCAGTAATTTTTGTAATTTTTGTGAATAGTCAAAAAGGTTTAAGAATTGTTGCTTTCTAGTGCAGACATGTCAAACTGGTGATGTCATGTGACGTCGCATGACGTATCGGAGCTTTTTTCCCATTGCTGGCAATGGGGTGGGCACTGTTTCCTGGTGACGCATCCAGCCCATGGGCCAGCAGTTTGACACCCCTGCTCTAGTGGATTTGTATGTTTGGTTTTTATAACATTATACATGGAGTTTGAGAAGTGGAAAAATGTGGCTTATTTATTGCCTAAATAAGATAATATTTTTTTCACTTTTGCTTTTCCAGTAGTTTTCCCCATTGATTGACTGTGGATGTCTGAAAATCCTGGCAGATTTGTTCCTTAACAGACTATGATCATATCAAGTTGGTGATTTTGGTCATTCGCTCTTATCTTTACAATTTCTAGGGAACTTCTTTAAATGTACAATATTAAAATTAGTTATAAAGCTGTGTTATGCCTTTCAAGAGCAAATGTGAGTTATGGAGAAATAATTCATCATAAGGTACACGTGGTAGTAAACACTGATGCGTTGGTCCCTTAAGGCAATCATTAAGTGGTGCCACCATTTATGGATTGCAAATTTCAGTTACTTAATAATGTTATTATGACAATAATTAAAAGGAGACAAATACTGTATATAAAAACCACCATCCCAAAAGTGTTGGCATATTCAAAAATGATAACATTTAATATATAAATTCCATGAAAGCCTTCCCATGGAGGCGTTTCTCTTCCTTCCACTTTTTTTGGTAAAACAAAGGAGATCGGCTATCAGCATAGGAAGAGGTAGATTATTTTAATGCTTTGCTTGGCTGTTTTGGCCTAATTGTAGCTTTATAGCTTAATTCTTTCCCATCAATTCTACCACCAGGTTTCAAGATGTATGGAGTTAACCTTTGAAGTAAGAGGGTTAATCCTTTTGCAATGGCTATGGAGATTCTCAGTCATCCAGGTCATAGTTTTCCCCACTATCCAGTCGGAGCTGAAGAAGCTTCTTGGATGAGAAGCAAAACGTCTTCAAAGAAAAACAAGAAAGTCCAGTTTTTCTTTGAAGACGTTTTGCTTCTCATCCAAGAAGCTTCTTCAGCTCCGACTGGATAGTGGATAGTGGGGAAAACTATGACCTGGATGACTGAGAATCTCCATAGCCATTGCCTCGTGAAGAAAAGCATCTTTGGGACCCTTTGCAATGAACAAGTGAAAGAAGTATTGATAAATCTGATCATACTCATAGGTCCTGTTGTAGTAAACTAGATCACTTGGAGTTGCGAGAATATTGAAAAGTAATCAATTGACACAGATAACTAACTCCAAAGTATTTACATTGATTTCAAGGCTTAAATTAAACCTTTCATCTGATAAACCAGTTTTCCTTGGATTCTATAATCTTATCAGAGGGATCATTATCTCTTCCATTATTCATGGTCAAGAAAATGTCCTAAAGCAGCCTTCTATCACAGGCCTTCCCTCATTGTGATCACTCCATCATTGTGAACTTTTCAAATGTCATCTACGTAATGTGGAAAATGTTTTGTTCTGAATCCAGAATAATCCATCTGGTCCCAGAGGTTTGGCACCCAGAGCCATAGTTTGGCAGAAACAAAAACCAGGATGTTAGGTTGTTTGAGTTATTCTGGTTTTTGACTAAACAAAGTGTGTAGCAGATGAATCCAAGGTCCCTTCCAACTCTGTTATTCTGCATTCTATTCTGCATAGGACAGGCTGGTGTTCATTAAGCTCTCTCTGCCTTCACAGTTGCCAGCACAGTATATACTATCCTATCCATTGTATTTTCCCAGGACCTTTCTCTCCCTTGGTTGCTGAAGGTCCTGGCTTTTTTTCTGCTCCCTGAACCACTTCTAGTTTCATGCCATGCATGGGCCAGTCCACCAAATCTTCCATATTTAGCTTCAAGGATCTGTCTCAAGCACACAACTGTTCATATACAAAGAATATATTGGAAACTCTAGTTCCCACATTTGCTCCTACAGACACCTCGGAGAAAATATGAAAGAATGAGATGGTGATAGATAACTCCCTTGAATTTGTCTAAAGTAAAGCCAAACCCAATTGTGTCACTGCAGATGTTTTACATTTTTAGAAGGGAACAAGACCATAAGAGGGTTGCCACCTCTCTACTAAGCCATTTCAGATTAATTCTCTACATCCTTTTGTGTCCTCAGTTGCCCTACAGAAATAAATCAAATTCAGGACTAGGCAACAATATCCACTGACAGTCAGCCAGTTCTTCTCATGTGTGTCAAATATATCCATCAATTTTCCATATATGGGAACAGCTCTCAGAAGTGAGTATTAAATGGTGGCATATTAAACACTGCCTGTCATTAACTCACTGATGCACAGACATCTCTCTCTCTTTCTCTCTCTTTCACTCCTGCCAAATCCCTAATGCTGTTAAGATTGTTCTGCTGAGATCTTAAGCTATGTTTGTTAATTATGGTAAAAAGGTCCTTGAAACAGCTATGACTGAGAAACCACTCAATAAAAGCACTCTTTTCCAGAAGCATCTTGTGAAAAAGAGGCACTTGTTTTGGTTAGCAAAATGTTACAATAACAGTTACGTTTCCACCCAGATCTTTTTCTTTGGGCTAATTATGCATCAATAAGATAAACTACTGGAAAGACCAAAAAGTGACTGCTGAAATAGATGATGATTAAACTTCAAAGGAAAATTTTTCCTATTATCCCATAATCCTACCGACCTGTCTATTACTTGGGAGGGAAAGCACATATCTGAAACAGCTTCCTTCAACCTGCCACTTCTGGTTATTTGTGTGTGTGTGTGCAAATGTTGCAGTTGTATTCATCCTTGTGAACCACACTGTGTGAACTCTAGGAAGTACAAAGCGTACTGTGATTTTGTACCATGGAAATTGCTGAGACCCAATTCTAATTCACCTGGGAAATGTACAAAACCTCTTGAATGAATATGTATTCCTGGACATGATTTGGAGATTATGGTTTGAATCCAGGCTTAGTTATATCTGGAATAGAGCTATAAATATCACTACAACTTAAAACAGCACTTTAGACTGACTGATTTTAATGGACTGACTCTAAGTCTGACCCAAACTTATTCTGTAGATTCAGCAATGTACACAATTCTATTTTCACCTATTACTTTTTGTACATTTTTCCTCTCGTCACGTGAAGCTCTGATGCTTTGTCCATTTCTCCATTCAGTACGTATAAGCCTCAGCCTGATTCAATTATCTAAATTTTTCAGAGTGATAGAAGGCTGGAGAGATGCTGTTGTAAAAATTCTGATTCCAAAGATGCTCTTTGTTTCTCTCATATAGCTTGCCTCCATTTATCCAAGGGAAGACCTAGGTCAAGGACTCTTTAATCTCTTTTTCTGCAGTGAGAGCCCTGCCAGGGCTCTTCCTCTTGATATTTACTTAGCCTGCACACTTGAAAAGCACTTACTGTAGAATCCATGCCATACGAAGTATGAGAAGGGTCTGGGAAAGTGTCCACCAATATTCAGGCTGGAAAAGAAGGAGCAAAACAGCACTTTGCACTCAGCTTTCAGGTGACCCTTTAGCCATGCTCCTTTGAAGAAAAAGTTAAAAAAATAAAAGTGGATACATTTATTTAGAAAATGATTTCTAAATGGTGCTTTGACTTCCTTAGAAATGCTCCTGTGCTTTCAATGAAGCAAGTTGCAAGGATCTGAAGCTGGAAAAGGATGCTACTGTTCTCAAGAGTTTGTAAAGGACTGAGATATTTCTTTTCTTTGTTTTTTTAAGGTTGGAAAAGTGGTCAGAAATTGTACCAGACTTTTTAAAGTGTAAAGAGAAGTCCAAGAGCTCAAGCAATATCTCAAAGTAACTCACCAGATTTCCATTATCTTCTTCTGTGTGCATGCACACTCACCCAAGATTATTCATCTTTGAAGGGTAATTTAAACACCCAAAGAAGGGAAAAGAAAAAGAATGCAAAGATACAGACTCTAAAATCAATATGTCAGCTTAGAACTGTGCTTCCCTTTAATGTGTCTGCTGCAGTATATTAAAGTTTACCTTTTGAATCACATATGTATTGACTTAATTACATAAATATTGACTTAGCTTTATATGAAGCCCTTTGCAGGCTCGATATAACCACAATGTCAATATTTGTTGCATGTAGCAATACTGAACTTCAATGCTAATTTTGACTGATATTACTACTCACTGAATATATAATACAGAGCAAAATCTGAAATGACACCCTGACTGTAAAAAAAATGCATCTAATTAGGATTTATTGAAGACGGCATTTGATGAATCATGGACTGCCATTAGCTTGGATTATCATTCTATCATTTCTGGTTTAAGACATGTTATTCTTAATATCTAAAAGAAATAGTGGAAAAAATAAAACAGGTTGAATAGGCTGTTATGTGTTTTAGAGGACAAGTTTATATTTTATTTTATTTGGTTTATAGTCCCAAAGGTGGTTTTCCAAAAGACAATTGGATTTTCTTGGTTTGTTTCTTGAAAATGTTTCGTTTCTCATCCAAGAAGCATCTTCAGTTCTAAACAGAATGGTAGGGAATGGGTCAGTGCACTAGATGGGACACTGTCTCCCATCATTTTTGGTATCCTGAGAAACTGAGAAATAGTAGATAGAACAGAGGAACAGGGTAGGTTTTCCCCCATCTTATCCCTTTCTTCCATCCTCACAAGCAAAGAATATTGTCCAACCATACCATGAAGAAAAGGCAAAAATAAACCATGAACATTTCACATATGATCATATGAACAAGTATCTCTGAAATACAGAACAGGCACAGTGGAAGATCAATAAACCTAACATCATGAAAAATAGTGTTAGTGTTTTATGAAATCTTATTCAAATTTGTATCTTATCCTCCAATGTGATCAGTTTGATCTGTCTTTGTTCAGTGCTTTTTCAGGAATTTTATCTCCTTTTCCTATAAAGTATTGTAAAAAATAGCATGTGGAAAAAGACAAGGAATCTGAACAAAATATCATAGTTATGGTTAATGAGCGAAGATGAGTTTCAGAGTTTTGAAGACATACCAAATCTGAAGAGGGTGACATTCTTTCTGGTTTACAATTTGAGAGTCTTCTTGGATCCATCACCATCATTCATCATCAATAACAAGAAGGGCACTTTTATCAATTTTGTTAAATTAATACTTCAATTTCAGGAGGACAGAAATGTGGAGCCAGTAATGAATGTTCGAGTAATCTAAAATTGCATTACAATAATTGTTCTTCTTAGAGCATCTCTTGAAGATACTCTGGAAACTCCAACTAATCCAGATAAATTGGGTGATAGATTGGATGATAGATGGTACTTCTAATAAATGCCTTGTCATCTCATAACGGCTGCCTTAATTACCAGGTGGTTTCTGTGTCCAATTCAAGTTCCTCAACTGGGCTATCTCTTGGAACCAGATAACATACAAAACCCATTACCCCATATTGTTCACTATATATGTTTCTAGTTTAGCAGGTCTCATTATGGATATGCTTAACTATTATTGTTATTTCCTTCATGGGACCTTGACTACAAAGCAGTGCTTTTTTATTCTTCTTAATACAATAATATAATAGTTAATATAAGACCATATTTGAATATGGAATATAGAAAGGTGCAGAGAGGAGCAAGAAAGATAATTAGGGGGTTGGAGGCTAAAACATGAAGAATGGTTGCAGGAATTGGGTATGGCTAATCTAGAGAAACAAAGATCTAGGGGTGACATGATAGCAGTTTCTAATATTTGAAGGACTGCCACAAAGAAGAAGGGGTAAACCTATTCTCCAAAGCGCCTGAAGGCAGGACAAGAAGCAATAGATGGAAACTAATCAAGGAGAGAAGCAACCTACGACTAAGGGAAATTTCCTGACAATGAGAAATATTAACCAGTGGAATGGCTTGCCTCTGGAAGTTGTGGCTGCTCCATTACTGGAGATTTTTAAGAAGAGACTGGATAGCCATTTGTCTGAAATGGAATAGGGTCTCCTGCTTAAGCAGGGGGTTGGACTAGAAGACCTCCAAAGTTTCTTCAGTTCTGTTATTCTATAATAATATACAAAGAAAAAATGAAAAAAATGAAAAACAAGGCATACTATGGCACACATACAAAACCATTTACCTTGATTTTTAAGCACATAATTAAACCTAACAACATTAAAACATATTCATCATTCATTTCAATGCACTGGTACCAGCCCATAAACAGAAAGTGAACACATATCCAAGCCTATAAATCTGGGACAGCTCTATCTTCCCAACTTAGAACAGTGCTCTTCTAAGCTTTTGCCAGACCTAATAAATCCATAATTATATGAATAATTATGAAATATTTATAAGAGATAAGATAAGATAAGATAAGATAAGATAAGATAAGATAAGATAAGATAAGATAAGATAAGATAAGATAAGATAAGATAAGATAAGATAAGATAAGATAAGATAAGATAAGATAAGATAAGATAACCTTTATTGTCATTTTTTTTACTGTGGGCACAACGGTACACATCAAAAATGAAATTTAGTTGCCCACTCTCAAAGTGAAACACATACATGACACACACCTAAACATACTATGTACAACATATTTATAGACCCACACCCCTATATATACATAGCAAATAAATATTAAATACTGTCCATCTTCAATATATAACGGAAGGAGGAAGCTTGAGAGTTCACAAGGTTCATGCTGTATGGAATGAAACTATGGCTGAATCTGGATGTTCTGCTACGGATACCACGAAGCCTCCTCCCAGAAGGTAACAAGGAAAACAGGTCATGAAGAGGATGTGTAGTGTCCCAGATAATCTTACAGACCCTGCTCAAGCAACGCTTCTGTGCTATGTCCTGGATGGGAGGGAGGGAACTGCCAATGATCTTTTTTGCCATTCTCACCACTTTCTGCACCGCCTTCCTGTCTGAAGCAGTGATGCTTCCAAACCAGACTGTGATGCTGTATGACAGGATTCTCTCGATCGTCCCCCTGTAGAAAGTGGTCAGGACAGGGGAAGGAAGATGTGCTTTTCTCATGCGACGCAGAAAATGCAGGCGTTGCTGTGCCCGCTTCACCAGTTTCTCACTGTTAAGTGACCAGGTCAGCCTACTCGTTAGCTGCACACCCAGGAATTTGATGCTGGTAACCATCTCCACAGGTGAATTATTTATGCACAGAGAAGTGTGGCTGTGCCTGCCTTTTCTGAAATCAACAATGATCTCTTTGGTTTTTCCGGTATTTAAAACCAGGCTGTTTTCCTTATACCAGTTCACCAACCCCTCAACCTCCTTGCGGTAAGCTTCCACCTTGTCATCCTGAATAAGGCCCACTACTGTTGTATCATCTGCGAACTTCACAATATGGTTGGTGGCAAACCTAGCACAACAGTTATGGGTCAACAGAGTGAACAGCAGTGGACTTAATACACAGCCCTGAGGAGAACCTGTGCTCAAGAAAATGGTATTTGGAGGTATTTGTTCCAACTCGCACATATTGGGGCCTGTTGGTAAGAAAATCAAGAATCCAGTTGCACAAAGGAGTGTTTAAGCCTAAAAGGCCCAGTTTGTCTACTAGATGCTGGGGAATGATTGTGTTAAACGCCGAACTGAAGTCGACAAACAACAAATGCACATGAGTATTTCTTTCCTCTAAGTGCTTCAAGCTCAGATGGAGAACGGAAGAAATAACATCCTCCGTAGAGCGATTTGGTCAGTAGGCAAACTGAAGCGGGTCAAATGCTGGCAGGAGGCTAGATACAATAGTGTCCTTTATCAGCTTCTCAAAGCATTTCATGATGGTGGATGTCAGTGCAACCGAACGGTAATCATTGAGGCCTGTAATTGTGGATTTTTTTGGCACTGGCAAGATGATGGCCATCTTAAAACATGATGGGACCACTATCTGCTGCAATGAGAGGTTGAAAATATCTGTGAGAACACAAGCCAGCTCCTCTGCGCATTCCCTGAGGACACGTCCAGGGATGTTATCTGGGCCTGCTGCTTTCCGAATGTTAACTGTCTGCAGTGTTTTCCAGACAGAGGTGACATCAAAGCTTGGCATTTGCTCATATTTTCCTTCTGGAACTGAGATTGGGCCTCCCTTTGTTATAATTTACAATAATTTCAGCTAGGAGTTTTTAAATAGCTTTTAGCTTGGTTTTAATCGTTTTTATTTTACACAAATATTTATGTACTTCAGAGAACCATGAAATGGGAAGGATACATGAAATGGAGCAAACAATTGTTTAAAAATAAATAAAACAAAGATGCTTTATCATTCCCTTAAAATACTATGAGGGAAGAACACTTAATTAAACCTTTCTTTGTGATTAGAAAACAGACTTGTCAATTATTTAACTTCCCCTCTCTTTGTCCTAAATAGAGAAGTGGTAGTTTTGCTTTTGGGAGATTAACCACTTGTCTTTCTAAGGTCTTCTCAAAAACAAAATGGCCCATGAACATTCAGCAAGATCTAAATCAGAAGTATTTAGCCTATAGCCCAGGATAATATGTACCTTATCAGACACTATCTCTGTCCCCTTAAAGTCCTCTAACTTGCAAGTTTTTAGGTGGCAGGTTTTCAGATGGCTCTCACCCACCGTTCTGCTTGCAAGCTGCCTAAGAAGGAAAGACTTGTTGTGATGGCGACTTGTGACTTTCTGATGGCTTCTCCATTGACTTTGTTTGTTGGAAGCCTGCAGAAGTCACAAGTCACAATCATGCGAGGTCCTCCCTTGACAAACCACAGTCCTCACTTAATGATGGCAATGGGAACTGCAGGAATTGCCATCTCTAAATGGCACAGTCATGTGACATTGCACTTTACAACTGTATTGATCAGTGATGGAAATTCCAATCCCAATTGCCATCATAACCTTGGAAATTAAAACCTGTATGAGCAATTCTTTACTTGAGTAGTCTTTGGTCCCTTCCTTTCCTCTGAGTAAGGCTTTCTAATGTGAGAAACCAATTATTGGTGGTGCAGTGGTTAGAATGCAGTACTGCAGGCTAATTCTGCTGACTGCCAGCTGCCTGCAGTTTGGCAGTTCGAGTCTCTCCCGCTCAAGGTTGACTCAGACTTCCATCCTTCTGAGGTTGGTAAAATGAGGATCCACATTGTTGGGGGCAATATGCTGACTCCGTAAACCGCTTAGAGAGGGCTATAAAGCACTGTGAAGCGGTATATAAGTCTAAATGCTATTGCTATTGCTATTAATGCCAGATGACAACAAAGAGAAGCCTACAGAAAAAACACTTGATAGGTTACCCTTTTCAGCTTATATAAATGGACTGTCCTACCTTTCTATGCTCTTTGAGTGTAACTTAGCTCATCCATCTGGGCAATGAGCTAAGTTGCAGTGGACAGCATAGATGGGTGGGAAAGTTTATTTATACAGGCTGAAAAGGATAACCTATAAGTATTTTCTCTGTAGGCTTCTCTTTGTTGTCATCTGGCATGCCCTTCAAACTTCTTCTCCAACCTTCCCATTCTGGCCCTTTTTTTCAGAACACTGTTTATGTTTAGCAAGCACTTGAATCTGCAAGCACGTAATTCAACATAAATAATAAGTATATATTCACATTTACCAAAAAAAAAATGAGTTGTGCTTAACTTTGTATCATGTAGAGGTTGTGTCAGCTTCTGTTTAGTAAGCTGTAATATATAATTTGAATAGGGTACCTAAATTTCCATGCAAGTGGATGGTCCCAAGAGGATATTGCCTCCAAAAAGTCTCATTCTTAATCTTGGCTGAATCTAGAAGACCACATTTTCCTACCCCTATATTTTTGTTCCTTTAAATGTTCTTCATGTCTCGGCCTGATGATTATTAGATTAAGGCTAGAGAAGCAGTTTCCATCCCTCTGATCATTCTAACATTTATTAAGTACCCTAATTAATGTATGAAAATCATCAGCACATGTGGTTCACTACTGATTTTAGAAAGCTTTAAGAAAAGATTAGGGATAAAAAGTATTAGCAATTAGGTGCCAGGGTTATTAGCCATGATAAATTGTTATCTCTAAATCCAAGCTCTTTGCCACTGGGTATATGAAAAGCAAAGCAAGGCTCTTTGGCTTTGATATGAAGGCATCTGTTTGATCATGATGCAAGGGAGGAAGCTGACCTCAAAGTTGCTTTAATCTCTGCAGGAAGATTACTCTATGTTCAAAAGTGGAAAGGTCTGACACTACCCACAACAGAGGAATGGTTAGTGAAAATGATGAAACTTTCACAGATGGCTAAATTGATATCCCTGATTAGAAAAAAGACAATATCTACATTTATGGCTAATTGGAAGCCCCTTATAGAATTTTTGCATGAAACAGAAAAAGGTACTCATGATTTGTGGGCTTGATTATTAGAAAAATAATTAGATAATTGAAAAAAATGAACTCTCTTTATGTAACCATAGAATAAGAGATAACTTTCTAAATATACTTGCATTTGCTGCAAAGGAAATCAGAAGCTTCCTTTATTCCTTTTTCTCTCTTTTTTCCTGCACTTTGAACTTTTGCTTTCTTTTCTCTCTTTCTTTCTTTTATTCTGCGTTAGTGTTTGTTAGTTTTAATAAAATTTTAATAAAGTTTATTTAAAAGTGTTCCTTTCATCTGATTCTTCTGTGTTCATCTTATCTCAGTGATGGCGAACCTTTTAGAGACTGAGTGCCCAAACTGCAACCCAAAACCCACTTATGCATCGTCGAGTGCCGGGTGGGTGTGGCCCATTGGCTGGGTGTGGCCAATTGGGTGGGCATGGCCAATTGGGTGGGCGTGGCTGCAGTGGTAACGGTAGACAGGGTGGGACTAAAAAGTTCAATCAATCAATTTCAACTTTGCAAGATGTTTTTTTTTCGCAAGAAGTTGAAATTGACTGATTGAACCTTTTTTTTTTTTTTTGCACACGGCGGCGGAGGCCTAAAGTGAAAAGGTTTTATAAAACCCAGCTGAAGGCCTAGGACTGGGGCAACAGCACGCGTGCCCACAGAGAGGGCTCTGAGTGCCGCCTCTGGCACCCGTGCCATAGGTTCGCCACCACTGTCTTATCTTCTTATGAATCCTGATCTCACCTTCTCTCTTTCTCTCACACACATGAACACGTTGCATGCTAACTACAATTTCTCATTCAATTCAGGATTGCTTTCTCAATTATTCACTCAAAATTTAAAAAAAAATATCTGAAGCATTCTTGGCTCCAGTTATATCTTTTTGGAACTCATGGGTTCTTTTAATATCTTAGAAGACATTAGATTCAAATTAAAGTTACTCCACATTTTGTCAAAGATATTGGCTGTAATTGCTCAGAATATAATGAGGTGGACTAAGGATAATGGCATATTTCAGTTTAAATTAGAGGATGACAAAGAAGGAAAATGAGACGGTACTGAAGTTCACGGAATAAAATTTAAAGAATCAGGAGAATAATATGTCAAGTTAAGGGCCAGTTCTGGAAAAAGTGATTATGAAGATAATCACTTTTCAGATAGTTACCACCAATACTGTGGTTGTATGTGGTAACCACTCCTATTAACCACTCTGATTTTATGAAAAAAGTGTACCCATTTATAAGGATCTTGATTCTGGCTTTAATAGAATAGAATAGAGCTGGAAGGGACCTTGGAGGTCTTTTAGTCCAGCCCCCTGCTCAAGCAAGAGAACCAAGTGACTATCCAGTCTCTTCTTAAAAATCTCCAGTGATGGAGCGCCCACAATTTCTGAAGGCAAGCTGTTCCACTGGTTAATTGTCCTCACTGTTAGGAAGTTTCTCCTTAATTCCAGGTTGCTTCTCTCTTTGGTCAGTTTCCAACCATTGTTACTTGTCCTGCACTCTGGTGCTTTGGTGAATAATGTGACCCTCCTCTTCTTTGTGGCAGCCTCTCCAATACTGGAATACTGCTATCATGTTGCCTCTGTTTCTTTTCTTTAGACTCGCCAAATCCATGTCCTGCAGCCGTTCTTAATAATTGTAAATATTCTGTAATGCACTGTTTTGCCATCTCAACAATTTTAAGATGCATCGTCTTCAGCTCCCAGTTTCTTTATAATAATGTCTGAACAAGCAGATTAAATTTAGTGAGTTCAGACTGCCACAAACTTTCATTGGTTTAGAACTCACTACAACAACAGTAATACCATATATTTGGGTGTATATTGCCTAACAAGCCATGTTTGTGCATAGCAATGCCTAACATATTTCTTCAGATATTTCTGAGCCCAAAATTGCATCTCTTGATGACATGAACTAAATGTAGCATTCAGACTAGAGCTTGTCACATAAAAATGGAGATAATTTTTGCCTCTTGACCATACCCTGTAAACACCCTTGATTCAAAAATATAACACTTTTTTTTCTCAAAACCTCATTGAGCATTTGTTATCAGTCACTTTCCTTCGCATGGAAGCCATTGTGGGAAGTCACCCCCCCCCCCGGAGAAGGAAATATTAAAAGGGCAGAATATTATATTTCCTCAAAGGATCTTAAAAAGGCAGAAAAGCATGCTCAGTTTTTCTTAATAGCCCCAAGTCTCCCTCCCCCATGCAGAAACCAGCTCTGTAGAAATGCAGATATCATAATCCTTTCAAAAAGACTGGCATCTGGAAGCTTAGAGCTGTTGGGATTAGAAAGACAAAGATCCCTAGATTCAACAATCCCTCACACCAAAAATTCCAACACAGGACATAGTCATCAGCCACACCCCCAGGGAAGCAGGATATGACCTTTGGGACATAATAATCCACCATCATCAGAATACCAGAAAGGCACACTCAGACTCAGGTCAAAGTTCATGCCACAGGAACAACTCCAAACAAAAGCTCAAGAAGGTATAAAAACCCACCACTCCCTACTACATGTGGTCAGCTTTCCTAGAGCCATCTTTCTGTCTGACTCTCCTCTTCAATAAACTACAACCTTCTTTCTAAAGTAGTCTCCATTTTGATTATTCCCAGCTTGGACTGAACCCTGATGAAGATTTTTCTTTCAACACCATTTTTATTTATTTCAATTGAATTTTCATTTCAAGAAGAATGCTTTGGACCAAAGGCTTTATCTCATAATCCATTATGTAGTGATTGTAATGTGGTGGTCCTTTTTGAAGAGATTCCTGTCTTGTATAAGCAAGCTCCTTTCTAGGCTTTTAAAGATTTTTCCCTACCTTGTGACTTATTCCTAAGTGCTCTCTACCATTACATGATCCCATGAAGCAAAGTGTGCTTACCATGCAATGCTTTGAAGCTTTAAGCACGTCTAAATCTTGTTAAGGTTATTTAGAGAAGATATTGATACAGTAGAAAACTCTACAATATATTGCTATTACAACTTAGAGTGCAAAGGCCTTTCATGTATTACAAGGCAATAAACCTATCTTTGCCCATGACTGAACATTTAATGAGATGACTATTCCTTGCTCCTTATACTTTTGTGGCATATATTTTTGAGTACTTGTTGATTTCATGCTTGCAATTTTAGTGTGAATATGACTGAACAATTCTTTTAAACAGAATCACCAGAAACCTTTTATATGCTTGAAGTATCACATTACAGTCTTGTAGCCATATTAAAAGTGAAAATTACCAATTAATGTCCTATGTATCTAAAAAGAAAATGTCATTCTAATGTAATAAAGCGTAAACAATATATTGGTCCCTATTTTTCTCTTTTGAATGGATTTTTGTTTTTTTCCTAATCCTGACTATTTGGGGAAGTGTTTTAGATGAACCTCAGCTAACAATACTGAACTATGTGGAACAATTATAAAACACATTCCACATTCTGTGTACAAAATATCAGAGATATAGTTCAATGACAGCTTTTGTATATGGGGAAAAAATTGGTGCAGCTTCCAGTTCAATTGTTCAAGCAGCTGTTGCTATAACTCTTCATTTATTTTTATTTAAAATTTATCAAACTAAATACCAGCTGGCTATCTCCCCATCCTCAGAGAAACCAAGAAAAATCTTTATGACTATGCATCTACACCAGGGATCATCAGATGCATTGGTCATGAACAGCAGTAGAGGCCTTTCCAGGCCTTCCAATCTTCTCTCTATCTGAGCTCCATCTAGATGAGGCAAAATATGAAGCCTTCCTCTTCCAGGAATAAAATTTTAAATTAATGGCTCATTTTCTCGTTTGAAACAGAATTGTGTGGCCTGTGTGACTTTGAAACATATACATTAGCAAATCCAGAAAAACAAAGGATAGGGGCATTCTAGTTTAAGAAAGACAACAAAGGAAACTCAGAAAAATGGTGGTATTGCCTACCACACATTGTTCTATCTCATCAACAAGTAGACTGTGGTCTACTTTATCAAATGCCTTACTGAAGTTTAAGTATACTTATATCCACAGCATTTCCTTGATTCACTAATTTTGTCACATTATCAAAGAAGGCAATAAGGTTTGTTTGGCATGTCCTGCTTTTAATAAACCCATGCTGGCTTCTAATAATCAAGTTGTTCATTTCTAGGTGCTCAGAAATCCACTGGTTATCTTTTCCAGGATTTTCCTGGTTGATTGGTCTGTGATTTCCTGGATCCACTTTTTTCACCTTTTTGAAGATTGGAACCATACCAGCTCTTTCCTAGTCCTCTGACAATTCCCCATGCTCCATGAGCTCTGAAAGTTTTCATTCAGTGATTCTGAGATCACATTTGCCAGCTTCTTCAGCAAAGAAGAAAAGTCCACTGAGTTTCCTAAAGAAAAAAAGGGCCTGTAGTGGTGACTGGTGACTCACTTCTCAGAGGAACCGAATCAGCAATTTTTAGGCCACACAACCTATCAAGGAAGGTATGCTGTCTCCTAAATGCAAGAATCAAAGATGTGACAGAGAGGCTTACACAAATAATCAAACCCACTGATTATTATCCCTTTCTCCTCTTTTATGTTGGAAGAAATGATACAACAAGGAGCCTAAAAACAATACCAAGGGACTATGAGCAACTAGGCAGGGAGGGAAAAGTGTTTTCATCTGTACTTCTGACAGAAGGTCAATGCCCAATGAGGGAGCAAAAGATCTTAGAAGTAAGTCACTGGATCAAGGGATGTGCCACTTTGGATTTCTGAGCCATGGTTTACTAAAGCTATTGAACTTTGCAAAAGCAGCCCTAAAATGTAATAAATTTGTTACTTTGCCTTCTAACTTTACTGTTATCTCAGGCAATGAGGTTGAGTTATAGACCTGGTCAACCAAAATCTGTTTCATTCCTAATTAGTTCCTTTGTAGGTTTCCAGCCAAAACTGCCCAGAAATAAAGTATCTCTAACTTTCTCTCTCTTGAATTCTACTTTTCTTTGGAAGAGGGCAATATTTATTGAATATCCAGAGTAGCCAACTGCAGAGTAGACCATCCACTTAAGGATCACCAGCTAGCATATAGGACTGAAGATGTAGTACACTATCCCTAGTTGTACTTTGGAGAAGTTTCTTAAAACTTTGGTTTAGTTTAATGCTCTTTAATCTTTTTAGGTGACCTGCCAATGTCATGCTCTCTTCAGTGTCTGTATTTACTGAGCCTGGCTGGTTATCTGATTGCTTCTTTCAAATTGATCTAATTTTCAGTTAAGAAATTATTTTCTCCTAAGGAAGGATGAGGTGCAGGCTGTGTGCTTTAGAAGTCATTCTTTGGTAGGGCTTAGCGTCTTCATCTACCTGGTTATATAGAAGTTGAGGATTCAAACTCAGGAAAGCAAACTTTAAAAGCAATAGCTCTAAGAGGTTGGACCAACTGTAATATAAACTGAGATAGCTTCCAATTACTTTAGGCAACCACTGAGAAAACATCTTTTTATCGCTGCTCTAAGGAGGACAGCTTCAATCAGCAGAGCTTACCTACCGCTGGTTGTGACATCTGTTGTCTGTGGTCATGACTTCTGCTAAAAGCAATTTACTTACTGTTCTATAACAACTTACTTGAGATTAAACACCATTCAATTCATTTGGCAGTCCTAGTAACAGATGCATTTTGGTATGTACATTTTCTATTTTTGCGAGATTTTCTGAGCGCAGTTTTGATTGAAGGGAGTGCAATGATAAATGAAGGAAATACAAATAATAAAGTCTATTTGCATATGGAAATTTTTAATTATAACAATTCCAAAGAAGATTTGAACCAAAGAAATCTCTCCCTACCCTTTGTAAGATGTTCCACAATCATAAAACAAAATTGCTAGTAATTAAATTTTACAGATCCACCAACAAGCAATATGAAATGTGTCCACCCAGCTAGTAACAAAAGCTATAGGAGCAGTTGGAATTTGGGAAAACAGTACTTAGCTGGGCTCTGCTGGAATTTCACACAAAAATGTCTTTCTTGGGCTTCATATTAAAGGTGTTGGACACATCCCACTTTTTTCATCCAGTGAATTTTCCGCATATTTTTAGTGCATCAGCCATATCCAAAATGACACCTCTATCTCTGAGAAATAGTCATGGATCTCTATTTGTTTTTGCTGTAAAATACTGGGTATTTACTGTAATTGCAGAAATGATTTTTCTATTTTTTAAAACTGGAATGGGACAACTCACCACAGCCTACTCGCTGTGGCCAACTCACCATAGGACAACATACCACAGGACAATTTAACATTTCAATTTTTGTCATTCACATTTCATTCTGTCCTTCCTTTTATATCCTTTCTTTAATGATTCTATTCCACCATTTCTTTGATATTGGTATAACTCTTGTCCTGCAGCAAGTTGTCCTTCAGTGAGTTGGCCACGGCAAGATGACCGTGGCAAGTTGGCTGTGGTTAGTTGGCTATGGCACATTGGCCATGGCGAATTGTCATAAACTGTGGTATTTTGATTAAGATGTTAACTTTAAGACACCCAAGTTGTGCCATGGAAATTCACGGCTGACAATGAGCCAGATATTCTCTCCCTTTGCCAAATTTGTCCACATGAGGTTGTTCTAAAAATCAAAAGAAGAGAGATTCCCATGTAAATTACTCTGAGCTCTTGGAGGAAAAGAGAAATATTGGTTCCAGTGGTTCATGCCGGAACAATAATAATAATATCTGAAGACAGTAGAATAGAAAAGAAAGAACTGGAGAAAATCACAAAATACAAAGACCTGCAAACAGAAATAGAACAATTGTGACAAAAGAAAGCAGAGATAGTATCTATAATAATAGGAACCTTAGATGCAATCCCAAAGCAACTGGAGCACCATTTAAATACCATCGACATTGATAAAATCATCATCACTTACCAAAAGGAACATATCCTGTGATGATAATACCAAATAACATCAAATAACAACATCTACCTATCCTAGGTCCTTGGGAAGGGCTTGATAGGCAAATAGAATTGCCAAATCCAGTATAAATACCTGCCTAATTGTGCAACAAACTGTAACAGGTTCAGAGCTATGCTAGTGATAGTGTATCAGAAGAGTCATCCATGCCAGACAGATCTTTATGGAAGAGCCAGACTAAGTGTATCCACCAACCTATTTAATATGGTGAGAAACTGAAACAGAAACCTATATCAGATCATTTGTTGCTCAGATCAGCAAGGACCCTGTCAGATGTTAGAGTTCTTGGGCATTTGTTGACTAGTGGGCAACAGGACTCTGGGTAACCAGGGTTTAGCCCTTTAGAATTACTAGAAAAATAACAACCACAGAAAAGACAAAAGTCAAAAACTATGTTTGAAAATTGCATCATTATGGTCTGCTACCATAAATCAGAACCAACAAAATGGGGATACTGAACATTGGGAAAGAATTTAACCAGATTCAAATATCACTCAAATATCACAATTATTCACAGATCAAAGGAGACTTGATACCTGAAATAAAATATTCAGGGATGCAGAATTGGAAGAGACTCGAAAACATCATGAAAATGGAGGACCCCAAAATAATATTCTAAAGTTTATGCTACAGTTTCTTACTGCTGTTCCTTTTACTGGGTCTTCTTTTAATCAGATACATTTTGCCAATGATTAACCAATCACTGACGTGTCCTTTATGTAATACTTCCTAAGCTATTGAGCTATAATTGGATGTAAGCTAGACTGATATTTGAGCCAAAAGTCATGCAAATGATCACATACAGGAGCTGTCCAGTTTTTAATCCTTTCATTCAATTTTTAATAATTTCTGCTGTTATTATTACATCCTCCATTTGCTTTTTACTAAATTCATCTTCAAATTCATTTCCTGATAAGAGTAGAGTGGAGGAACCCAGATCTCAGGAGGAATCTTGTTCCAGAGGTCATATGTGTATCTGGTCAATATCTGGCCAAACTAAGCTTGCTTTGTAATAAATATGGACTAAAATGGAGATGGGGGATGAAAAAAGGGGGAAAAACAAATTTCTTGGTAGTGACATTGAGAAATGGTGAGAAGAGAAGGCACTGAGAACATCTGGAAACCCATGAGCTATTGAATTATGCCATGCTAGGAGGTGCTCATGAAGAGGAAACCATGCTGCCATCACTAAACATTGTTTCTCAAGGAGAAGAGACAGCAAGATACTTTACCCTACTCATGCCATAACATCTCTGCAGAATCCTGTGACTTTTGTTTCAATTAAAATGTAGACAAAACAATTCTGGGTTTTGCTTCTACCAATCTGTGGCCAATCCAGAACGGTTTGGCAGAACTCCCAGAATGAGAATTGTTTGTTTCAAACCAAAACGCATTTCCTGTTTCATGCAGAGACAGACACCTTCCCCCTGGGATATAAATCTGACAGACCAATTGCTGAGTACCACAAATGCCTAACACTACTCCCTAGGAAGGAAATAGAACTTCTGTTAAGGATTTCTAACTTCTCTTTTAATTGATGGGCTTCATCTTCATCCTGGGAGATTCTCTTTAATTCTGCTCATCAACTGTAAATCACTGGCTCTCTTCTGCCTTTACAGAGGGTAAGGCAATATGTTATTCAGTCTGATTCAGCTCTTCCTTGTAACTGATTCTCATTTTAAGAGATCCTAGCACGCACAAGCAGATGAATGTAAAGGCTGCCACAAAAGGGATGCGGTTGGTGAATTTTATGACCCAAGGTCTCCTTTTACAAGAACAGAAAGTTTTAAATAGTGGATGTTCTCCAAGCACATAATACTAGAATGATTACTTCTTCAATAGGCTCTAGCAGGAAATGTGTTATCTCAAACACTGAAATCGAATCTCTGCTTCATAAAAGAGAATCTAGCAGCACAAAAGATGTTATTTCCTAAATCCACATATTCACAAACTAAAATTTTGGATTTTGTCTATTATTAAAAATTGCTTTATTTTACATGTGTATTCACAACATAGATAAATATAAAGAACAGACGTTTTACCTGCAAATACATATATTTGTAAACCCAGTCTATAGTCTTATGTGAGTTGTAAAAGTGGCTAAGTTAGAAAATGAAAGGAGTTCTTGAGTGCAAAGCAGTGTATGAAGGAGCAATAGGAAAGATTTGGGGGGGGGGAAGACTACTGATATGACTTATGATAACCCCTAGACGACTTGAATGTCAAAAACAAAACAAGAAATATTTAGGGTCAGATTTACCCTGTGGCTTGACTAGCAGCTAAGTTAGTACTTGGATGAGAGTCAAGATTTTATTCTAGAACCAAAGCTAATTCCTTCTTTCTAAGCTAGAAATCCTCAATTATAGGCTGCAATAGAGAGTCAAAACACTTCAATATTGTTCTCAATAAAGTAGCTTAAACTTATTGAAGTCACCAGGAATTGAGATCAACCTGAGGACATTTTTACATTTTTTATTTAAGTATATCCCCCCCCCCAAAAAAAAGCTTCATTGATGCACAGATAGTAATATACTTGGAATATCTGATAATGGATGCAAACTATATAAATGCAGCCTTCATAAAGCCAAGATAATTAAGCATATTTCCTATTATTTGATAGCTCTATCCATTAACTTATTTAAGAACTTTCCTTACCAATTTTAGCTCAGGCAATATAAATCCATCTCATAAAAGCTTTAGCACTGAATTAAAAATGTACAATGCTATTCAACATTTAAGTCTAAAAACAGCTGCAAAACAATTCAGTAATGAGAACATGCATAGGACCATCATGAGCTGAACTCATGTGTAACAACAGAGAAGTAAACTTTAGATTTAGAAGATTAGGAAGATCTGACTTCAAATCTCAGGTACAAGGAAGGGACACACTAACTAGTTCAGATCACAAACACTTTCAAGAAGTGGGATGTCAAAGAGAATTAAGGTGTATTTGTTCAGACTTGTTATGGGCACATTAGAATCATAGAATCATAGGGCTAGAAAGGACCTCGGAGGCCTTCTCGTCCAATCCCCTGCCTAAGGCGGGAGAGCATTTCAGCCATCTTTCTCTAGCAATGAGACCATATGACTAAGATATTAAATTAAAATATTGGACATGAGAAGACCCAGATTCATACTGACCATTAGCCACAGAAGCTCCTAACTGACATTAGGTTACTCAACATCTCTCAGCCCAAACTATCTCAAAGGAATATCATGGAAGAGAAGGCAACAACCACTATGTAGGACAAACAGGCAGAAGACTGGCAGAACGCATCCATGAATACCAACTGGCAGTCAAAAGGCATGACAAAAATTCTTTAATTTCACAACATATGGACAGATTTAACCATAATTTCAATTGGGAAAATGTGACAATCCTAGACCAGGCCAAATCCAAAACTGCCAGGGAATTTCTAGAAGCCTGGCACTCTGACAAATCAGCCATCAATAGGCACATAGACATTAACAACATCTATAGATTATGCAAAAGAGAAAATCAACCAGCCCAAAAAAGAAAAAGACTCCAGCACTTCTCCACCAATAATCAGCACTCAGATCAGCATAGATTAACTCCAAGGTCACCTTCAGACCAACAATCAAGTAAGTAATACCCCAGTCAAGAAACTGCCACAGAGCCATTAGTAAACAGCCCAACTAAAGAATCCCTAAGACCGCCCCCACCCACCCAGACAGGCAAGACACCAAAATATATACAGACAGCAAACAACACTCCTTACTAGCACTGATGATGTTACCTAGTTAGGGTAATGAAACGTCTGCAAGAAAACAAGCAAGCTCAGAGACCACCAAGGACCCCTCAGAGAAGATACTATCTATGCAACCTTAACTCCTGGGAGGGAGGGATGATAGAGTATAAATCTAACAAATACATAAATAACAGTTTTCCAGGAAACTTCATATTTATTTAGGGAGAGGATATTGTGTCACAAACAGTGATATCAGAGGTACCTGCTCCAAAAATAACTAAATGCAATAAATGCAGCAAGTCAGGGTCGTATTCTAGAACCAAAACTATTTCCTTCTTCCTGAGCTAGAAAAAGGCTACCTCTAAGCCCTTTAGGGAAATATGAAGCACAAGCACCATCAGCCTCCATGGACAAATCATTTTAATTGCCCTTCATCTTTGCAAGGATTGCTGAGTCTCATAACCCCGAATTTTAATAGGCAACAAAAGGACTTGCATGAGCAAATTCTAGGCAGCAGAGATGTTTAACTCACCTGCTCCTTCTGTCCAGCCCAGCATGAAATGTCTCCTTTCCCCATATTTTATCCTTGTCTTGATGGTACTTGGGAATGCAGTCTAGTCCTTGCATTTAATTTTATTATGCAGAAATAATAAATAAGCATACAGTAACCACATCAGTTATGTGGTTATAACCCTAGTGTAGTTTAATAAGTTCTGCAAGTTCAGTTGCTACTGAAACTCCTAGTGGAGTTTCATTTCTGTTGATTTTGTGTTTTATTGTTTTACATGTATTCAGCTGGTTTAGCTGATTCAATATACAATAGTCTACCTACACCATGAATCCAGAAAATGGCTGTTAATTCAATAATTGGGATAAATGTGTTGTTTAAATAGAGCTGCAAAATAATACTTTAAGCTCATAATAACTTTTTTGTCACACATACACAGTCAGCCCCGGACTTGATTCTGAGTAGACAAATATAAGAACAGCTTTTATTTAATTGTTTGCTTACTTGCTTTATTTGTTTTAAGATTTTGCTCCCTAAATAAGCAAAAGAACATTTTTTTTAATAAATGCAACTTGCTTTTATTCAGAATATATATTTTACATATTCTGAATATTTACATATTTAGTGCTGGGTGTTTGGAGATACTCCGATTTTGTTTTCCAAAACTTAAATATTGCATAAACAGAATGAGCTTCATGAAGCTTGCAGAAATAGCTAACTATTTTTCATGCAGTCTTTTATCCATAGAGGTTTCCAACTCAGAAGACATTTTAAAGACAAAGAAAGAACCTAATCTACCCTCTTGTAGATCTTTTATGGATCTTAAAGGAATGAAAGGAGGAGTTTTTCAGGACCCATCTAAATTTCATCTTAACCTAAATAATTTTTGGTACAACTAAGATGTACACAAAAGCAGCTCCATCATCCACTTGACTCGCAGATAAGGGAAATCACAGAAGTTACCAGGTTTAAAAGGTTATTCTAAGGCAGGCATGTCAAACTCGCGACGTCACATGACGTCACGCGACATATCGTGACTTTTTGCCCATTGCCGGCAATGGGGTGGGCGCGGTTTCAGTATGATGCATCTGGCCCACGGGCCGGCAGTTTGACATGCCTGTTCTAAGGAGTGGTGATTTTTTAAAGACCTTTCTCTGAATCTTCTGAAAAATTCCCGGCCTAGATCAACTCCCACAATTTCTTATCAGAATTCTACACACACAGAGACACACACACACACACACACACACACTTGTTTTCCTCCTCCTCTTCCATTTGCTGGATGGACTCCGCTTCCCTAGGGATTCTGCCCCTTGCTCAGATGCACTGGATCAGGCTTCTCCAACTTGATTGCATTCCCAAAATTCCCTAGACAACGGGAAGGTGCCAGGTTAGGAAAGGTTGCATCAAATCCCAGAGCACCTGATAAGGATCAAAGAGTAGAACGATATGGAAAATCTGCAGTCTCTCAGCTCCCAAGACTTCTCCAACTCAACTGCCCATTTTCTAGCACCCCAAGGAGACTGCTACAATTCATTGGCTTGGAGGTAAGCCGCAATGGGGACAATGGCAGATTCTTCTATAGAAAGTTATATAGGATCAGAATGCAAGTATTTGGGATGTGAAAGAGATGTTTCTCACTTTCTGCAATATGCAAGGTTTCTGCTTTGCTGCCTTGGAATTACTGCAAGGTTTACGCACACATCTTCCCAAAACACAAATGTGGCTTTTCATTTATTTATTTTTAAAGATCTGTATGGCTGCCCTACTTGAAACAACTCAGGGCAGCAATAAAACTACAAAAGCCATTAAAAAAAAGTGTTTAAAAAAATTGGTGCCTCAATCAACTTCCCAGAGTGCCCCAAACAACACTGCACAGGGCTCCATCACTCTATCCCAGTGCCTGGGTAAAGAGCCAGGTTTTTAATAGTCTTCCATAAGACTAAGAGGGAGAGGGCCTTCAGATTGCTAGAGGGAGGATGTTCCATAAGGCAAGAGCAGCCCTGGAAAAGACACACTTGCTATAGCCCTCCAGATTGCAACATTTCAGGAAAGGAACCTGGAATGGGCCTTTCCTATTCAACCTACTGGGACAGTCCAAGGTAGTCTTAAGAAGGGCAACAAAGATGATTAGGGGACTGGAGGCTAAAGCATATCAGGAACGTTTGCTGGAATTGGGTATGTCTAGTTTAATGAAAAGAAGGACTAGGGGTGACATGATAGCAGTATTCCAATATCTCAGGGGTTGCCACAAAGAAGAGGGAGTCAAGCTATTCTCCAAGGCGCCTGAGGGCAGGACAAGAAGTAATGGATGGAAACTAACCAAAGAGAGAAGCAACCTGGACTGAGGAGAAACTGACTTTACAAAAAATGGAAACACCCCCAAAGGGTGAATGAAACTGGGATTTTTTAAGAGACTGACAGCCATTTGTCGAAATGGTATAGGGTTTCCTGCCTGAGCAGGGGTTGGACTCGATGACCTCCAAGGTCCCTTCCAACTTTATTATTATTATTATTATTATTATTATTTATTATTATTATTATTATTATTATTATTATTATTATTATTATTATTATTATTATTATTATTATTATTATTATTATTATTATTATTATTATTATTATTATTATTATTATTATTATTATTATTATTATAAGAGGTGGTCCTGAGTAACCTGGGCTTATGCCATGTAGAGCTTCAAAGGAGATAGCCAGCACCTTGAATTGCACCCAGAAGGAAACTGGTGCAGCTTGCACAACAGGAGTGTATCATGGGCAAAACTACAGTTGCCCAACATTGTGGATGCTGCTGTGTTTTGGACAAGTTGTAACTTTTGGGTGGTCTTGTGGTGCACATAGCAGTAATTACAGGACAAGTAATTAAAGCATGAATGACCATGAGCAAGGCCTTAACTTGTAGCTACGTGCAATTCTATGTATCTATGTAAAAATGAAAAGAGAGAGAGAGAGAGAGAATCATTTTTTTTCTATTCTATTTCTACTGAATAAGCTGATTATTTTGGAAAATTAATTATTTTGCCAGACTAGCTCTCAAGCAAAGTCCATTTCATTTGGAGTAAAAGTCCATGGACTTGTACCACATCTAAGCTGCAAAAATATGGATGACCTCTAAATGGCAGAAAAGGGTTGAAGGTTCCCTAGAAAATCAGAATTACAATGGGCTTATGATATGCAGAGCTGGGTACTGAGCACCTGTTTCCTGAACAATATACAAAAAACAAGCACCTAATTGGACATTTGCAGATAACCGGGGGGGGGGGGGATAGCCGGGGAGAAAGGGGAGATGGAATTTTCCTTTGTGTTGTGTGGGAAGTCAGCCCCTCAGAGAAGGAAATATTAAAAGGGCAGAAAAAATATATTTCCTCAGGATCTTGAAGAGGCAGGAAAGCATGCCCAGTTTTCTTAATAGCCCCAAGTCTGCCTCCCCTAAGCAGAAACCAGCTCTATAGAAATGCAGATGCAGACAATTCAGGAAAGTTGGAGCTAGAAGATTAAGAAGACAAAGACCTAAAATCTGCATACCTCACCCAAACTCTAAGAGTTATTAGCCCAGCCCCAGGGAAGCAGGATATGACCTTTTGGACATAATAGGATTAAACCACAGATACCAAGGCCCAGAAAAGCACACTCAGACTCAGTTCAAAGTTCATGCCACAGGAACAGGAAACAACTCAAAACAAAAGACTTCAGAGGGTATAAAAAACCCACTCCCTACATGTGTTCCCTCTCTTTTCTGCCAGAGCCATCTTCCTGTCTGGCTCTCCTCTCCAATAAACTACAACCTTCTTCCCAAAGCAGTTACCATGTTTATTCCCAGCTTGGATGAACCAGGATGAAGACTTGCCAGGAGTCTTTCTTTGCTAGATGACTGAATGGGACAGTTGACAGTTGAGAAATAGATACCTTGCCTTCTGCCAGGTATTTCAAATCTAACAAATTGTAAATCCATCCAGAATCACTTGGGTTGGCTGCACATCCATGCAGTCTGCAAGTTGTAATAAGAAACTGTTTAAAACAAACATTTGCAATATAAACAAGAGAGTTATTGGAAGAAGGAGGATAGCAGGAAAACAAGAGAAGGCAGCAATCCCGAATGCAGAATTCCAAATTAAATGCAGTACAAGTCAGTCTAAGTGACTATCCTCTTGCTTAAAATCACGGGTTGCAGGGTATATTCAGAGTTCATTGCAAAACTCCAGTTCGAATGTTCCAAACAAAAAAAAAAAGGGGGGGGTCAACTTTTTCCTTCTTTTTTTCCATTGGTGGAGAAGGAAAAGGAGAAACCAACTTCTAGCAGGACAATCTGGAAGATGAAGTCCACATATCTTAATGTTGCTGAGATTGAGAAAGGAAGAATTTCTCATATCTAGTCAGGTGAAAGAAATTTTATGGATGCTTTCAATAAACCATTTTGACAGAGGCAGATGACCACTTGGGGAATTTGAGCTGATGAGAGGGGATATAAAATGAGAGAGCTGGACAGTGGAGAAAAAGGAAGATGAACGGATTTAAAAGCAGATTTGGCTAGTGAAGAAGTATTAGGCCCCCATGTCAGAAATCACAAAGGTAACTGAGTGGAATTATTTTCACATTCCCTTTAGTGTGACTGATTATATATTCCGTTCTGGATCCTCATGCATTCCTTATTTTTGTTTTGTTCAATATTTTAATTTTAATACTTTTTTAAATCTGGTATATATAACAGTGGTGGCGAACCTATGGCACAGGTGCCAGAGGCCCCAGCCCTAGGCCTTCAGCTGGGTTTTATAAAACCTTTTCGTTTTAGGCCTCCGCCGCCATGTACAAAAAAAATATATATTAGTCAGTCAATTTCAACTTCTCGCGGGGAAAAAAAAGTTCTTGCAAAGTTGGAATTGATTGATTGAACTTTTTAGTCCCACCCAGTCTACTGTTACCACCGCAGCCACCGCCACCCAATGGGCCACCGCCACCCGGCACCCGACGATGCATAAGTGGGTTTTAGGTTGCAGTTTGGGCACTCGGTCTCTTAAAGGTTTGCCATCACTGATATATAAGATACAGTGGTGTTTCCCTTTAAAAATGATTTCTGTATTTGTTCTTGATTGTTTATGTTTTACATTTTTGTTTTAACATTTTCATAGTGTTCTGCCCCTTCATTAGGAATACATATCATTCCTTCGATAGTCATGAATGTTTTGGGTGGTATTTGTTTCATCCATTGTAAAAATGTCATTTCAATTTTCTTTTTAGTCCCCTGACCAAAAGAGGTATACCTTCAAAATGTATTGGGATTTTTGGTACAGTAAAGTAAAGCATACTTTTTTTTAAAAAAATCACAATTGTTTCCCCTTATTTTCCATCATTTGGGTGGGATTTCTCCAGCTCTTTGTATGTTCAACATGCCCCTTGGAAATTAAATTGTTAAGCTGCTTAATTTCTGTTTGTCAGGCTGTTTTTAAAGACAGCGGAGGTGAATGAGAAGCAGATGGCAGCCTTACTTATAGGAGATGCCAAGTTTCACTTGCTCCTGCTGAGCTTTTGAAGAGGAGAGCACAGAGAGGAATTTCCTTCACAATTAAGCATCATTCAAAATTATTCCCTCTCCATGACCAACCCCAGTTGTTCAAAGGATGTATAAGGGAATTATTCTTATTGCTGGCTTCTTGATTAATGATCTCATTCTCTTTTGATAAACAAGCCTGATTGGCTAGATGGGTTTTGATTATAGAGTGTTAAGCAAAAATGCCTGCTGAGCCAAATACGAAAACCATGGACCCAACTAGCCTAAAGAGGAAATAATGCGTAAACATAGATCTTCACTTCTACATTGCAGATTTTTCAGACCCAGTTAGAACTATCAGTGGGTAATCAGAAGGATCAGATGGATAATTTCAACAATCTCATTTTAAGGAAATAGCTGCAAGACATGTAAAGAACAGTCTCCAGTCACTGTTGCTTTATTAAATAAACAGTCTGTCCCTTTGTGGGAAATCTGAAGACATCAGTAGCTAGCTATATTTTCCAGATTTTTTTTTTTATATATAAATAGCATATTGGAGGAACTATATCAACCCTAAAGTGCCCAACTGGAACACAGAAACATTTTGTGAGAGTTGGAAAATCAACATTTCAAAAAGTATGAGGATGGAATAGTATACCTGTAGAAAGGAGAACAAAATTTGTTCTATTTTTTTCTTGAAATTAATCAAGATATTTGTTTTTAGTAGACTGCAAATAGGGAAGTTACTTTGGACTCAGACTGGCAAAGGAAGTTCTTTTCCACTCTATTTTGCTGTGGCGGGACCACACCTACAATATTTTATCCAATTCTAAATGCTGCATTTAAAAAAAAGACATTTACAAATTAGAGTGTTTGGAGAGGAGAGCAAGCAAGAAGTTAAGGGGCCTGGGAGAAAAGAATGTTATAATGAACATTTGGATTGTTGAACCTGGACAAGCAAAGAATTACAATTCTCCTTATGTGAAGGCTGTCATATAAAACATGGAGCAGAATTGTTCAGAACTGTTCCAGAAGATAAGGAGTTGGATTTTGATTGGAGATAAGGACAAAAATTCAAAAGAGTTATTTAACAATGTTATAGATTGCCTCAAGATGTGTTGGACTCATCTTCATTGGACATATTGAAATGAATATGGCCAACTATTATCGATGCCAGACAAGGGGTTCAATGAGATGATCTCTCAAGTCTTTACAGGCCATGTTTCTTCCACAATCTGAAAGACACCCAAATTGGACATGTCTGATTTATGTTCCTAGGGCTTTTAGGAGCATCTGTCCTATGGGAAGAGGAGATTGTTTTACTGGACTTGAAACTGACTCAAAATAAATTAATGTACTCCACAATAAAGCAAGACCCATACATTCTGAAGTCCTTGTCATAGAGTAATTAATGTCACTTGGCTCGAGACAAAATATTGGGCTGGAGCCATGTTCTGAGAAGTTCTTTGCCTTCCTCACCCTTTCTCTCTAATTTGTTCCCACAAGCACTTGGCGCCAATGAACCATTTGTAACAGAGAGAGGGATGATCAGCAGGTTTGAATCTTCTTTGCCCTTCTATCATGTTTGTTTAAATGTGCATTTTTCTCACAAAATATGGATTGGAATATGTGCTTTGCAATATTTAGATTCTATCCCGCCACCTCTGATCAGAAAAGTGGGGTTTATGACATCAAAGTCTCCTTTTGTTGCCCTGATGTTTCTGCAATTGGCTGATTCTAACAATGGAAAATTCAAATATCAGAACCTAATCAAAAGGAATAGTTCTCATGGGTCAATTAATATCTGCAGAATTCCAGGACTTATCTGAACAAAATCACAGGAATCAAAGAATGTAAACAAGCAACCATTATCAATGGACACTATGGGGGTTAACGTTAAGTAAAAAATCAAGTCTCCTCCTTGATAGGGCTTTGCTAAAAGAGAGCACAAGCAGTTGATTGCTGTACCTATAAACTATCATATTCTGAAATGCAATAATGTTATAATTTGAAGCCATATCATCCTTGCTCTGTAGAAGCCTGTAATAACCATGGGAAGAGATTTCACTATAGACTTCTCAGCTCTTCCCACCTCCAACCTAACAACAGGTAGAGCTTGACTGTTACAGTGGTCACAATATGTATTTTTCCAGTGTGATTAATGACATAATTTAAAAAACACACACAAAAGAACAGAAATCAGCAATATTTGTTGTTCATTTCTGTCATGCTGAGAGGACAGCTAAAGGCAGCTTAGCCTGAACCACCTAATTGCTCTGTCCAACTGTCAAGAATGATGTCTCAACATTTGAACACTACTAAATAGATTGGATGGTTAAACCCCCATATGCACACTTGTTGATTTAGAAAACTCTATTCCCCCCAGGACCAGTTTGCTTGAAAAGATGGGGAGGAGGGAACTTGACATTTAAGGAATATATTTGAGGAAAAGTCAGGACAACAAAAGAGTGAAAACAATTAATCAGTGGAACATCTGATTAAGTTGTGGGTGCTTAAGAAGAGATTAGATAGCCATTTATACAGAATGATATAGGGCAGACATGTCAAACACAAGGCCCGGGGGGCAGATGCGACCCGCGAAGTGGTTTCATGTGGCCCATGAAGCCATCCTGGAAACAGTGAGGGAACGGCCCCCGCTGCCTTGGCCCTGGCCCAGGCCGGCCGGGAGCCAATGTACAATTTTGTGGTGGCCATCTATGCTGAAACACATTCAGTCTTAGCTCCACAAGGCTGTCTGGAAACAGCGAGGAACCAGCCCCTGCCGCGTCAGCCCCGCCCCCTGGGTGCATGCTGGGGAGGCTCCTCCAGTGGACCATGCCTTGGCACTTGCCCTGGTCCCACCCCCTTCTGCCAGAGACCCTCAGATCTGTCCCACTCCTGCCCAGGCCCCCACAGGCCCCCTTGACACGAACGATGTAGAGCTGGCCATGCCCACCCAGTAGGCCACACCCACTCCATCCACGCCCACCCAGTAGGCCGCACCCACCCTGGCCACACCCATCCGACCCCCCAAGGACAACCGCAATGCTGATGCGGCCCTCAATGAAATTGAGTTTGACACCCCTGATATAGGGTCTTCTGCCTGAGCAGGAAGGTGGACTGGAAGACCCCCAAGGTCCCTTCCCACTCTGTTATTCTGTTATTTGTTTTTCAGGGGAAAAGACACGGGATAAAAAAATCCTAATCTACATAAACTGGGGTGAGGGACTAATTTAATTTTTATAATGTTTTCCAAACCTCTGGTTCCTGGTGAATTATATTCCGTTTTGGTTTCCAAAATTGTTTTTAAACTGTTTTGAGTTTTTCAATGTTTTAATTGAGAATGAGGAATAAAATCTTATAGTTACATTTCTTCTCCTAATTGTTTCTGTTAATGAATTCATTATTCATCATAGCAGCATAAGAGAGTCGGAAGAGACCTTGGAGGTCATCTAGTCCAACCCTCTGCTCAGGCAGGAAACCCTATACCAGTGATGGCAAACCTTTTAGAGACTGAGTGCCCAAAAACCGCCACCACCACCACCCCCGCCTGCCCCCGCTCCGCCTCATCCCGCCCGCCCACAGGGCCACTCACCACCTCCACGGCCCACCGCAGATCGCCCAGGCGGCCCAGCAGCGCCATGGTGGCTGCGCCCTCCGCCCGCGCCCCACAGCATCAACTGTGCACAATGGGGTGTGAGGGTGGAGTCTTGTCCCCACTGCCTGGCTGCCAGGTCCTTGATTGCATTCCTCCACACGGGCCTCGCTGGGGGGTGACTCTCCTCCAGGGGGCTGCTGGTGAGGAGGGGACCGTGGGGGGAGGTGGGGCTGGGGCAACGGCGCACGTGCCCACAGAGAGGGCTCTGAGTGCCACCTCTGGCACGCGTGCCATAGGTTCGCCACCACTGCCCTATATCATTTCAGACAAATGGCTGTCCAGTCTCTTCTTAAAAATCTCCAGTGTTGGAGCATTCACAACTTCTGGAGGTAGGTTGTTCCACTGATTAATTGTTCTAACTGTCAGGAAATTACTCCTTAGTTCTAGGTTGCTTCTCTCCTTGATTAGTTTCTATCCATTGCTTCTTTTCCTGCCTTCAGGTGCTTTGGAGAATAGGTTGACCCCCTCTTCTTTGTGGCAGCCCCTCAAATATTGGAATACTGCTATCATGTCACCCCTAGTCCTTCTTTTCATTAAACTAGATATACCCAATACCTGCAACCTTTCTTCACATGTTCTAGCTGCCAGTCCCCTAATCATCTTTGTTGCTCTTCTCTGCACTCTTTCCAGAGCTTCAACGTCTTTTTTATATTGTGGCTACCCAAACTGGATGCAATATTCCAAGTGTGAGTGTGACCTTACCAAGGCTTTATAACAATATGCAGTTTTTAAAATATGTTATCAGTATAGTATCAAAACTCATTTTAAAAAATAAAATAGCTTTATTTTAAAAAAAAAAAAAAAAAAACTATGCTGTATAAACATTGGCTCATGTGTCTTCAACATGTCTTGTTCATCTGTCACAATCTCAGCAATTTTCAGTTATGACTGATTATAAATCAGTGTTCTTTGTCTAATAAAAGAAAAGTTGGATGGAGCCCAGCACCACAGCAATGTCTGCAAAAAGGGGAGAGTATGTAGAATAACTCTATCTTTCTGAACCTTTTTGAACCTATACCAGATAGTATGCATCATGTCTAGGACCCAGGACCCAGAGTCTTATGATTGCCATCGTGCAAGAACTACAGTATGAAATGTAATAAAATGCTCCAGGAAGTACAAGTACTTAGTCTCCTTCTCTGAATTCTCTGAATTCAATTCAACTGCAGATACAATACTGATCATCTGTTTCTCAGAGCTGCTCATGGAAGGAGCCAATAGGTGCAGGTTGGCATATTGGGATACCAATACATTTAAATACATTTTGGGATGCTACCAATGCAATCATATTGGCTGGTTACTGTGGTGCAAAGAATATGGCGTATCTGGAGGGGGGAGCTGCAGCCACCCCATACAGAGCTATGTTGCAAGTTAACATGAAGAGCATATCCATCCAACAGTTCTGCTTTGACTATGTTATCCAAAGAGTAATTTAAACCTGAGACAATGAAGAACAAACTTATCAGGAGAAGGAACATTCCTGGGAAGGAACATTTCTGAGATTCCATATAGTTATTGCATCAAACTAGTAGCCCACTCTATCCATTACATCCTGCAGTCATTACCCCTTCCTTTAGGATAGCTAGTGAAATTACAGCAAACATTTAAACCTTGGATATATTAGTTAGACCAGGGGTCTTCAAACTTGGCCCTTTTATGACTTGTGGACTTAAACTCCCAGAATTCCTCAGCCAGGCATACTGGCTGAGGAATTCTGGGAGTCGAAGTCCACAAGTCATAAAAGGGCCAAGTTTGAAGGCCCGTGAGTTAGACTGAGATTTTTTTTTTTATTTTTTTTTTAAAACAACTTCCCAGATGCATGGGAAATCTTTTCCTTGTGCTACCTGGATAGAGCCAAAAATTTATCAGGGGTTTGAGCTCAATTCATATCTGGGAAATATCTGGGAGATGTCCCCAGGTGTAGCAGAGCTCAGGGTGCAAATTGGATGGATTGGGGTGTCAAAAAGTCAAGACTTTCAAAAAGCCAAGAGGATGGTCATAAAGGTGTGATTGAAGTTCTGTTTCTTTTTAATATGCAATCATAGGTAGAGTTTCTTGACTTTTTAAAAATCATACCTTACTGAATGGTTGTCAACCAGTCCTCTCTCATTCTGGCCTTGCCCCTTTTTGGTTCTTTCTCTGTTGGAATTCTGCTGACATCATATCAGCACCAGCTTTCTGCTACTTTTACTCTAAGGCGGTCCAAAGGGAGTTTTCAATTCCCAAGGGAATCCAGAAAGAATCAGGTCACCATCGGATAGCACTCAGACGTTTTGGCATTTCTGATTGTTCATTGTAACAGGATGGAATTAATTCCATCAAAATGTCATTTGCTTTTTACCCAAAGCCATCATCAAAGGGGAAAAAAAACCTGATGGAAATAAGCAGTCTAAGGATTAAATCCAACCACAATGTCTTGCCCCAAGGAGTAATTGACAATTTATTGACATAATGTAGACCAGGCACTTCAAACTAAGTAGAACAGGACTCCTAGGGACAGTAAAAGAATAAAACTGAAGCAGCTGCTCACCTACCTGACAGAAGGGCTCCCCTCCTGCTTGAGGCTGCTGAAAAGCTGGATTAAAGTGAGAGAAGACAGAGCTAGCTCAAGTTGTCATGACAGCCCCACCAGCCTGGATGAAGTTCAATGAACATAGAAGAGAATCCTGACAATTGACTTCATTCTATTATTCAGGGTGGCTTTTGTAATCCGGCATTTCCATGTAATAGTCTACAGCAGGGGTGTCAAACTGCCGGCCCGCGGGCTGGACATGTCACGGCAAAGCCGTGCCCTCCCCATTGCCAGCAATGGCAAAACAGTCCCGATACGTTGCGCGACGTCACGTGACGTCGCAAGTTTGACATGTCTGGTCTACAGTGACTGTGTCTTACTACTTTTTTTTTTTTTAGATCTGAAACACTTAGAAATACTAAGCAAAGAAACACAAAGCAAAGAACAGATTTCCTGAGGGATGATGAAGAACTAGTTGACAGTGGTATTCAGGTGAAGAGGTCTTGAGGAAATATGGTTAAGAGTATTTTTCAAAATCACAGCACACTGTTCCTAAAACACAAATCTTAAGGAGCTCTTCAAACAGCTGGAGGGAGACTCGTTGTATCAAATAGGAAACTAATGAGGCAAATACAAACTAAAAAATGAATTATGCATTAACTGGGTCATGATGCTGATGCAAGTTATATTTCTATGCTGTTGTTTGAAAGACCCATACATGATCTTAAATGAAAAGTTTTGTTAGCTCACCACAAATGTCTTCCCCTATCTTGTTTTTAAAGATGTAATACCGTGAAAAATATCATCTACTTTCATAGAAACATGCACTGAAAAAATGAATTCTATGTCTGACTGTTATCTTTCCTGAAGCCAAACACCAGGAATAGCCTTCAGATGTGGCTGAGATACTCTCAGCAACACTAGGTAGAAAAGGCTATGCTATGAAAAGTAGTCATTGCCTTTGGGGAGGGAAAAGTCCAGCAAGAGAAATACTTTTTTTTCAAGTGATCTCATGGAGGCAATACACCATGTGATCAGCATTTTTCAGTAATGGTATAAAAATCAGGGAGTGTGCTGTCCCACTCTCTCTCTCTCACACACACACACACCATGAGGAGTCTTTATTAAGACTTCCGAGCCTGAATTGTTATTCCCCAACAATTCCCTGTGCTGGCACCAGCTCAACCCCAATGAGTTCCACAGGCTGCTCAAATGAAGCCAACACTAGTCTTCAAGGCAAGGCAAGTCCAGTCCACTAGGCAAAAGCAAGTTCGCAAGGCAAAGGCAAGTTCCAAAACAAAGGCAAATCCACAGGCAAAGGCAAGGCAAGGCAAAGACAACAGTTTAAGAGACACAATCCAAAGTTCAAGACAAGAACATACAGCAAAGAATGAACACTTTGTTCTCAGAATCACCTCCATCTGTCTGCTGTGCTAAATAGCCAGCTTCTGGTGCAGCCCATCAAGAAGGGTGAAGCTTACTCCTTGTGAGTAATCTGGCTGACCTTCTGTGCTCCTGCCCTTTCTCTGTCCTACGTGTTCTTGGATAAGGTGCAGTTCCTCTTTCTCATCCCTGACTGGTTGCAGCTGCATGCTTTCCCCACCTGAAGCCTCAGGGCTATCCTGCTGCAACTGTGCTTCAGCCAAATCCCTCTCAGATAGCTGCTTGAAGTCATTGACCAACTCCCCTCCAGACTTGCCTCAAACTGGTTCATCTTCCTCCAAGCTGACATCTGGAGAGGTATCTGGTAAGCATCCAGGGGAGTCATCACAGGGAGCAAGGGGCTGCTTTGCAGATATGGAATTCATCTCAATACAGAAGGAAAACATTCATTCATTCATTCATTCATTCATTCATTCATTCATTTTGTATAGCTGCCCATCTCAAGCCAGTGACTCTGGGTAGCAAACAACCATAAAACCAATTAAAACAAAAAGAAAAAAGACCCAACTGTTATTGTCAGAACTTTAAAGCAGAGTACTGTATAAAGGGATGGGCATCATAAGAACATTGAAAAGTAATGAACTGGCAAGTAATCTGACTGAATACAGCAACAAAGCACAATGTTTTGGAAATTACTCACATAACAAAGAAGCAAAAGAAACACAGACATGAAAAAAGGAAAATGAACAAAGGAATTTAACCTATTGTCATACATGTTTCTACTGTACACTAATGCTGAAAGTATGGATAATAGGCAAGATGGGCTGATTGCTATGAGGCACAAAGGCAAACGTGGTATAGTGAGTATTATGATGGAACATCTTCCAGAGAAATAGGCATCCCAAAGATGAAGGCTAGACTGAATATGAGAAAGAATTTAATTGTACAGAATTCCATTGGGCAAACAGTAACCTACTTTAAGAATAAACTAGGAAAAGCTGTAAACCATAATCTCAGCCAAAGTGGAAGACATACATGAAATGTGGAGGGTTTTTTGGCAATATGACTGTGAAAATAGAATCAGATTATATATAAAATAATTCAAACTTGAAATAAATGGTGCATTCAGAACATGCTTACAATACATCCTGTAAATTGGTTGTCTTTAGGGGTGTTGCATCTGGCCACATTTTGTAATAAGTAGAGTGAGATAAATGAAATTATCTACAGAGGAACAGGGCCTGTATAATTTCTTCCCAGTTGATTCTGGATATATAGCCTTAATTGTCTGGTGTATACCCACAATTTACTTAGCAGTTTTTTTTAATGGCATGTGTAAAAATGATACAGAGAACCTTCCTAACTCTCTCTGTCTGTCCCTGTGTTCATACTATGCACTCATTCACAAACCTATCGTAATTTACCACTTTTAATGCTTAGTTTTATTGTCAAAATATTTTCCCCTTCATTGCAATACTGAAGATGAAAATCAGTCCCCCCAAATAGCCACCTTGTCAATACTTATGTTCCATTTTCCATTTTATATCTCTCATGTCTCATAAAGATAGCTGTGAGGTAGCAGCAAAATACCATTTTAGACACTCAAAGTCAATGATGCAGAAAATAGAGGAATGGAATATCTTTGTGGGATGAGCAGTATCCTCATTGTGAGGCCCAGATGTTTGAAACAACAAGTGGACTATATTAAAAAAAGAAAAAAGAAAAAAATCTAGACATATATACAACAGCTTGAAGGAAAGGTCTGCTTAGCTAGATTTATTAGGCAGATCTTCACTTTGCCATATGGTATTCTAGCTCTTCCAAAGTTTCATGTTTGTAGGGGATAGTTCTAGCAGATAAATAGATGCCACCTGGCTGGGTGTGTGTGGGAGAGATGTAGACAGATCTATAGACAGATTTCTGATTCATTTTATAACAATCCATTATGTTCCAATATGCTTTCAGCAAGACGAATGGTCTATGGTAAGCTTTCTGTTTATTGAAATCTCTAGCAGGAACTTGAAACTACATGCAAAAGTTGTCAAGTTGTTTAAATCTCCCCTCTTTTAATAAAATAGCTCATGTGGGAAGCTCAAACAAAAAGATTTAGTGAGATTTTTAAGGCCGTTCTTCATGTCAATGGAATAATTAATTTATATATTGCTCAAAACATTTGCTCTCCCCCTGACACTCAGAGAACTAATTTCATTTAAACACTAAGTCATTCAACAGTCATATACATCCATAACAGTCAGTTGAATCAACACTGTACTTCCTCATCATTAACTTCATGTGACTTTTTATAAGCAATATAATAAGTCCCATACAAGAGTCCTCTTGTCCTTCAGCGTATGGACCCAGCATGTGGCCGCATTGAAGTATAACTTCTGAGCCATCAGAAAAATATGCTGGCATAAAATTTGTTGCCCCCAAAGTCAAAGTCCTATTCTGTTTTGGTAACAAAGAGAACATATTTAATAAAGTACAAATTAAGAAAAGCGATTGGTGGGTTCTCCTCGTTTTATTTCTCCTCACGTTGAACATTACCTGCCAGTAGGAAAAACAGCCATCAGTTGCTCTCCTGAATATGTCTTGGGACAGGGCTGAGTGAGAGTAGGTAAGTACTTTGAATAGTAGATTTAGGCATCTGTCAGATTGTTCAAATAAAGGGATGCAGGCTTGTGGTAAGTCAGTTAAGCCCTTTTTAAACATGGACTTAACATTCTTTTTAAAAAGTGCTAAACACATGTCCAAATATTGCTTGGGTGAAAAGTTAAAATCGTGGACCAGGAGATTTGAGAACAGTGGACATTGATTTTGTGAGACAAACTGGTGTGTATTTTCATTCTGAGAAGCCAGCTGGTATAGTTGTGAATGCAGACTCATATCACAACAGACACATAGTAAGTCGCATAAAATAATGACATCAATATTCTTGAACACCATTGTTCTAAAAACACTTGGGAAAAGAGGGGGAAGGATTCAACTTGTCAAATAATATAAAGTATGACAGAGAGGATTTTTCTCTTTCAGGTGCTCAGCTGGGAATTTGGGGGTTCTTAGTAAGTGAATATGAAAGGAGAAACTCCTTATTTCTGTGGGAAAGTAAGTTGAACCAGGGCTAGAAATGGACTGGCAGCCACTGAAGATGACAAATCAATGCAATCATATGTTCTACCAACCCTTATTGATCAGTCATTCTCCGCCAAATAAAGTTTTCAGGTGGTTCTCAAAAGCAGGCCTCCACATTGTAGGCACCCAAATGGGAGGTTACCAACATTGTCCAAGTAATGTTGTGGCTGGTGGATCTGCCTAAGCCAAACTAAGAACTACTCGGAAACAGAATTTTGATTTGGAATGGATATATTTATTATCTCTCTTAGAATCTGTTGCTCAGTCCGAGCACTCTAGTACATTACTCAGAATTGTTTCATGATTTAGTTATTCTTGTATGTTGTCCCTTCAATGCTGAGAAGTCCTGCACAAGTGAAATAAATACTACCCATGTCAATACATTCATTGAAACAAAATTGTTGAGGAAATTGCCCTATAGTTTGCCGTGTGTCCTTTATTGACTTATCAGACCTTCTGCCCTAGTGTTATAAAGATGATATAAATCCTTCTCTTGTTTGTTGGCTTTTTTTATTCATTTGGCCTTTATTATTTTTATAAAATGGAAGGTAGCTAACATATCCAACACATCTTTCTCCTCCTATTTTCTCCACAACAACAATTTTGTGAAGTGGATTGGGTTGAGAGAGAGAGAGTGACTGGCCCATGGTCACCATGCTAGCTTTTTTATGGATAAGGCAGGACTAGAACTCAGCAATCTCTGGATTTCAAGCCTGGTGCCTAAATAACTAGACCAAACTGGCTATTTGTTTCTATTATATTGGCCCAATAATTGTTGCATGGTTGTAGAAGATGCTATAAGCCACTAATGGGAATTCTGTCTTAAATGTGAGGCCTACTAATAAAGTAGTCATATACATAAACAGTTCAGAAAATATGCTTGTTTTCCCACAAGACTGGAACTAGGCAAATAGTGGGAAATGTTTTAAAAATATCTAAATCAGAAGTAGGCAGCAGGGAATCTGGCAAAATGAATCTATGCAGCCAAATGAAATGTGATGGGGAAAACATTAAAATCTTATCTGGACTATCTAAGAGGAATTTGTGATGTCTGGAATGTTCTGATTTATCTTAGCTTAGTTCCATCAAGTTTAATTCCATCTTTTGGAAAAATTGCTTCAACTCAAGAGTCATCTTGCTTGCCTGGTAACCTCTGCCAAAATATCTATCATCAGAACAGCTGGTATCCCAACTCTATTTCACCACATCATTTTGCTTTCCTAGTAGATCAGGTTACAAGTGTGATTGATGGTAACTTCTCAATGTTATTTCTTTTGTAATCTTTTTTGCCTTTTTTCATTTAAGAGAGTTATGGCGAACTTGTGGTCTTCCAAAAGTAATTTCCCAAGCTTTCTAGTTACTACTGTACTGTATACAGTGATGGAAGTTTGGGGTTGTCAATAACAACAACAACAACAACAACAACAACAACAACAACAACAACAACAACAACAACAACAACAACAACAACAATAATAATAATAATAATAATAATAATAATAATAATAATAATAATAATAATAATAATAATAATAATAATAATGAAATACCATAAAGGCAATCAACACTGGTCAAGCAATGAAGTCCAGTCATTAGATACACAGCTGGAATAGTGGACTGGACTCAAGCAGAACTAAAAGCAATGGATAGGAAGACCAGAAAAATAATGACAATGAATCATGCCCTTCATCCACGCAGTGACATTGACAGACTTTATCTACCAAGGCAAATAGGTGGGTGTGGAATGCTGCAAGTACATCAGATGGTTGAAGAAGAAAAAATGGCTTTGGAAGAATATCTGAAGGACAGTGCTGAAGATGCACTGAAATTAGTATATCAGGAAGGCTTACTGACTACTGGAGAGACCAAACTGGCCTACAAGAAAGACCAAATGAAGAACAGAATAGAGGCATGGGAAGACAAAGCACTACATGGCCAGTACATTAAAAAAATAGCTGGGAAAGCAGATAATAACAAGACCTGGCAATGGCTAAGAGCAGGAAAATTGAAGAAAGAGACCGAGGGACTAATTCTGGCTGCATAAGACCAAGCCTTAAGGACAAATGCCTATAAAGTCAAAATTGAGAAGACAGCAACAGACAGTAAGTGCCGCCTATGCAAACACGCTGAAGAAACAGTGGACCACCTGGTAAGCTGCTGCAAGAAGATCGCACAGACTGACTACAAGCAGCTGGCATGACAAAGTAGCAACAATGGTGCATTGGAAGATCTGCAAGAAATATCATTTGCCTGTAAGCAAGAACTGGTGGGATCATAAAATAGAGAAAGTCATAGAAAATGATAAAGTTAAACTGCTCTGGGACTTCAGAATTCAAACAGACAAGCACCTGCAACATAACACCCCGGACTTAACAATTGTCGATAAGAAAGACAAAAAAGTCTGGATAGTGGACGTGGCAGTGCCTGGAGACAGCAGAATAGACGAGAAAGAACTGGAGAAGATAACAAAATACAAAGACCTACAAATAGAAATAGAAAGACTGTGGCAAAAGCAAGCAAGGGTAGCACCAATAGTAATAGGTGCCTTGGGTGCAATCCCAAAACAACTGGAGCACCACTTGAACACCATTGGCATTGACAAATTCGCCATTAGTCAATTGCAAAAGGCGGCCTTACTAGGAACTGCTTCCATCCTGCGATGATATCTGTAATAACATCAAACATCCACATCTGCCTATCCCAGGTAAGGACTCGATAGGTAGACAAAATGCCAAATCCAGTCTAAACATCTGGCTGACTGTGCGATGATCCATAATAATAATAATAATAATATGCATTATATAACTCCTAGAAGTACTGTTTATAACTTTCAAATATTTTTTACTATTTATTTTGCTCAGTCTTTGTTTTTAATAGATTTTTCCTTCCCTTCCCATATAGAAACGGGAATCTCAAATAAATACCCACAAGGAACTGTATAGATGACAAGTTTGGTTTAGTGGTTAAGGAACCAAGCTAGAAACCAGGAGATTGGGAGTTCTAGTCGCATCTTAGCCATGAAAGCCAGCTGTGTGACCTTGGACCAGTCACTCTCTCTTAGTCCAACTCACCTCACAGGGTGGTTGTTGTGGGGAAAAGAGGAGGAGAAAGGTATGTTGGATATGTTCACTGCCTTGAGTTATTTGTAGAAATAATAAAGACGGGATACAAATGAGTTAAGAAGGGGGGAAAACTCTACTGAATTAATCATCTATCTGTTGTTGATCTTAATTATCAACACAAATTATTTCTACTGTCCCCGGCCTCTGAACTTCATATCTGTGATTCTGAATGATAGTTAACGAGGCGGAAGAGTCATAAAATAATATTTCCAATGAGAAAAGAGGTTAGGCTGAGTTTTCCCATCTATTTTTATAAACAAATACTGCAAAGGCAGACAGATGTAAAAGCCAAGCTCAATTGAACATCTTCCCCACCTTTCTCCATTGGCTACTTGTTTTGCTCAGCTCTCCTAAAATTATTCCCATGAAGGAAAAATATTTTATGTCAAATGGCCCTTAAACTCTTCACATCTGATATACTGGTGGGTTTTTGTAGCAGAGTTTGATTGTCCTGATTAATGGAGGCAGTGACTTTGGTTCCCTGCTAGTTTGAATGGAAACATTTCTCAGATTTTTGAAGGAATCTGCTTTTTCTCACAGACTTTTTATGGGAAGACAATCCTTTCAGACAAATCACTTTCTGGTTTACTTAGGACACTGGTGTGTCCTGGTGTGTGGTGGTTTAACGAACTGCTACAGGCAAATGTGAAACTTTGAGATTACAGATGATAATATCTATCTCTGTCTGTTTAACAAGTTATATTTCTTATGCAATTTCAGTCCTGTTTTAATAAGATCTGCCAGCAGCAAAAGAGCAGAATTGTCATGTATTGTATTTGGAAATTTTTCTTAAGGGTTAGGCTTGATGAAGGTTTCTTCTTCCTAAAGAGTTTCCTTTTTAGAGACCCAGCTTTTATAACCTTATATATAATCACTGTGATGTTTAATAACACTGCTCACTTAAAACGAATTGTGGCTCTCCCTAATCAAATACAGTCAGGGAAGGTGATAATGATAAAATACACTTGCAACTCTTTGCTTTCTTAAGGGTGGCTGTAAAGGTGGTCCTCAATTTATGACCACAGTTGGGACCAGAATTTCCAACATATGCTGATGTGGTCATAAGTTAAGTCAGATCCAATTTTATGACAATTTTTATGGTGGTTGTTAAACAAATCACATGGTGGTTAACTGAATCCAACTTCCCCAGTGGGTGTTTTTTGCTGGAAAGCAACAACAAAACTTGCAAATTGCAATCGTGTGACTGGAGGACCCTGCCACTGGTTGTAAATGCAAGTCAGTTGCCAAGCATTCAAATTGCAATCATGTAATCATGAAGATGGAGTGATGGTCGTAAATACAATTTGTAAGTCACTTTTTCCAAGGCTGTCGTAACTTTGAATTGTCATTGAATGAAGGGTTGTAACAGGAAGAAGAGGAAGAAGAGAGAGAGAGAGAAGTTCCTTGAGGATGGGCTCCAGAATGAGTCCAAAAGCTTGAAAGAATAAACCTCTGGTTCCCCTAACTGATTTAGATTGGATCCTGCAACATTATCCTGGGACACATATATTTGCCTTCATTCGCGAAGGTTTGTAAGTTGAGAACTACCTGTAACAATAACTTAATGAGAAGTGTCCTTGTCTTTCCCCCCCCCCCAACAAGCTGTTTATTAAAGATCTAACTTAAATAAAACTGAGGGAGAATTAAGCAGCACCAAAAATCTTCATGCCTACTGCTGTGATAATTCCATCTAGTCATTTTTCAGTCACTGGAAACGCTAATCCAGTAAATTGTAAATGATTTTATCTGAGCCACGTCTTGAAGAAATACAACTGGAGAAAGAGACTTGGGACTGATCAAAATGTTCATCCAACCTAAATGATTAGGAAACATATGCAAATAAGTTATTAAATAAACTTTGGAAGATATTAACCCTCTTGAGTTTTCTTCTGTTTTCTACTGATTGCTTGAGAGATATTTGTTGAATTGATTGATTGATTGATTATGTGCCATTAAGCCATTGCCAACTCTTAGTGACCACATAGATTTTTTCCCCCATGATAATTTGTCCCTGACCTGGTCTTTCAGGTCTTCCAATGGTGCAATCATCACCACCATAACTTAATTTATTCACTTGCTGCTGGTCATCCTTTTTTTTTTTCCTTCTACCTTTCCCAGTCTCAGAGCCTTATTCAGAGAGCTGGGTCTTTGCATAATGTGTTCAAAGCAGGATAATTTGAGCCTGGTCATTTGTGTCTTGAGTGAGAATGCTGGGTTGATTGTTGAATTGTGATAGACACAATTGATATTATAATGTAATAGTGCTGGAGGGAGCAATAATTAAGGAAAACCATATCTAAAACTCATATTTGAACACCATTTCAAAAAAATTAATATATGGGATTGCTCAGTCAGATGTCACTGGAATATTTGATTATTTTTTTTCAAAGTCACCTAGTCCAAACAGCCAAATCAAGTTGAACTAGACACATAAATAGAGATCTTGAGCTTAAGTGAATATAGAGACAGGACTTTCTGGGCTAACTCCTTGGTTGGCTGAATGTCCAATGAATCTCAAAACTCAAATCTTCTTTCCTCAGTCTATAATAAAGCAACAATATCAGACCAGAACTGAAAGCCTGATATTTGTCATAAATATATCAAAAGGGTGATAACTTTACTAGAGAGTTTCAACATCCACTTTCCTCTCTCAGCTATGATGGATATCATCTGCTTAAATGTCCATATTTTTAGTGTCTAGTGTTGATTTGGGTGATTAGTAAGTAATTAGTGGCTAAGTGTAATTTGTGAATCCAGACAACCCAACTGAAGATGCTAAAAGGTGATCGAGGGGAGGTTATGTAGGTTATAAAGTCATTTGTACTTTGCAAATGATATGATAAGAGAGCACCTTAAAGATTAAAGGAAAGAGAAAGAGTTAGCTTGCTTTGTTTTATTTTGGAGATCCCGATAACTGTAATACATCTTGAATAATTACTTTTTCTCAGTGATCCAGAAATTGAAAGGTAATATTTCTCTGGCATCTTTATTAAACTTCCATAAAGGTCGATGAGAAAGTATTATTATCAGTTGCAACCAGATAGCTATCTTATCACCATACCTGTCTGTCCAGGTTTAAA
Organism: Azemiops feae; assembly: GCA_023970755.1. Lineage (NCBI taxonomy): Eukaryota > Metazoa > Chordata > Lepidosauria > Squamata > Viperidae > Azemiops > Azemiops feae. The sequence continues at coordinate 5,988,545 of JALGBA010000023.1, read as the reverse complement.
CACTGTGTTGAATCTATAGCCATTCAGCCTATTTTATTCAGATAAGTTAGGTGCACAACATGAATTTCAAAATAAATGCAGAAAAGTAGCCAATAAAAATTTGCTACTGTAAAATAAATTAATAAGCCTTCCCCCCCCCCCCCGAAAACTATCTAACTGAATCTGTTCTCAGAGCAATTATTTTGGACAAAACGTTTTCTAATTAAATTCCCTAGCTGAAATAAGGAAATACCCTATTCCCTATTATAAGAATCAGAAAAGGTACAGTAGGTCACAGTCCACACAAAGATGGCAATCAATAAAAAAGTTGATTGCTAACAAAGCATATAACTTAATGGTTATTTTTAATTTACATTTGAAGTTAGAAGCATAGAAAAAATATACCTGGTGGTAGTAACAAATTCTTTAATAGGCAGAAGAAAGGCAAAAGTATAGAAGATCAGGCAGAACTGGGGGTGGAGTTTAGTGTTTCATTAGTTTAGAATCCTTGCATTCCAACATGCACTCCAAGCCAACCCCTCCTGAATTCCATTGACCCTTATCTGGCATCAAATTAGTGTTGAACTTTAGTTGACCAGATTCTTGTGTTTAGGCTTAAATAAATCTTCTATACTGCAACCTTATGAATGGACCTATTTCTTTGCGCCTGACATTAATCAGTGCTTGTGGGAATGCAAGGACTTAAAACTGAGTATGTGCTTAACTCTGCTTCCCACGCTCTACCTACTCTTTTCCTACAGAAAGAACTTGAAAAATTAGATCAGACTTAAAGAACAAGGCACATACCACATTTCAAATTGTATTATCAAACTAGCTGTTTAACTCAAATTTCAGACTGGATTATAACATGGACGCATTGCCTCTATGAAGAAAGCAGACTTCCAGATGGCTTCATGATTTGATGCAAATAAAAATATAGAATCTATAAAAGATTATTTAATTATCAGCAGTATATTAAAAGTAGGAAATAAATATAGAAAAAGAATTAGTCCAGGCCGACCTTCTGCCCTTTCTTCCATACTAAATATTTATTTTCATAAAGATGTATGTAAAAGGAAATTTGACCAATGGAAATATAATAACTCATACGAACTCCAAGTTTTGATTAATAATAAGACAAAGATGAAATATTTTGAGAGTTTTTCTTTGTTGCAGTGAGAAACATTTCACTGGTTTCAATGTCTCCAAATAAGCAGAGCAGTTTTAAAGGAATTACAAAAATAAGGTAGAATACTTAGAGACTTGATTGAATTAAACGTTAAAAAATCAGAACATTTTCTGGGGCTTATTTATAAGTTGTGATGATATGATTCATAAAATGAACAATTCAAATATTATATGATTAAATGGATGCAACAATGGAAATTCAGTGAAATATATTTTTGCACTTAATAATTACATTTAGAGAAAATGTACATTCCCAAGGCAATTATACACAAATGTGAGGTCCCTAACTATTATTCTGGCAATTGTGATATTGTCAGACCTGTCTCAGCTGGATCCCTAGGAAAGAAACACCCTTCACTCCATTTGGTTGAAGTGATAGGTTCTTTTACAGAAGATCAGTGGTTGCAGCGAAAGTGAGACTAGATCTGAGTATTCCCACGCAAAGGTTACAGTGTTCCCCTTTCCCTGGCTCTCCCCCCTTGACCAGTTCAACAGTGTCTAATGGCATCCCGGTGTGATGTTTGGGGAACCGCTTTAATGTTGGGCATTTCTCGAAGTGGTTTCACATTCCTTTCCCAGGCCAAGCGTCCTTGGAGACTGGCTTATTCAGCTTTGACACCTCTGGTTCCTGTGAACATGTTTTCCTCCCTGCTTTCATCCATCTTCTTCCCTCCAATTCAAACTTCCCCAAATCGTTTCCTCCAGTGGTGGGATTCAAATATGTGAACAACCAGTTCTCTGTGTATATGCCGCTTCCGGATGTCCATTCTGGGCCTGGGCAACAAAAAATTAGCTACCGGTTCTGCCGAATCCCACAACTGGTTTCCTCCCCCCCCCTCCCCATTCCATTTATGGCAGGATGCCAACGAAGTAAAGCAAAGAGGCTGAAGATGGCAGACCTGACAGATACGTTTAGTTAAATTTAATGCTAAATTTGTTCATATTTAATGTTAGCCTTTCACAATTTATATTTTAATTCTTTGCACAGTTATGTTTGTTCAGTCTCTCTCACTCCCTGCACCCCCAGCACACATTCCTTTTCAAGAAAGTTCTGGATTCACGAAGGTCAGTGCAAGGAAAAGCTTTACCTAAGACTGTGTCTCACAAACTCCTTTAATGGCTCAGCAGTGAGGCCAGTAAAAAGGCTGACATGCCTGAATAAGAGAGACATGCCTGACTACAGAGACTAAAAGCTTGCTGTTAAAGTACAGTGGCATAGAGAGCCATTATAGGGAATTAAGAAGCAGGCTGGATAATAGCGGTAGGAGAGAAATACACTTGTCTTTACAGTCTCCAAAGTTCCTGCAAGGACTGACAGTGAGGCAAAGTATATTTTGTTCAGAGAAGACCTGAGCAGATATGAATAAAAAGAGCAAATACACATTTGGGAGGTATTTAAAAAGAAAGAAACAGGAAGATTTTTGTGGAAAGTAAAGACTAAGAAAAACCCAGGGTTGTGGGAGACAGCAACCATTGCTCATTCTAACATTCACTGAAGCATAAAGGAATTGAGTGGGACAGTCTGTTTAACAATAAATGTGTTTGTTTGTTTTTCTTCTCCCATTAGCTGGCAGATAATAAGCTGAATCTTAAATAGATTAGAAGAAACCAAATAAAACCATTTAAATCTGGGAGGAGAAGCAGCAGCAACAACAGAAACAAAAGAGATTTCAATCTTTGATAATATGTTTAGGGACAATCAATTTTGACTTACATAACATATTTAGTTCAATAAAAAGTAGAGACTAAGGGCTTCATGAAACTATAATTGTATTTTTCTTGACAGCAATATAAACTTGATTTGCCACTATCAACCTTCTGTGATTTTTTTTTTCAATTAAGCCTCGGTCCTGAGATTTCTTTCAGGTCTTCTGGTGTCCCATCACACCACCAAGTTCAATCCTACTTGGCTTTTCTAAGATCAGTCAATATTGGATAGCTTCTGTGACCTGTAGTTCATAGTCTGTTCAAAGTTAGGTCAGAGGGCAAGTGAAAGAGAGAATACAGGTAGTCCTTGACTTATGACTGTAATGGAGCCTGCCCATTACAGTAACAGGTCATAATAGTCATTAAGTGAAATGTCAAACCTAAAAACCTGCCATCCATGCTCTCCCCAATGAATCGCGAAACAAATGTGCAGGTCATTAAGTGACTCGGGTAGGCAGGCCCTTAGAGGCCTAGCACAGACCCAGGCCCACCTACTCCGAGCTTCCCAAGACCTCTTCCACCCCTGAGGCATCTTATGCTCCACTCCCTGTCCTTTGGGATTCCCCCAGGTCAAAGCCTGCTCCCAAGACCGCTGTTCAGTCATACCAAGGAGCCTAAAAAAGCTACTAGTACAAAGGGCAATTACAGCTTGTAGGCCTTTGCCAACTGCTCATCTGGCCACCTGAGGGACTTGCAGGACCCAGATTGTTCCTCACCTACCTCACAGGAACTGCAGCCACTGGAACTTTTGAACAGGATCGTAAGTATCTTTTCCAGGGTCTCTTGTAATTTACATTTGAAGTTAGAAGCATAGAAAAAATATCCCTGGTGGTAGTAACAAATTCTTTAATAGGCAGAAGAAAGGCAAAAGTATAGAAGATCAGGCAAAACTGGGGTGGAGTTTAGTGTTTCATTAGTTTAGAATCCTTGCATTCCAACATGCACTCCAAGCCAACCCCTCCTGAATTCCATTGACCCTTATCTGGCATCAAATTAGTGTTGAACTTTAGTTGACCAGATTCTTGTGTTTAGGCTTAAATAAATCTTCTATACTGCAACCTTATGAATGGACCTAATTCTTTGCGCCTGACATTAATCAATGCTTGTGGGAATGCAAGGACTTAAAACTGAGTATGTACTTAACTCTGCTTCCCACACTCTACCTGCTCTTTTCCTACAGAAAGAACTTGAAAAATTAGATCAGACTTAAAGAACAAGGCACATACCACATTTCAAATTGTATTATCAAACTAGCTGTTTAACTCAAATTTCAGACTGGATTATAACATAAACTTTTGAACAGGGTCGTATCTTTTCCAGGGTCTCTTGTAACTCTTGTAACTTTGAACAGTCACTAAGAGACCGGTCATAAATTGAGGATTACCTGTATGGAAAGTTTGAAAGGAGAAAGAACACTGCTGTCAGGGCATAAATGTTAAAAACACCATAGCTTTCCTCCATGATTGTAACGACATGCTAGCCTGGTGTGAGAGGTAGAATTCATGTTGCTCCCTCTGCTGTTTTTCTCCATCCCCTTGCATTTGGAGAGTAAATTTATGCAACAGAAAGACTTCTGTACAGGAAAGTCTTGTTTTATTTAAAACTGTAATGGGCAGTAGCAGTAACCATGAGGTGCAGGAGAAAGAACCAAGATGATGGCCATATAAAAGAAATGTAATTCCTTTTTCTGAGGCAGAAATGTAATTTGAAATAGAGTCTCAAACCTGATCTGCCCTAGTTCTCCCAAACATAAAGGAAGGGGGGGGGGAGTGTATTTAGACTTGCAAGAAACAGTTAATGTAACCTAGGAATAAAAGCAATATTAGCATTCTTAATTTTGGTTTTCTTGTCTGGTCTATTTCAAAGGGCTGAAAAAAAATTACAGTATGAGCTAACTGTCCATTGTCTACCTTTCCTCACCCAACAGATGAATACAAATAAAAGATACAAGGAAGAAAAGATTACAGTCTCAATTGGACTCAAACAGGGAACTCAAAATCAATAATCCCCTGGTAGGTGAGTGGGGAGCAGTAGTTTGGAAAGGGTAGGAAAGGAAGGTAGAAAAGAATCCTGCTGTTGTTTATTTATATCCCACCTATCTATACACACTATTGGAAATGTGGAAAAACAGGCTGATGAGAACATTTAACTTTAATTTTGACCTTTAAAGCAATAATTATGATTGCACCAGTGTAATGGACTGTGAAAACTCTAAAGTCCATATTAGTAAAATTCTGCAAACTGATGGGATGGCACAATTAAGAGGCTGTGCAACTATAGAAAGGGAAAAAAAATAAAACACATTCTGCTAGCGCATTCTATTTCACTATTGAATATTGGGATGCATAAGACAGATGTAAGCAAGTAGCAATATTTTTCAGTGATAAACCCTTCATAGTTTGTAGATTCATATACTTATGTTTTTATTACAGATCTTGCCATGAGATTCATGAATGTCATGAAGTCCAGTGCTAGCGGTTGTTCTTTTTTACCGAAAGACTAAGGACATGCAGAAACAAAGGCAGGTTTACAATTATTAATGTATAATTTTGGCACTCACATGCAGTTCATCCATGCTTACCACCCAACTCAAAATCCAGCTCCATCAACTATATTTCAAATGCATTAAGAATTGAACTGGGATGCTTACATAGCCCACTTCGATGTGATGGCTTCAAAGGACTACAGTTCCCATACACTTTTATAACTTCCAATGAGGTATCACTAGTCCATAAATATTCAACCAGTCTCATTGGTACTTTTTTCACACCTTCTACATCATATTGGAACTATTTGCTCTTTTGGGAACCATCTTCAGTTGTGAAAATTGTTTTCCTTGAAGTATCATTGCTCCTCATTTAGTAGAGCCCAAAGTCTTCCTTTCTAACATCTGGGCTGCATTGAACAGCCTTATGTATCCATCTTGCATGCATACCTATTTGTGCCTTCACACATATACAGTACATTGCATAGAATTTTATGCATACCATGACATTATATAACACATTATGGGCTAGTGACAATATATTGGGATTAATATAATTACACCTGATAAACAATTTAACATATTCTAACAATCTAAGGGGAAAAATACATAAGAGAGAATATAATTATCATATATGACTATGTTTGGTCCAGAGCGCTAAATATTAGAGCTATGAGAATCTTTATTTGTTCGTTTGTTTGTTTGTTTGTTTGTTCATTTAGCTGCCCAAATCACACATTGGTAACTCTGGATGGCTTACAAAATTTAAATGATGCTATTCAAGCAGTGAATTTAACTTAGAAAATCATATCAGGCCGAGTTCTAGACTTAGAGTTCTAGACTTAGAAAATCATGTCAGGTTGAGTTCTAGTGGAATCTTTGATGTAGAAGGAAGCCGGGGGGGGGGGGTGTTTTGCATTTTGAGCAAAAACATTCAGTTTGTTTTTATTTCAACTGGCATTTTATTTGAGTTAGAATATTGTGAACTGAATATTCGCAGATGCATAATAAAGTTTTTCATTGTTACATCTTACTTTGAACTCCTATGTAACCCCCAAAGCTGATTGTTCTCTTCCTTCCGTTAACACGTAACTGTTTAGCTTCTCATCTCATCAGCAATATTGCTATAAGAGTATGATTTCCCCCCCCCCCCGGCTGCCAGTTAAATGCACTCGCTCTGGCAAACATTTATATCAAGCTCTCCCTCAGATCATCCACTCCCCCTCCAAATAAGTCCCATGGAAGTCTATGAAAGCTGAGCTGTGCTGTTTATGAGCAATGCATCTCTGGGAAAGCTTCCAAATTTATGAGCATTTCTTTATGATCAGCACTTCAGAACAACCCAGGTTTTCAGAACAAATAACAGACCAAATTTTCAATGCATAAGTGGAACTTTTTTAAGAGTTTTTGAATATTTGTGGAATTTGGAGGAAAATAAAGGCACTAAAGGCTCTGAATCCTTGGGGGAAAACACACATAAAATATGCCTGTATATTAGGTTCATATTGTCCTATCAGCCAAAGCAGATCAGAACATCCCTGTTTACATAACTATCAGTGCTGGTTATCACTTTGCAGTGTTGATCAGCTGTCTCAATAGGAATTTTGGCTTATGCATGCAATGGAAAGTTTGCAATGTCACAATGCACTGTGGTGCTGTTAGACTGTTTTTTTCCCCTTGACCCCTGAGATGGTAATCATATTTGTAACTCACAGTTTTTTTTTCCTGCTTCACAAAACCCTTTTTGCCTGGGTTCACTTGTTTTCTTTCTCAGAAATATTCACACATCTACTAGAGCAGTTGTCCCCAACCCTTGGGCCATGCAAGCAGCGGGTGAGTGCATGAAGCTTCATTTGTGCATGCATGGGAGCCAGGTTGCACATGTAAAATCATTCCTCCCCACCGCCACTGCTACCGCCACTGCTGCTGCCAGTCTGTGGAGCCAGAAAGGTTGGGGACCACTGTACTAGACAACCCATGACTGGTTGGGTCACCATTTCAGAGTTATCTCCTTACTCTAACAGTGAAACAGAACGACTACAGGTGAGTAAAGAAACAGCAGAAGTGGGAAGAACTTTTGACTTCCTGCCACCTAGCAAACTGACTTTCCTCATGGAAAGTTGGCAGGGAGCATAGGAAATTATGATCATGTAACTGATCATATAGCAATACAACAATACTGAATGAGCCACAACTTTGTCCAATTTCCATCCCATTTTGGTTTTGGATTTTGATTATGTTCTGTAAGTTAGTCCATTTGAGGTCTGTTGATTCCAAAATTATTGCCCTATGATGCACTGTTTCACGCAATTGAAGATTACAATCAAACAGATAGAAGTTTTAGTAGTACATAGATTTGAAAAGAATCAGATAATTTGTCTTCATAAGAGCAGTGAAATACAGAAACATGTTGGAAAGAAGGACTCTGTATATAAGTGGATTTCAGATGTTAAAATTTAGTATAATGTATAAAGATTTCCTTTTGTTGCGATGTCTTTCTGGTGACTTTAAGGGCACATCCTTGTTGCTTTCTTGGCCACAATACGTAAGTGTTGTTTTGTTGGGTAGGGTTTCTATTTGACAGGCTTGGGATTTTTCATTAGTTTCCTATCCATGTATTAACCAGATTCAAACCTGTTTAGCTTTTCAAGAGCCCAACCAAGGCTGGCTAGATGCTGTCACTTTCTATTGGATGCCGAATGGCAACTATCAGTATGAGGTCTCTGAGAGATATCTATGAATTGATTATCTAAATAGCTGGGGAAAATGCTTGTTTGTCTACAGTATCTGAAATCTGCTCCAATCATGAGTGCAATATAAACAGCATTATGTCCACATAAAATACATATAGATATTAATGATTGCCAACTTTATCCAAAAGCAAAGACCAGCTTGAACTCTGCTATAGAAGAGTTGTCCCTCTAACACTCTGGCTGAATTCCTTCTGTACCAGCTGGAGCTCCCAGATCACTTTCAAGAGCAGTTCCATATGGCATTCAGGAAATGAGTTTCCATCTATTCAGTCAGAATAAAGCTGGAAGGGATCTTGGAGGTCTTCTATTCCAACCCTCTGCTCAAGCAGGAAACCCTATACCATTTCAGACAGGTGGCTGTCCAGTCTTTTCTTGAAAATCTCCAGCAATGAAGCACCTACAACTTCTGAAGGCAAGCAGTTCCACTGGTTAATTATTCTTGCTGTTAGGAAGTTTCTCCTTAATTCCAGGTTGCCTCTCTTCTTGATTAGTTTCCATCCATTGTTTTTTGTCTTGCTTTCTGGTGCTTTGGAAAATAAGTTGACCCCCTCTTCTTTGTGGTGGCCCCTCAAATACTGGAATACTGCTATATAGAGATAATATATAGAGATAATATTATATTATCTATAGAAAAGTGACAATCTATGATGGAATTCAAGAGCTATATAACAATGTTGAAAGGCCTTACTTAAACTTATACTTGCTCATACTTATTTAATTCCTCAGTCTTACAGCCTGGTTCAGTCATGAACTAACTCTAAGTGGCCTACAATTACAATCACAAGTTAAAAGATTAAAATAATAAACAATTTATTGTGCGTTGGACTAGAATACCTCTGAGGTGTTTTTCAACCTATTATTCTATATTCTAAATACAAAATAAGAAAAGTTCTCACAACTCACACCACATCAAGAAGCAACAATCTATAATCAATAGCAAAAATCCTGTTGGTAAGTGTTTAGTTACATTATCATGTTCCACGCTGGTTGGAACAGCCAAGTCTTAATAGCTTTCCTAAGTGCAATGGGGTTGGTGCCAGTTTAAACTTGAGGTTGAACCTATTCCAAAGAAAGGGGAAGACAGCACAGAAGGCCTGTCTCTATGACCATTAATTATGACACACCTTTGCCTTAGGAACCCCCAAGGAACCCACCCTTACAAATATGAGATCCCACTTCAGACTGAGTTCAGTTTAAGTTTACTACTGAGTAGGACTGTGATCAGTTACAAAGGCAGGCCGAAGGCTGAGTATATGGTTCTCTGCTCCAAAAAATACCGAAAAGTGAGATCTTGCCTGGTAGCCAGTGGTCAGAGAGGTTGGTCCAAACTCAAGCTGTAGGAGTTAACCAAGCACATGTTCAGGGAAATGGAATGCAGCAGCAACAGAGAAGCGAACATGGTCCAGGACTGTCATATTCTCACCTAATTAGTCAGCCAGCCTGAATATAAGCCAAGAGCCAAAGAGCAGAACAAGAAGCAAGAACACAGATCCAAGGTTGGCGAGTTGTTTCCAACAGAGTCCAGTCTCTGGCAGCTGTTCTTAAATAGCCCAGATGAAGGCATTGCTTAATTATATGTCTCTGAAACTGCTGACACAGCCTAGGATGGGGCATTCTGCCAGTAGTTGCCCCTTATTTATTGACTGATTAAATTTCGATGCTGCCCATCTCACTAATATAGTGACATTGGTTAGCTTACAATATAATAAATATAAAAGATTAAAAACTGCTAAAGCAATTAAAATTAGAATAAAAAGTTTTTAAAAAATAGAGTTAAAAATTAAAAACCAAGGTGATAGGCAGCCTAGGGGTGAGAATCTTCTATATCTCGTCAGCCACCCCAGTGTAGCAAACCTGTGTCAGGGCTCAGAACAAGCAGCAGAGCCAAGCGTTAGGCTCTTCTGAAAGGCCAGGAGTGTGGGGATGGATCTCACCTCTGACAGGAAAATATTCCAGAGGGTAGGAGAGTGCAGCAGAAAAACCTCTTCTGCTGGACTCCACCAGCCAAAGTTTTTGGCCATTGAGATCCAAATTGGGCCCTTTCCATTGGAATGTGTGGGGCTGGTTAGCCCCATTGGGATAAGGTGGTTCCTCCGATACCCTGGTCTCATGTCCTTATAATCTGAAACCTCCTCCATTTGCTCCTGTTAAATTTCTACTGAATCATCCTCAATGGTTGTGGTTTGCTAACTCCTGAAGCTGACAACCTGATGAATCTCACCCAGGATTCCTCAAAGTGGTTAATATACATAAACTGCCATTGATCAAAGAGACTAGCCTGTTGTGGTGGTTATTATTGCTAGTACTATTAGTTAAAGTAGTATTCATTAATTATTTTCGTATTATAAATATTTGAAGGTTGATGAACAATCTGAAATTTCATGAAGGGGTCAATGAGCTGAAGAGTTTGGGGACCCCGATCTCGCCCTTCAGCCTCTGACTCAGAGGAATCCATAACATCTTCTGGGAACAGGGTGTCCTAAAGAAACCCAGGTCTTAAATAAGGCTTTAAAGATTACAATTAGCACTCAGAAGCCAAGTGGTACTAGTGCAGTTGGAATTAAAACCTTTAATTCATGGGTGTCCAAACTTTTGGCTTGCCTCAGCCACACTAAGTAAAAAGGAATTGACTTGGGCTGCATATAAAATATATAATATAGTTAATACATACAGTATATAATCACATAACAATGTTAAAAGTTTATGATCTTGTGGGGCTGCATTACTACCTGTCTAGGGCCATATGCAGCCCATAGACCACAGGTTGGGCATGCCTGTTTTAGTGTCACTAAATATTGTTCCCTTTGTTATGATGAACCTACGTGGGCACATATCAATGAGTTTCATAAACCAGACTCACAAAAGATTTCATCTAACCTTTTTTAAGCTATTCTTTTGCTACTTCAAGATTACAGCTCAGTATGAATCAGATAAGACAAAATGCTTACTTGTTTTTTTTCTCAAAATGTAATTCCATTAGTAGGGTTCACACAAAGAAAATGACTACCAAAGGAGTGAGATTGCCCAGAAAGTTACTGTTAGGGATAATCGAATATATGTGGATCCATACTTCATCTCAGAAAATAAAGACAAAGTTTTATTGGAAAATCAGTAGATCCATTATTTTGTTTCAGGGATTGTTTATATTATATTTTGCTAATTCCCTAGCTGTTGGTTCATCATTCTTTAAACACCAATTCAGGGTTCAAACTGTCCTGGTGAGGAGCATCATATGAACATAATTGGGCCATGATAGAGGAAAATTTAGGTTCAGAGTTGATTTATGTTGATAGAGTTAAAACAATAATCATAGTATTTCTACGCATGGATTATTTGAAGAGCCATCTTTTCCCAGTTACATCTACCCAATCCATCAGAGAAGGGAGGTAGTGTATGTTATGGGTCCCTTCTCTGAAGGAAGGCCATTTAATCGGACCAAGAAGAAGGGCCTTCGCTGTGGTAGCTCCCTCCCTATGGAATATTTTCCCTATGGAAATAAGACTGGCCTCACTTTGACCCTCTTTCAAAAGGCCTCAGAGATGTGGTTTTGCCAATGGGCCTGGGGACTCCATGATGACCTGGATCCATCAAGTGGTTGGTTTGATTGTTATCATTAGGAGAGTGGGGGGTTATTGGGCTTTGTATTGAGGTTTTATTCCTGTAAGCTCCACTGAGTCACCACGAGTGAGTTGGGCGGCCATATAAATTTTCTTAACAAATAAGTAAAATACATTTCTGTATTAAAATTTGCAGAACCTCAAAGAATTTGAATGAAGTTGCTTTGACAGTTGTTAGTTGCCTCCCTAAACCCCTCCTCTCCCCATCCCCGTAGCACTGTATAGCAATCTTCCAATTTCTTCACTGTTTAAGCCATATGTGACATTAGCGTGAATGTTTTATTATTTATTTATAGCTTGACAGATAAATAATTTCTTCAGCCATGAAAAAAGGACTCCTCAGAGAGACTAACAAAATAGACATAAAAACAATTCCCATTAAATGAATAAAATTTGTTCGGCAAAGAGCAGAATCAGGCAAAAGTCTTTAAGCAGTTGAACACAAAAAAACAAACAAGGCAATGAAGGAAGGAAAGAAGCAGAAGGACTATCGTCAAAAAGTGTTCTTAAACGAGGCAATTTTATCCTGCCACGGGGGAGAAAAGGCGCTGAGGAGGAAAATATCTAATAGTTGTTTCTTGGCTTAGACACATGACACAATCCCCTAACACACTCTCCTAAGAGGTTCTTTATTTTTCTGCTGGGTTCTTTAATACTTATTTGGAGTGTTGTGTTTTTTGGGGGGTTTTTTGCTCTAGAGCCTGACAAAGAACATTTGTTTGATTTTTGCAAAAGCCATTGTGCTGGCTTTCTTCAGGAAAGATGAGACAGGCTTTGCATGTTTGCTTGAAAGCTACTTGGAAGAAAACAGAGGAGAAGAAAGAAGAAATGGATGAGTAGCCAACATCGGTAGAAAGTTCAAGGTTACAATATGAAAAGTCATTTTTCTCCATGTTTCTTCAAATTAAGACCTGCAGGTACTCCAGCACTGCTCTCTTATTTAAAAAAAAAACATTGAGCTTCTGCTAGTGTGACCTGCTATTAGAGTTACATTGGCAGAGCTGTGCATTTACTGTATTAAAGGGTCAAGAAATCATAATACTGGTACTGTTGGAACATACAGGATGGACTAATTGTTATGTCCCCGGTGAGCAGCAATTATGATAGTAATGTTGTAGTTATAGATTGGGCCCCAGCATTGACCTCAGGATATCAATATATTTCTATTCCAAAGCTCTACATGTTTTTACTTTGAAAGCAAACCTATTTCAGTGGCCAAAAACATTTCTAAAATATGCATTCTCATCCTCTTTTGTTCTTTTCTTCCCTTATTAGTGTATGATTGATGTGTTGAATCTAGTCTTGTGCTAATTCTGCAAAACCTGAAAATTAGTTTAAAATCTTCACATTCCTGAAGGAAAAGCTTATTTTTGCAACAGAAGAGGTTGGAGGAGGAGGAGGAGGAGGAGGAGGAGAAACTGATGAGAAATGTGAAACTCCACAAAGCACGCCATTTTGTTTCTGCCACAGAGAAGAAGACAATCATGTCTGCTCATCCAGCATAATGTTCTCCCTATGGTTTGCTTTGAAATGGGAGCTGATGATGAAATGTCAGAGTCCTTAAAACCAAATTGATTTGGGGGCAAGGGAATGTTTTTAAATGGTTTGAAACCCTGGGAAGAAGTTTAGCTTTGCAAAAGCAATGACAGCAATGATTATATTTCTTCTCCTTTAAAAAAAATTAATTAAAATTAAAATTCTCAGCAGAGCCACAGAACAGGGAAGCAGAATTCTTCCTGATGGCTAATAATTTCCCTCCCACACAATGTCTTGCATTGGGAAGTATTTGGAGTATTCTGGAGAAACAGAGTTTTCTGTACATTAGAAACATTTTTTAAAGAAATTTTATGCTTATTTAAAAAAGTCAGAAACTCCTTAATAATTTCTTGATGAATACCTACCGTAATAGCATACCCGTCCTTTACTACCTATGAAGCAGTATTATTTGCAGCAGTTGGGAAAGACCACGGAAATGCTAAACAAAGCATTCAAGCTATATGTAAGTCCATATGGAAACTGCATGCATAGCATGCACATTATCTATCTAACAAAATACATTTATTTGAATTCAAGTCATTTATTTCTTCATTATAAGCTCAAAACAGTGTACAAGGTAGTGTTTGAAAATGCAGTTTTAATTACTTCTTGCATCTTCTGCCATGTCATAGTGCCTTAACTATAGGTTATCTATGGTTATCCTAAATATCTTTCAACTAATATTATTTTTGTTCCAAATTTCTCTAGAAAATCCAAGTCATTATCTTTTTAGCTCCAAGTATACCATATTCTCTTGATGTGGACACAAATGGCCTATCAAAATTCACTATCAAATTTTGTAGGGACAATTTCTCCAAATTTCACTAGAAAAATTTATACAACAATTTGTTAAAAACAGGACTCCTCCTTAGCAATAACAATGGCATAACTACTATAGGATAGTCATTTAAATATTAATAATGAAATATATTTGCTATGGCCTATTGGGAAAAGTCTTAATTAATTAAAACTTTCCCCACTAGACTATAATAATTATATCTCATTAATTAATGTTTGAATTACTATCCTATCAACTTTCTAACCAGAGGTAAAGATGCCTCATCTCAAAAAAAAAGCTTGTTTTTTTTACATCAGTAGGGCATCAGTGAGTTGCTGTTCTTTTCTTCCAAGATTATCTTTTCGACTTCCCAGTCTAGTCTACAATTCTGAGATTACTGATGACACCTCATCTACTACTAATCCAGTCAGAGCCTACTTTGATGTTTTTCTTTTTAGATCAGCCAAGATCAGCTAGTGGTGCCACTAATGCAGGGGTCTTCAAACTTGGTCCTTTTATGACTTGTGGACTTCAACTCCCAGAATTCCTCAGCCAGTGGGCCTTGCTGAGGAATTCTGGGAGTTGAAGTCCACAAGTCATAAAAGGGTCAAGTTTGAAGACCCCTGCACTAATGCAACAACTACCCACTCTGCAGAGAAGTGTATCACAATCCACATCAGTTGCATACGTTTAAACTGCTGTAGGAATATATTAGAACTTAACACAAATGCCTACTTTGTGGAGAAAGGAATTGGGCAGATAATTTCTCTAGATGAACAGGATTTGCTTTAGCCTTCATTAAGCAAAGTTTCCCCATGATGTTACCCTAAACAGATGAATGGGAAGCCAGGAGACTGCAGATCCCAAAGAGAGAAAGCAAAAGAATCATTCTGTCTCTCACATGCACAGAAAATCCTCTTGGCTATCTTGCACATAAAATAATGAAAGAAAGTCACGTTTCACATGAAAATATCTAGACTTTCTAAGTGTGAGCAAATGTCAGGCAGAAAGATATTTCTAATTGTTTTAGTGGAATTTCTGTGCCTGCTGCTCCCTTAAGCTGATTTGCAGGTTCCAAAGCAGACCTTTATAGCAACATAAAATGAGTATATTCAAGACCTATCAAGAACTAGACATCTTTCAATATCTCCTGAAGAGGACAGTGAAGGTTTGAGTCATGTAAATTTGGGCCATCTGCTTTGAAGGCACACTCCAGTCTGCACTCAAAAATGGACATGGCAAGGAGAAGGTAGATGGGGCCAATGTTTTAAAAAGGCAAGGGATAATTTAACATTTTGAAAAGACATGATAAAAATATAGATAATGTTCATCTAAAAGTAACAGCAAAATGTTTCTAAGAAAAGCCAGGAGAATATGAGAGTTGATATGGTTGCTTAGTTGAAGAGAGGGACTAAGTTCCATTAAGTCATCATTTTACCAACACTAACATTTTACCAATCTTAACTGACTGTGAACCTATTTGACATTGTTGGTCTAAGAAAGGTTATGGAGCGCTCTTATAGAAATTCAAATTACATTTGGGATAATTAGAGATTTAATTTTACAAATGTGCATGTTACATATTCTGGATATGTAATAAGACATATTCCCATATAAAGCCTGGTCATGGTGAATACTGAGTAGTGCTTACTTTGAAATGTCCCAAAGGTGCTTTTTTCACGAGGCAATTGGACTTTCTTTTTTCTCTTTGAAGACGTTTCACTTCTCATCCAAGAAGCTTCTTCAGCTCTGACTGGTGGGTGGGGAATGGAAGGATTTATACTCCTTGCAGACAGCTGGTCATTTGCATTCTTTAGAGAGTCATTGATGCCACCTGGAGGCTTATCTGTGTCATCAGGGTCACCTGAGTAGTGCAAATGGGTGTGACCCTGATGACACACCCATGTTATATTCAACTTCTATATTTAATTTTTTGTTTTGATGAAGTTAGAAATAATAGTGTCAGGCATCTAGCAAAAAAGTCATTTTATCCCAAACTTGGATTCGTAGAGTTCTGTTTAGTAAAAATTATTAAAATGAAAATGAGTAGTGGTATAAGAATTCTAGTCAGTGATCCCATGCTCAGTTTAAAGCCAATATATCCCAATGCACATTAGGGTGGAGATTCTCTAAATCTTTCATCTCATAACTTTATAATTCACTGGAAAATATATATAGTAGAAACCTACAGCTGTGTGTATACCTAGCAGCCAGTTAAAACTTTTATCAGACTGAGAGCACACAGGCCATAAGAGAATGTTGTTCCTGTGTGTTTTCTATTTGTAGTTGTTTCTTTCTTCACATAGGTAGCCAAGTGCAAAAGTATGGTACAGCATACAAATACTATGTTGATTGACAGTGAGGCATACATTAGAGATTAGCTAGTTCATAGGTTATGTTGAAGAAAAACTATTACTTAACCGTCGTTTCCATTGTTTGCTCTGAGCATTTAAAAATCCTTCCCCGTGGATTGGATGATAGATAATTCAGCAAGATTAATAATCCACATGTGTGTGGACTAAAGCTGGCAAGGCTGGAAGCACAGTCTGAAACCCGACAGGGCCACCAAAACATGATGCAAGCACCCTCCACTTTCATGGCTGAGAGACAAGCAGCAAAAGTTCCATTAGCACATATCAATGAGAAAGAGATATTTCAGGATTAAAACTAAGGGTTGCTATTATTTTTTAAGATGGCTTCTGGGCAGGAGTGTTTCTCCTGTGATGTTTGTCCTGCCATGTATGTTTCTTGTCTCCTACTGTTTGAGATTATTGCAGATGTATTATGGACCTTTGGACACTGGGGGAGCAGGCCTTCTGCTTGTACTGGAAATATTTTGTGGCTGACGAAGCTGGAACTTGTGGATAGATATTGCTGAGTGCAAGAAATGGCAGTACCAGACTTTTGGTTTATGGAGTGTGGAGGCCCTGAAGGCAATCACATTTTTTCAATTTTTCTAGCTCTTCAATCTGCTTGGTAGTGACTAGACTGTTGGAGCTGTTGCTGTTTCAGAGGTCACCAGATTACAAACTTGTGGGAATTAGATGTTAGACTGAAACAACGAGGCTGAGGCTAGCAAAGTGCTTTAGCATCATTTTTTTGGCATCTTTTATTTATTTATTCAATTTCTTTAGCTCCACATTTCCATCAATGACTCTGGATGACTTACAAGAGCAATAACTGATTGATGGTTTTTGAGTACAGGTAGTCCTTGACTTACAACAGTTCATTTAGTGACCATTTGAAGTTACAACGGCACTGAAAAAAGTGACTTAATGACCATATTTCACACTTATGACTGTTGCAGCATCCCTACGGTGAATAAAAATTAATAAAATATATAAAAATAAAATAAAATAAAATTTGGATGCTTGGCAACTGACTCATATTTATGATGGTTGCAGTGTCCCAGAGTCATGTGATCCCCTTTTGCAACCTTCTGACAAGCAAAGTCAATGGGGAAACTAGATTCGCTTAACAACCATGTTAATAATTTAACAACTGGAGTGATTCACTTAACAAATGTGGCAAGAAAAGTTGTAAAATGGGGCAAAACTCACTTAAAAAATTCTCAGTGAACAACATAAATTTGTGGCTAAATTGTGGTCATAAGTCAAAGACTACTTGTACAATGTAATGTGCTGGCTTTGAGCCATAAAGACTTTTTCACAAGAGTGCCTGCCTCCTCCATCCAGAATTAGCCTCACCTTCTAGAACAGGGGTCCCCAACCCCCGGTCCATGGACCGGTACCGAGCCGTGGCATGCCAGCAACCAGTCTGCACAAACAAGCAAAGCCCTATCCATGGGATGCAGGCAGCACACGAAACCACGCACTCTCCGGTCCATGGAAAACCTCTCTCCACGGAACCGGTCCCTGGTGCCCAAAAGGTTGGGGACCTCTGTTCTAGAGTATCTTGGGGAAACATCTATTTTCCCTCTCTTCTGAAACGTGAAGTGAACCAGAGTAGCCCCAATATACCCTTAGTAGATTTCCATAAAAATGCTAAAAACAGAATTATTTGGGAAAGCATTTTAACTGAGTTTTAATGCACTATGACTATACCATTTTTAAATTTTATTTACTCTCCTTTTTTTTATTATTTTGGTTATATTGTATTTTTTTTAATTTGGGGGTTTGTATTATTAAATCTTTTAATTATACTGTGGATGCTTTAACTTTTTGCTGTTATTAGGTATTGTGGATGCAATATACTGTTGCATTTTAACAGGATATAAATGGAAAAAATAAATGGAAATTGATTTCTTGATTCAACTGTAGATGAGCTTAAAGATGAGCTTTATTATTACAGCTCCTGTATCTACAATAGAAACCAATACCATATTTGAATCTTCTCCTGCTGCTAATGCCTCAGTTTCCACAGAAATTTACTCTTGGACCCTGCATGAAGCTGTCATTTTGTGATCTTAGAATTTTTTAAAAAAAAAATGCACAATGAGCTTTTAACAAATTATTATGATGAAAATCACAAATATTGGGAAGTCTTGGTCTGTTGGAATCTATGATGCTCAGAATGTTCTGAAGGGACTCTCAAAAAGTTTTTTTTTTTTTATCATTTTACTCATATGTCCAGTAACTATATGATTTCATGGACAATGTGCTGGTATACTTTAACTCTCTTTCTGGCCTGATTCAGGTGTCTTATTAAAGTCATGAGATATACCAGCAAATCCCAAATAACAATAAAATAAGTTGTGGGGAGCTATATTTATGAGTTCCAGCATTGTCTGAGGTTAATGGATTACTGTAGTCGTGTGTTAAATTTTTGAAATTGTTTGGTGCTTTGGCAAAATGCACAAGTAACTAAATCCAAATGGTTATTAAAGTGGTTTCTTATGCATTTCATCTATGAATAGTCCCACAGATTAATTGGGATTTCAAACTTTCTATCCTCTCCATTTCTGCTAGATTTATTTTCGAATCTTTCTTTATAAGAAAAAAAAATCTCTTGGGCTTTTCTAAAGCTCTTTTCAGGCTACAATAAGCAAAACGCTAGGTCATGATCAAACTTTCCTTCTGCTCATCATCTTTTTCATACATATTCATTATCCATGGATTTTGACTGTTTGATACTGGCTTAAGATGAGCTCGATTGGATTTGTGGAAGCAAAGCAACTGGCAATGTGTTCAGAATATTTGTAGATCTCTTCATGGGCCAGTTGTATACGTTTCTCTATTATCAGGTGTGATTTGTGTATTTGGGTAAGGATCCCCTCCACCTGATGGAACTATTCTTTTCTCCTTAAGTTGGTTTAATATCTTCTGCTGAAGCTCCTTTTTACGACTTTTTTTCTTTTTCCTATTTTTTGGGAGGCTTTTGAGTCAGTCTTGATTCTTAGTGACTGCCTGGACAGATTTTCTTGGCAGCATTTTTCAGAAGTGGCTTGTCATCATGTTCTTCCTAGGGCTGAGAGGAAGTGGCTGGTCTAAAGTCAGCCAGCTGACTCCATGCCTAAGTAAATCTGTTTCCTGGTTCCTAGCCAATGCCTTTAAGCACTGCACAAACTGGCCCTCAGATACCTTCTTACTAGATCTATAATATATTACGCAGAAAGAACAATCGATGCCATTGGTGGAAAATGGCTTGTTTTTTTCTTCTTTCCCCAAACCCACTCACCTGATATCCACCTACAGGGGTTTTTTTTCACGTAAAATAATTGAAGAGATTGGGCAGGCATTAGATCAGAATGGTGTAGGATCTCCTGATCAAGCAGAGGATTGCACTAGAAGACCTCCAAGATCCCTTCCACCCCTATTATTCTATGTTTTAACACATGTAAAAAAAAATTGTATTTGGTTTTGTTATAGTAGGTGTTTATAGGGGAAGGAAACAGTTATGCAATATTCTAATAAGTAAAACTAAGTAGTTTTATAAGTGATCAGAGTCTAAGGGGTATTCATTAGAAACAGACCCTCAAAAATCTAGAATACATAAGCATGACTACATAAAAGCATATAAAATGTGTGTGCTACGTATGTATAAAATAGCATATAACATATAAAAATAACACATAACAATCAACAGCATATACAGATTTATTTTCCTTAGAATTGTCGTGATTTATTTTTTAAAAAAAAAATTATGCTTCAGTTCAGTCAGGAAATTATTGACCAGACAAAGTAAAGAATAACAAAGCATCAGCAAACAACTCTTTCAGCAGTCATATAAACATATGGTAGAAGTAAGAATTGCAAGGAGAGATATTGTGATAGAAATATTGAATCATATATTAGTTAGGGAATCTCAAAAGTCTAGTCCAATCCTCTGCTTAGTATAGGATCAACTATATTATATTCAACAAATGGCCATCTAGCATTGGGTCCAAGAAGGACCATGTGGCAGCCTGTTTTGCTGGCTGAAAGCTCATATAGTCAGGACATCTATCTGAACCAACTTTTGCTTCTAGTTTGAATTACATGGATCTGGCCCTGACCTCTATGACTGACTTTCAGACATAGCTATCATACATATGCTCAGTCTTCTCTTCAGTTGGCTAAACATGCCCAGTTCCCTTAACTGTCAATACCTACTCACTTTTCTAAACTTGCTTGTCACTGCTCTATAAGACTGGGGTATCCAGAATGCAATTCAGTGGGCCTGATGAAGACCAGATAGAGTGGAGTCATTATGTCTATAGAGATTCTCAGTCATTCAGGTCATGGTGGTCCCAAATATGCTTTTTCAAAAGAAGGGAAGTATTTATATTCCTTGCAGAAGGTTCTACACTTATTTGCACTATTCAGGTGGCCCAGAGGGCACAGATAAACCCCCAAGTGGCCTCAATGACTCTCAGAAAGAATACTAACAACAAGATGACTGCAAAGAATATAAATCCTTTCATTCTCCACCGTTCAGGCAGAACTGGGGAAGCGTCTTGGATGAGAAGCAAAACATCTTCAAGCAAAATAAAGGAAGTCCAGTTGCCTTTTGAAAAAGCATCTTTGGGACAGTGGAGCCATTACTTTTCATGCTCTGAACTCTGTGCCCCAGATCAGCCGTCAATGTTAATATTAAGATGACCCATTATGCTTAATAACCTGATTTAGTAGCAGGAGCAGTATACAATCATGACAGCTATTGATGACCAGGGTTATTATATTGCATCTCAATCAGTAACTGGCACCAAAATTGCAATTCTCACAAACATCTGCATGGCTATGCAGTTCAGCTATTCATCATACTGATTAGCAAATGTATGGAGCAAAAGCTCCATACAGATGCAAACAATATAGGTTCAAAGCACAAAACAGGAGTTGATTTGTATAGGCTTCCTGTTGATGCCATTCCTAGAATGTAAACTTTGTTTTGAAAACAGAAGAGTCCTGTGAGTTTTATGGGCAAGCAAACATGTTTGGAGTTTTAAGCCTTTCTTCATAGGAAAAAATAAACCAAAACTAAAACAGAAAAAAATATATGACTTGCTATATTTTTCCAGCATTTAAATAAAATGCAAAACAGAAGAGGAAAGGGTAGAAATGAACAACATAATCAACAACAACATAGCAACAAAATATGAATGCTTGCTATGTCTCAGTTCTAGCTGAGGCAAAAACGAACTGCTATTTAAATTCTCTTTTCCCCCCCCTGCTGTCTAACCACTAGAAAGGTGGTTAGAGAGAAATGGGATTAACATCGCTCAAGATTAAGCAAAAAATTGATCTTTCCACAGAAGTCCACCAGGACTTGACTGCAAAGCTTATGCAAACTCCAGGAGAGAGCCTTTCCCAGCAGTGGTGCAGCAGGAGAATCCTTGTCCCACCAGCTTCATAAAAGCTCAGCACAGCTGGGATGGTGTCTCAGCACAGATTCTTGAGGATGGTGCTTCTATTGAGCAGCACCAACTGCTGAGACATTTTCCCTTTCAAAGTGCAAAGCTCTGAGGAACAAAACCTATACATATATTTATTTATGCTGTCGAGTCAGCATTGATTCATGGCGACTGCCTAGACAAATCCCTGTCATTTTCTAGGCTACAATTTTGGAAGTAGTTTGCTGGTGCCTGCTTCTTGGGCTGAGAGTGAGTGACTAGCCCAAAATCATCTAGTTAACTTTGTTCTTAAGACAGGACAAGAACTCACCATATCCTCATTTCTAGACTGGTGCCTCAAGCTGGTTCATTTTTAAGAGTCTAACCAGTCAGGTACAGAAAGATTATACAAACAACCCACCCATATTTCTTGTCATTGCATTCTACATCCATGCAATTTATTTCTCTATTTGTTTTTGGGTTTTGCTAAGGATTATTTTTTTTTTTTTTTGAGCACTGAAATAATTGGAGCATGGAGAAACCTTAAATAACTCTGGGCATTATATTTTAACTGAATAGTTTTGCCGTTCAGTTAAAATATATGAAAAGTTTTGATCAATCTGATCACTTACATACTGAATTACAGCTGTATATTGCATAGAAATATATGTAATCTGCAGCTATTCCTTCCATTCGCTCCACACCCTTTAACAAGGTCCTACAGACAAATTGCTAGACACTAGAACTGCCAAGAGCAAAGCAGGCTGAAGTTATACTAGCAGAATAAAACAATGTTTGCAATAATGATTAGTATAGTAAACATGTATAGTATTTGATAATCTCAAAGACATTTAGGAGAAAACTAGGCTGTTGAATGTGTGGCATTCAGGGCTATGCTCCCCCAGTACAGGAGATCTTATATAGCTTTAAAGGCTAACATTGCAAACATGGTTTGCAAACATCTTAAAGCAAATGGGAAGGCCTGGGACACTCCTGATGTTGCTGAGTATAACTCTGAGCTGTGACCAATGGTAAGAGCAACTTCAGTTGGAAGCACTGCACCCAAGGAGATACAGGATGCAAGCCCTAAAAGGAAGTAACAGTGGGAAGCCCTGAGACAACAAAGGAAAGGAGATGATTAAATCTAAAATGAAAATAATTTTGCAAGGCCATTATGAAATGGGACGACAGGAGCAATGCAGCTGCACTTTTTAGAACACCAGTGGGCATAGTAGTATAATCAGAAATCAGTCATTTTGTCATAAAAATTAGTCATTAGTCATAGAAATCATTGGGTGTGTTGGGCCAACTATAGCTATAGTGCAGTTGGTTGGGCTCTTGGGGCATATGCTGTAGGAGTTCATGATCATAACTGGGTCTAGAAAAGACAGCCAGCAAAAGAAAGTGGAAGGCAATATTAGAGAGCACTATTTTGGAGGCAGTACTATTCAATTCCAGAATAGTTGGATGACTGAGAGGTGAGGCATTGAGGATATAAGCCTCAGCGGAATTCAGATATACATAGACCAGTGGTGGCGAACCTATGGCACACGTGCCAGAGGTGGCACTCAGAGCCCTCTCGGTGGGCACGTGCACCGTTGCCCCAGCCCCACCTCCCCCCCGTGGCCCCCTCCTCACCAGCAGCCCCCTGGAGGAGAGTCACCCCCCAGCGAGGCCCGTGTGGAGGAACGCAATCAAGGACATGGCAGCCAGGCAGCGGGGACAAGACTCCACCCTCATGCCCCATCATGCACAGTTGATGCTGTGGGGTGCGGGCGGAGGGCGCAGCCGCCATGGCGCTGCTGGGCCGCCTGGGCGATCTGCGGTGGGCCATGGAGGCGGTGAGTGGCCCTGTGGGCGGGTGGGATGGGGCAGAGCGGGGGCAGGCGGGGGGGCGAGGGCGGTTTTTGGGCACTCAGTCTCTAAAAGGTTCGCCATCACTGACATAGACTGTTCAACCACATATACAGTATCCCTAATATGACTGAAAAATGCTGCCCAGAAAATATGAAAATGATTCAGAGATATCTGTGACTGGGATGTGCCTTCTGTTGCCCTGGGTTTCATGTCATCATCTCCCTTCAGCAGTTGCGTTGGTTAATATCCCCAGTTTAGTTCTGGAAGGAGGAATTGCCATGAAGACTCATGATGATAACACTGATCGTCAATGGGTGGGGAATCAGAATTTCTACTACATTCTACTTCTTGGCTTTCAGGTCCATTCCTCCTTCTCCTCTGCCCACCCATGTTGAACTTACTGAGTTTTTAAAATTTAGCAAAAGGGACAGCTTTGCAACTTTTCCCTTACAGAGTTCTATTATTTGTTATTGTTGTTCTTGGTTTGAATTGATAGCAACCCGAGGACAAATTAAGCATAAGGAAAGAGGAGGACACTAGCCAGATAGCATATTATACAAGTCATCCAAATATTCTAGTGTTTCATGAATGGCAATGGTGACAGCAATCATGGAATTTGCTTTTGATGGTTCAGGAAGTGAAAATGGTAGCTGATAAAGCCCAAAATTTCAAAATTGGTGCTCTTTTTCCCCCCTTATCACAACCATTTTTTCTCTTCCTTTACACTGGTATGACAGCAAATCAATTGGCAATCCACTGATTTTAATTTGCTATATTGCTGGTGTCAACCAATTATAAAATAATGTAGGATGGAAACTTTTTATCTTATGTATCAAACTGCTAAAGCATAGATCAAAAAAGGAGATTATGTCCTAGGATGTTCCTCTGAAACTTCCTATAATCCTCACTTATATTTTTAATGCATGCCTTGCTCATTTCAGAGCAAGTCTTCAATAGTGAAGATTAATTGAAGTTTGTATTGACTAAATTAAACATTCATTTATCATAAGAGGATATAAGCTACAAAGAGCTCAGGTGGTTAAAATCCATAAAAGATCTAGAAGATTTTTCCTATGGGCCCTTAAAAATCTTTAGCTATAATTATTTGGATTTGTGATGGGGAGAATAAGTATTTTTCAACTGGTTTTAGGACTCAAAATCATAAATGATGAAATGACCTTTGGATTATTCAATGCAGAATTTTGAAAGCAGCAGATTATTTTTTAAAAAACAGATGGTAATAATAAAAGTAGCCTTCTCTAACAGATTATCCTGTAGGCATATTTGGATTACATTCCATCATCCCCAGCAATTGTGACTGACACACTGGCTAGAATGATGGTAGTTGTGAGCCAACACATCTGCACATAATCAGATGGGGAATGGCTGAGAGTCCAACAATGCTTTCTGAATTGTTCAAAGAGGTTTTTCTAAGATTGGATTTATTTCTGCAGTATTCTGCTAGAATGTGATCCAAGGCATATCTTATTTCAGAAATCTCCTGATGTTAGTTTGTGCAGTGAAACTACACAGGTACTATAATTCTGAAGTCTTTTGTAGATTTCTTAGCAAAATCTTTGTGGCTACGAAGCTAATATCACATAATGCCTGCTTATACATTCCTTTCATGTACTGATTAAAGGTTGTAGTGAAAATGGTATTTTAGACAAATTCACTGATAGCAGCATTTTTTATTATGGGTCTGCATACATGCTTTGTCCTGAATA
This sequence comes from Azemiops feae, assembly GCA_023970755.1. Lineage (NCBI taxonomy): Eukaryota > Metazoa > Chordata > Lepidosauria > Squamata > Viperidae > Azemiops > Azemiops feae. Next base: position 5,963,150 of record JALGBA010000023.1, on the reverse strand, counting down.
TGTTTCTATTTAGGAAACTGAAGAGGCCTTAATTTTTGACTTCATGGAATTCCAAGCACCCATTTTTATATATCAGCCTTAATGTTTAGAGCTTCAAAATTAACATCTGCATGAGTTATTGCAGTAGATTCATAAGTAATAGAACAAAACAGTAACATAAATTACAGCAATATTAATGACTACTTGATATGCTGTCTCCTTCTTGGGACATTATATGTACAGCTGATTTGTATTCCCCTAAATTCAATTCTGATAAAATTCAGATTAATATAATCAGAAATAGATTAACTCTTCTCTCTTTCTTTCTCTCTCTTTCTTTCCTTCTCAGTTTCCCACTCTTCTTAGATTGTCTACTGTAGTTGGGCCACAACACATGCATTGGGACAAAAATGACATCAGATAATATGAAAGCTATACACATCCCATGGCTGTTAAAACTTAGATGTAGCACAACATTAAGTGCCCTAGAGAAAGTTGGAGTTGGGGAAGTTATTCATTGGCTTTGAAATTTAAGCACAGAATTGAAGGGGGGGCTTTGTACTGAAGGCAAGCATCACAAGGCTGTGCTGGACCACATAATCTCTGTGATCAGGCATTCTAGAAACAAACAACAGGTAATGGAAGTTTCTAAGTTGTGGGGTCCTTGGTGCTCTCTGAGCTTGGTTATTTTCTTGCAGATGTTTCATTACCTAAACTAGGTAATGTCATCGGTGTTAGTCCTAGACTAGAACTGATGCCATTACCTAGTTTGGGTAATGAAATGTCTGCAAGAAAACAACCAATCTCAGAGAGCACCAAGGACAGCTCATTTCATTCTTGAGTTACAAATATTCTCCTTAATTGGTAGTTTCTAAGTTCTGTTTGTAAGTTTCTTGGCACATTCGTTGGCTATTCTATTACTAATATCAGAATGTTGAATTTGTGTGACTGGTTTGCTGGCAGCGAATTTGCTAGCAAAGAAAATAATTCTGCCTCCCTAAATTTAGTTATTTCCTGACAATTTACTGCAGCCAGCTTCTTAACATCCAGTGCTTTCTGCCCACCTCCAGTCCACAGCAAGATCTCGACATATCACAAGGAATAAAAACCTGCCAAGTAAATGTGAAAACTGAATACTGCCATCTATATCCCCCATGCTTAAGCTAATCCAATTGGTAAGGAAGGAAAAGTTATCTTCCTAGCCCAGTGGTGGCGAACCTATGGCACGAGTGCCAGAGGCGGCACTCGGAGCCCTCTCTGTGGGCACGCACGCCATCGCCCCAGCCCCGCCTCCCCCTGCAGCCCCCTCCTCACCAGCAGCCCCCCCTGGAGAAGAGTCACCCCTGGGTGCGGCCCGTGCGGAGCAGCGCAGCCAAGAACATGGCAGCTGGGCAGCAGATGATGCTGTGGGGCGCAGGCAGAGGGCGTGGCCACCATGGTGCTGCAGGGCCACCTGGGCGATCTGCGGCGGGCCGTGGATGGCCCTGAGGCCAGGCGGGGTGGGGGCGGAGCAGAGTGGGGGCGGGCAGGCGGAGCAGGGGCAGGCCGTGGATGGGGCAGTTTTGGGGCACTCGGTCTCTAAAAGGTTCGCCATAACTGTCCTAGGTATACAAGATGGTTGTAGTTCAGGAACAATATGTGGACAATCTGCAGAACAGAGAAACACGTTGCTGACAGCAAAGCATTAATTTCTAATCCCTATCTGAGATTGCTAACTGATTTCAGAGGAAGGTTTATGTGACTTGGGTCTTTTTATTTGTAAGGAGAGTATTAGGGGAGCATGAAAACTGTCACATTTCAGAATTACAGTTGTCATTGTTGTTTAAATAATGCCTGACTATGTCAGTTCAGTGGTCAGTTTATTAATACTGTGTAATCTCTTCAAACCTGAGACCATCTCATCAACATGGTATTAGCAAAGTATCTTGAAGCCAAGTATACCATTATAACTGACTGATTAATCTTGTCACTCAGGGCAAGCAAACTGCTAAATCTGAACTGGGGGGGAGGGGGGTAGGGACACCTTGATAAAGATGGCAGCTGGGAACTTCTGTAAAATGGCAGCTGGGTAAGTAGGTTAAGACCCAGTGATTCTCAAATAAGGTTGCTAGTTCAACAATCCTAAAATCCAAAATCACCTAGCATCACCCGTAGAGCCCATTAATTCACATTATAATGATTGATGGAGAAGAATGAATGATGGTTTAATCCCACTGATATAAGAGTAGAAGACACATCGATACTCTTATACCACAGCAGTGGGCAATTAACTAACCAGTATGACTTCACTGTTTTCAATAAAAATTATTATTTAGCTGAATTGTGACTACAGGTCTTCTGCCAATAGCTGAATTAAGAAACAGATTTATCATTTTATTTTTTTAAATGCATTGGCCATCCATCTGCAATGGACTCTTTGGAGCTGATTTAGCCAGAAAACATCAAGATATTAGTGATATACTGACAAGTCCTGGCCAGGTTAGCCTGACAGTGATTCTATACACTGAGTAGCAAAACTTTGTCTAGTCCAACTCCAAGTCCATGTAAATCTGCTAGAAATTAATATGTATGCTGATGAACATAACAAGCCATTGCTTCTAAATTATAACAATTTTATGTAACGTTTGTGATATTTATGGGTAAAGTTGCTTATTTGGGAAACTGTGCTCCAACTTCCTACAAAATTAAATGAAATCCTTCCTGAAAATGGAGGACTTGACCACATCTGTTATTTAATACTGTATATATTGAAGAGAGCGGATATTAACTTCATTTCCCATGAAACTTTTGAAGTAAAAGAAAATCAAGACAGTGCTATAAGCTTCCAATATGAGTTAGTAAGAAAGATTTAGATCATAAAGGAAACACAGGAAACTTAGCATTTCTTTTTTTAAAACAACTGTTTGTAAGTTCTTCACAAGGTCTTTCAAAAATGTTTCCAATTTTCAAAATAGCCTTAAATCTGCAGCTGAAGATCAGGGCAGCAAATTCAAAGAATAGCTTTCAATGAACTCAGTATAGCTGTATCATATGTTCCTTTGAGATACACAATTTTGAAAAGATAATTAAAGGAAGAAATTGTCTTTTCCTCTTCTCTAAAATTTTTGAAACTTGTAAAGTTAACCTCATAAGAACAAATGTCAAAAGACAGCGCCATGCAGGGAAGCCTGGCTGAATGGAATAATTAAAGTTGATTGCTGTTTCCCCTCAAAATTGAATCCAGGCTCTGCAATGGTAGAGATAGGTGAATTTGTTTCCTGCCTGTGTCTTTTGCTTGTGTTCACTAATAGTCTGCTCCTTACTCTTCCTACCAAAATCAGAATTTCTTCAAGGCAGAAAATCCATTGGAAAGTTTTCAGTTAACAGGTGCTTATGGCCATATTTCAAACCATATTTTCTCTTGAAATAAATCTTGCCTTTGAAAGTGTGTATTTTTACTATTTTGACACATTGTGTTTTGTTGTTTGGATTTGCCTTGGTCTGCTTATTTGCCTTAGTCTGCTTTTTTTGAAAACAGACTGCATCACAGAATCTAGGAAGAACAACAGTAATTGAGGGCTATACCTTTATCCACATGTCCCAAGATACCGATCAGATCAGATTCTATGGGAATTGATAAAGAGAGATTTAATTAGCAACTTAAAGGCCAGCAGCCCAAATTCTATTCCACCAGTCTCTCTGTCTACTTTTCTGGCATAGGTTTTGATTTCAAGCATCTTCAAACATTTTTTCCACCCTTTATCTCTTCCCATTATATCTTATGGTTTCCAGTGTTTCAGTAAAATCAACAATATCTCTAATCAGTTTCAAATAATCTCCCAAAAAATGGAAAAAATAGATCTAGGAAACTATAAACCAATCAACCTGACATCAATATCTAGGAGAATTCTGGAAATGATAATCAAGCAATGGATCTGACAACACTTAGAAACAAGTAAAGCTATTACTAGAAGCCAACATGGTTTTGTAAAAAGCAGATCATGCGAGAGAAATATTATAGCATTCTTTGACAAAGGGACTAAATTAGTGGACCAGTGAAATGCTGTGGATATTGTATGCTTAGACTTAAATAAGGCATTTGACAAAGTAGACCCCAACCTGTCATCGGAGGTTTTCAAAAACAGATTGGACAACCATTGTCTGGAATGGTATAGGGTCTCCTGCTTGAGCAGAGGTTGGACTAGAAGACCTCCAAGGTCCCTCCCAACTCTGTTATTCTATATTCTGTACTTTGTAAAAGATCAGGCTGAAAGAAGCCAGTAAAAAGTTCTATTCTAAGGACCAAGATTATGTTCTATCATGGTGTTGACTGTGTGATTGTGCTATGCAAATTCTTGCATGGAGCTACAGAGCCACATGATCTTCTTGCCTCAAAAATTACTACAATCAGTATTAATTAGAGTGTGTCTTTCAGTTGATTGCAAGCTCTATTGGATGAGGCTCGTATTACATTATCCTGAGTGTGAATGTCTTGAATGTGAACAAGTGCTTGCAATCAAAGGAAAAACAGTTTGGATCACATTTTTATTTCCTGTCCAGATATAACTGAAATGATGAGCAAAGTAATCTGAAAGAAAAGTCCTTTTAGTCAAACTAGCCCAGAGCCTTTTAGGCAGCAGCTTAATGTAGTACATGCTCTATTTCATTGTTTATTTTGGCTAATTCTTTTTAATAAAAAAAGCTTCCTTGGAAACAATATATTTAGACAAGCAGTATAACTGGCCAAAATCTCAACATGAGTATATTTTAAAGGGACAGGAAAACTTTCAACAGCTTTTCAATGTGTGTGCTTCTTGTTCTGACTTCAGAAAGGTAAGATAGGTATCATCACCTTCACTACCATCGCCACCCTGTGAACATCAGTAGAGTCATATTTCACACCTCTGAAGGGGAAAATTGGAAGAATCCTGTACCATCTGGAACACTGCCAAGAAGCTACACAACTCAACAGGAGCAGATACATGCCAAAGTAAGCAAAGATTGGATTAAAGATTGTAAAATCATTTTTTAACACCCTCAATATTTTCCTGTGACACAGACTTAAAGCAAATCCAAACTCACCATCAGCAGAACTGGCTGGCAATTGTTTATGGGGGGCAGAAATGGATGATTCACCCTCTACTGATCACCCATGAAAGCAAGCTCCACACTGCCTGTCCCTGCTCTGTTTCATAACCACACTTTCCCTCCCCATGTCTGCTCAAGCGTGCCTGTCCATTTGGGTGAGAGCATTTTCGGTCGACTGCAGGATAATCTCAACTGCTTATTGTCTGCTGTCCAGGGAAAGAAACAACCCTTCAGCTCAGCCAGTGCTAACATTAGCTCTTCAACCATGCATTTGGATGAACTCTGCTACTGCGGATGCATTTTTTTTCCCATTGGGGTCATTGTTCTATCCTTGGAGACCAGACATTGTACATTGTGGTTTTGCTGTTTTCATCCTTGTACACCACCCAGTGTAATCATTCTGCGATGGGTAGCCATATAAATCATTTGAACTAACTGACAAATGTTTTTATAAATTATTATAATAGCACAGTTAGTTAGGCTTCTGTAGCACATATATTGATGATTTGAATCCCAACAATAGTGGGATTTTTTGCCATTATTTTTATTTCCAAACTTTCTCCTTGCCACTTTGCTTCCATTTTAAGTTAGTTCAGTTTCACCACTCCACTAGTCTGGTAATGTCTTGAGATAGAAGGCTTTATTGTTAACTTTCAGATAGCCCAAGACTCAGCTCCCCTTTGATTCTTTGCATTGTTTCTATATTACCATTAGTAAGTAAGAAACAAGCTAATTTACTGAGCTTAGTTACTTAGGCAAAGAGGGGTGATAGTAAATGAATGTTTATAATTCATATTATATTTACATTCAATTACAGTTCAAAATCTATGAAAACATGCCTAAAGTTTTATATTACCGTGTATTAATTTTTTTTATTATTTGAATTTCTTGTTAGCAGCATTTTTTTCTCTTTAGAATTGCAATCTATCCTTAATTTACTGAATTACTGAGTAATTTACTGAATCACTAGTAATCCTCAGCATAGCCTATCATGGTTTTACATTCTTGATCCCAATAAACTAGGACAGATGGAACCACAAACAAAATTTTAGGAGTTGGCTTTATTTATTTGATTCAGAATAATTCTCTTTAGATCTGATTTGAGGGTCATTAGATGGATGTTGGTTTTCAAATGTCTCAGACATGTTATACAAAACAAATTTATGATGCTGATCAAAGCATACTAGAAGGACATTGCACCAAGAAGGAACAAAACCTTGATATGAAGATTTATGGTGGATGAGTTTATTGGAAGTTTTTTAATCCTCAGAATACTGCAGTAGTTATGATATACAGAGCCAAATAATTTAGGGAGGAAGGTCTTGCTTGCATGGAATGATGATGTTTGGTTGCTTACTGATTGATTGGAGCTCTACAAATAACACTCCCACTAAGACTTCTCTGCTTAATATAATAGTCTTGTGAACCACCATAATCCAAGACAATCCAATAAAATTATATACACATAATTCTGGTGTATATATTTTGTACACACAGAATACACTTTTCTGCAACCTTTTCACTTATTTATTGAATGGGGCTGAGAACTGAACCCTGCTCTGTTCAAGACAGCATGAACTGCTCTGCCCAAATCAACAGCACGAGTGGTTCTGTTTTGTTTGGCTTAAGGTGCAATTCATTTGTCTTTACTCAACCTATATCCACTTTCCAAAGCTAGTTTATCAGTGGGTCCAGCAATATTTTTTAGGTGCCGGGTATCCCCATATGACTGTCCTCAATGAAGAAAGGCACCAAATTAAAAAGAAATGAATAAATTAAACCTTTCCAACCAATGTAGAAAGTTGTGCCTGAAATCTCATGAGATTGGGGTGATCTCATTAAAATTTGAGATATTTAAAATGGCTTAATTTGGGGAATGCAAGTGCCACTGATCATTTATCCCCAAATAAATTTTCTTTGGGCTGCAGGTTAAGCGAGCAAAGACGGTCAGGAGGTGTTGCTCATTAATAACCCACACACACTTCTGGCCAAATCTGCTAAATCACCTCTGCCAAGTGGCCATTCCACCCGTGTTTAAAAGCCTGCAGTGGTGGAGGAAGAAAACCATTAACCTGTTTAACAACTGTTACTGTCAGGAAATTCCTCCAAATATTCTCCTTCTTTTCTTTACAATCTATGGCTCCTTATCCTGCACCCAGTTTTAGTAGGGAACCAAGTCCTCTCTCTCTCCCTCTTGCGTGGAAATCTTTTTATATATTTTTGTATTCTACTTTCCTATCAGTGTTTTGTTTTCTCTTTTACAAGCTAAACATGACAAACTATTTAAATACATCACCACACTATGTATTCAATAAACAATAAGCATTTCAGAATTGAATTGATCCCAGATTTTTATTCGGCTATTCAAGCTGGATGTTGACAATGCCTCAGAAAGTTTGGTTCTCAACCTTTATCGATTTGGTAGTTCTTCTCTGACCTTGCTCCAGATTTTCCAGGCTTCTTTTAGAGTGTGATATCCAGAATTGGACACAATATTTCAAATGTTGTTTAAATTCAGTGGTTATGATACCTCCTCTAAGCTGAATGCAACACTATCCAAGATTACATTAACCTTCTCACCTCTTACATTTTTCTATCTCATCATCTTCAACATGTTGTCCACTATGGATTTTTGCAGCCCCAATGTGATAACTCTAAACCCTTATTAAAGATTTAGGTTTATTATATTGTAAAAATAAACAAACACATACAACTATCTTTGATTGAAACTGTGGTATAAAATTTCATATTAAAAAAATGAGCATGTTTCTGTGTATCCTTTGTTGTCTTAACTGAGTCTATCTTTACCTTACATTGACAAGAACTGACAGCTTCATATTGTTGATTAGATATTCTTTCTGACAAACATGACATTGAGTTGTGCTGTTTTAGAACATAAGAGTCTTCCTGGATCCATATTTTCAAAGGGTAATTTTAAAAAAGCCATGCATATTAAAAAAAAAGAGGTCAAAATAGTGAGGCTTTTTGAGAATTTTCACACTGGCCTAACCATTTTCAGTGTAATGGAGGTTTGTTAACCCCTGAAAAGTCAGGGAATAATTAGAGTGATGTTGAACTCTGATATTAATCTTGAAATAATGTTACTGTGGAGCAAATCAAGCTTTTTAAAGGAAATCTTGCACATCCAGTGTAAATGGCTGTGTTGCTACAATATAGAACAGCTTTTTAAAAAGATAAATCAGGTAAATCAGTTTTGTTGGATGGATGGATGGAAGGAAGGAAGGAAGGAAGGAAGGAAGGAAGGAAGGAAGGAAGGAAGGAAGGAAGGAAGGAAGGAAGGAAGGAAGGAAGGAAGGGGAAGATTGTGAATAAAAAACTAAATTATTTGGAATGATTGCTACAAGAAGGAAGATGTTTTGTGTTAAAGTACTGATTAAATATAAATTGCAGCCAGGCAACAAGTTACTGTGTAGTTAGGCCATTTCCTCAGTAGTCTTTATATGTATTTAAAAAAAACGAATCTCTATGTGTGTAATCATGTTTGCTTCTCTAAAGCTTTTAAAGACAGCTCAAGAAATCTTTTTCTTTAGTTTGAGCCAAGCTGATAGCCAAGGGAAGAAATAAATATGTGAGAGGAAAAATGCCATTGAATAGGTGATTCAATTATAGTGACAGAAATCTTGAATATTGAATGCAATTGAAAGTAAAACTGGTATAACTGGATTCAAGTAGGTTCCACTTTATATCCTCCTCTCCTCTATAACAACAGATTTTGCCTACTTAAGGATTGGAAAAAGATGGTAAATTGACATTTTCTATAAATCTATTTTCATTGGAGTTTACATGCATAGATGTACTGTGATGTCATAGAATAGTGGTATCAGATGGAGAGGAACTGGAAATAGGCATACAGGCATTCCTCAACTTACATCAGTTTGTTTAGTGACCATTCAAAGTTACAACAGCACTGAAAAACGTGACTTATGACCGTTTTTCACAGTTATGACCATTGTAGCATCCCGAGGATCACATGATCAAAATTCAGATGCTTAGCAACTTAATTCAAATTTATAACCGGTGCTGCGTCCCAAGGTCATGTGAATCTCCTTTGTGACCATCTGACAAGCAAAGTTAATGGGGAAGCCAGATTATTTAACAACCGGGTTACTAACTTGTCAACTGCTGTGATTCACTTAACAACTATGGCAAGAAAGGTCATAAAATGGGGCAAAACTCACATAACAAATGTCTCACTTAGCAACGGAAATTTTGGGCTCAATTGTGGTCATAGGTCAAGGATTACCTGTACTTTATCTTGTGGACAATTCATTTTGATATATAAAATTATTAATCCAATTAATACATTTCTGTTTTGTACGACTTCTGTTAGGCGCATATATTGTGTGCATTTACACACACACAATATTGATTTTCTCAGGAAGATTTCTCCAAATTCATTTTAACTGGAGGTCAACAATGTGAGAAAATTGGGCATTGTGCAGGATTTTCGTGGTGTTATCATTTTTGCTTTCTTTTTGGCAAGGAGAAGGCTCATTTTAAATTTAGGCTTATCTTAGGGGGAAAATAATTTGTTAAATTAGAAATGGCTAATTTATAGCCAACATTGTTTTCAGCTTAGAAGAAGGGAATGACAGGGTTTCTTAAAAAAAAAAAAAAAAAGGCACTTTTTGCAGGGTCTCTTCTTTCCAGGAAAAAGAACACCATCTTAGCACTAATTTCAACTTCATCCCAAAGGCTTCACACTTTGGAGAGTGTTTTGTGTTGAGGGGGTAAATGTCATACCCTCAAGGTTACTTCTCTCTTCCTCCTTCTTTTCTGCTCCTTCAAAAACTTGCCAGTATTTCATTAAAGTACAGCCAAAAAAGTTTGTTAAGGAATGCATATCAATTAAAATAAGACAAAATTAATTATATTTAATGGCATGAAATGGAAGGAGGGAGGGAGATCATGTTAAACAGTGGAATGTTCCAATAAGTAACAGGTTATACTTATATTTCTTGAACTGCACCCTATTGGTAATGTTTTCCAAAGAAAAGGGGAACGAGGAGAAGAAGAGGCAGACAATCTAGAGCCTATGGGTAGCAATATTAGAGCTGCCAAAATCTGGACACTTACGAGATGAAAGATAAAGAAAACCGTTTCTGTGCTCTTTGCTTCTATCCAGGAAAAAGAGCACCATCTTAGAACTATGTGCTAAGTTTGGACTTGTGATTGTCCACACTTTTGTAACCCAACTCTGGTATTCCTCACATTATGTCTCCAGACATTTTTATGACCCTTCCCAGTTCCCTGTAAGACCCACTTTTGATTTTAAATAGAAACTGTATTCTAATGAAAAAGTAATTAGAAAGCTAGCATACTGCAAACAAGGCACTGCTCTCTAACATCATGTTATGATGCCTTTGAGCACCACAAAGCACTCCCCTTCATGGCAGATACAGCTTCCCAGAAGGCAGTTTCACCTTTTGGTGCACAGCAAGCATTTTGTGAATGTCCCATCACATGTCCCAAGAGTGTTTTTCCAAAAGGCAACTGGACTTTATTGGTTTTTTTTCCTTGAAAACATTTAGCTTCTCATCCAAGAAGCTTCTTCAGTTCTGAAGAAGTTCACCAAGAACTGTAGAAGCTTCTTGGATGAGAAGTGAAATATTTTCAAGGAAAAAAAACTAAGAAAGTCCAGTTGCCTTTTGGAAAACTGCCTTTGGAACAACCATGACCTGGATGATTGAGAATCTCCATAAACATTCATCATATTACATGGTGTCAAAATTCAAAATGTGCCCCTAAACTCAAGAGGTAGTCTACCACTGAATTAAGCTCTTTTGTTTTCTGTTTACATTTTGAAAGATTTAACCAATGTCATTTTCCTATTATCAAGGACTTCATTTTACTTATTTATCAATTATTTTTTTCTGAATTTAATAAGAGTTATGTGTGGTGAGATCATTGAAAAGATTACAGATATTAAATATGGGCTCTTCAGTCTACAGAATGGTATCTTAACAGCTGAACTAAAATACCATTTGAAAATTCTATAGTTCCCTGGATTTTTTTTTCTTCTAAATTTGAATTGCAGGGCATACTTACAAGAGTTGTGGAACAATTGATTTCTCTTGGTGAATATGCCAGTCATGCTGAATCTCAAGTTATTCAATCTCAATGGGAAGAAAAGCTGTCCACTGCTTCTCCTATCTTCTCAGGACTATGAAAGACCCTTGAGGAAATCTAAACTCAGTGACTGGAATTCAGTTGTTTGGTTTTATCTTAGCATGGGGTATGCTTCCTGGTGTAAGATGCTCTGTAAATCCAAGTAATGTGGCTTACTCAAGAAACCACAGCAAAACATCCTACATTCTGGCAACAGTAGGAATCCCCACACTATGTTGCTGAAAATGAGGACCTCATCTACCATCCTTAAATTCCTCATTTCTGTACATTCAAATTATTGGAAGCCAAGCCAATAGCACAACTTCTCTATGGTGCCCTAAACTTTGCAGGGTTAGAACTTGTTCAGTTTAAATTCCTAAGATCAGCTCTTCAAGCCCCCAAATGCATTTCTAATGCCACTCTGAGTTTAGAAATGGGCCTCATGAAGGTAGAGGGTAGAGTGTATATAACGATGCTACTGGCTTAGTACCATGCTACTGGCTTAGAGTAACCAGCCCTTAGAATAGTGGGGCCTCCCAAGGAGAGAACTCTCTCCCCATGGATTCCTTCCTATTGGCCCTCTAGACTTGGGGGAGTGGGTCCAGCTCCTGTGGAGCACTCTTGCAGCTGTCCCCAACTTCGTAGATGAAGAAGATGCAGACCATGTACTGCAGAATGAACTTCCAGGCCCCCTGCACACTGGACTGGTCCCAGTGGTGGTTGTTCATGTTGAAGATGGTCAAGGGGGTGGATGTCATGATCATTGTTATGGTTTTGGCCTTGCTCCACTAGTTATCAGGGAGGATTTTCAGTCCACATGGAAAAAGATAACAATAACTAAAATCTCATCCTTTGGATTATCTCTGGGTCTTCTACTCAGCAGGGGATATCATCAGGCCAAAGGTTTCTTTAAACAGTATACAGCAGACATAGAGCACCAATTGGACCTCTTCAGCCTTTATTGCCAGTGGATCCAACAGGTACTCTGCCTCCCTTATTGCATACTTAACAAATGTTGAAGTACCTGACCATCTGAGGGCCTTTAATCTGGCAGGGCCTTGTTCCTAGGTCCTTCCTTTATGGACCTACCACACTCTCCCCTCAGTTGTCCTTGAAGGAAAATACAGGCAGATCCCCTACACAGAGAGACAATCCCCTGTAACTCTGGCCATGTAGAATCCACAGAACGTGTATTTCTTCAGTGTGTATACCACCAAGACATTTGTATTAGCCTCATTTCACCATTATTGCATTAATCCCCAAGTGTTGCCAAATTCTGTGCAGCACTTCAGATATGTCAGAAGATAACCTTTGTCACAAATCAGTTTTAATGAGCACCTAGACTGTTATTATAGAAGGTTTGTATTAGACATTGTATTTTTTGTATTAGACACATTTAGTGTGGCAAGTTTTTAATGTCCATTTATTGTTTTTATCTCTCTTTTTAAATTATTTTCAGATTTCTTCTTTAGATTTGTTAGCTTTTTATGTAATTTTATTTTTTATGCTTTTAAATTCATTGCACCCCAACCCTCCTCATGCTGGTTTTTTACCATAATAAAGGGTGATTGATTGACAGTTAAATATACTCTGGCTTAATGGAATACTGTATATGTACCAAGGCAATAAGATTTAAGTCATGACTAAATTTTCACATCCATTTTCATGGAATATTAATGGTTCAGCTGAATCCAATCCCCATGTTATGTGTGGTATTTCTTCCATATTCTGGCTGGGGTTGCACTTTTTCTTCCTTGCATTTCTCTATAGTGCAATATTAATATGTATACTGTATACTTAAGTATAAGCCCACCCATAACTGACCCTAGAAGTTTTCACCAAAATACCATGAAAATATGCCATCCACATATAAACTAACCTGCATGTTTCATGTTTATTGATGTTAACAAGGTAACAGCCAGAGTAGGTATGGGCAGGTTTATATACAAGTACACCTGGGATAACTATTACAAAATATTCTTGGGCTGATTTAATTTTTTTTTTTCAAATTAATTTGAAAAGGGGCTTTTGCAATAGAATTATTGAATTCAGTTTTTAGTTCAATTTGATGAATTGATTCAGTGATTCAATTAAATCTACTTCAAATTAAATCTTTGAAATGAATATTCACCCAGTCCTTAAATTTATATCCACACATAGCCCAGAAAAGTATTTTATTTTATGTTTTCAATCAAAGCCAAACACTGTAATTGTGTAAAATTTTCCTATACGTCATTTATAATTTTGCCTATATCTTTTACAAAACAGGTCTCTTTAGTCTGGAATTTCTCAATCCAATTTTGGGGCTCTATTCCCCAAAAATGCCTCCAGATCACTTGAGGTAAAATCCCATCAATGTGAGCAAGAGGGAATAATGAGATTGCCAGATGTAGCAGGACACAGGTCTTCAGCAAATTGCAATTTGCATATCAAGTGACAGATAACTGGTAAAATTAAATTTCCATTTCCAAATAATATTCAAAGGAGCAAGATCTCTCTAAGTCCTTTTTTAATTTTGGTTTATGTTTCATCTACTGTTTCTTCCTGAAAGTATTTTGAAACATAGAGATGGTAACAGAGGAAATGCCAAACCTCAACAGATTAAGTAACATTTATGATCTCTTAGGTACAGCCCCTGAACATGCTTTCAGTCCTAGATTGTAGATTTTATATCTGCAACTGAAAAGTGCAAGGAAAGGAAACTTGATGGCTTTTTTTTAAAAAGAAAATTGATTTGTGAGCTCATATTTCTAATGCAGAAGATCCAAAACCCACAGATGGCTTTTGTGTGTAATGTGGTATTGTCTTACGAAGAGCTTTGACTGCGGGTATCGATTAAGTGCTTTGACATTATAAGAGGGCCATTTATTAACAAACTTTGAAAGGTCACCAATTGTGGATGCTAAGACAAGAGCAGCTTGTCTACAATTAAGGTGAAACATTGAATTTCATTTTTTCCCCACTTTGGAAATATATTTGTGGAGGTTGCTGTAAGCTTCTTTAACTGTCTTAATTGGAATATCTATTAACATCACAGATAATTCTTTTTTTTTAATAAAGTGTTTTAGATTAATAGGGGAGTTTTCATATAGTAAAATAATTCCAGCTATGTGGTAAGAGTTGACACTAAGCTGATGGCACATAATCAATAAAAATAAATAAATCATGTAACCCAAATCTTGACATAATATTCATTTAGTTATTTCTTCCCCAGAGTCCACATTTTCTTCCTCAAGGAACAAACCAATCATATTCAACAATTGTGGATAACTAATCACCTAAAACGCTGTGCCAAATAAATCAGGCGATATAATTTCAATATACTAGTTGTAAGTAGCTTCTTCCTTTCTTCTCCTTATGTTCTCTTCAAGTGATTTAAATAATAAATTATAAAGCAAGATAAAGGAGATGCATCATTTCTACCTAATCTAGAAAATTTGGCAACTTCAACGAAACATAAACAATTAAATATTATAATCTTATGTTAGAAAAAAAAAATCCTTTGGAAATACCAGTAGTATGAATTTGTTTATTAGACTGTAATCCAAAATGGTTTGAATTAAATCCAATCTCACATACTTTGTTTAAAGGATGAGCTTCTTTTTATCATTAGCACACACTCCAAATAATTTGATTTTGCCTTCTTTTATGGAAGGCATTTTTTTCATAATCTCCAATGAGAAACATTAATAATTCTAGTGGCTTTTGCAATGTACAAACCAGTTCACTATTCTTTGGAGAAATATGTTTAGCACTTCTTAATGTTTTAAAAAAGCATACTGAGAAAATAAATCCACTTTTAAAATTTGTTTGGGTCTATTCAGAATCAACTGCAAAATTGTTGACCTTTTCAATATTGCCATCCAATATGAAGATCCAACATGATTGTTACATTTCCATCCATTTATAGATGATGGTCTATGTTTGCAATCCACACTATCAAGAAAACATCTTCTACCAATTTTATCTCAGTCTGATACTAACCAGCAAATTCAATCTTAATTATAGTCACAGACTAGCATAAATACTAACCATGTATTTTAGACTTTTCTTCTATTGATACTTCCATTGTTACCTGTCAATTGTTCTATTTAAATTCTAGATTCATTCAATCATACGGACTTGTTCAATTTCTGAATCATATTCGCCAGAAATATGTAAAAAAAAGCCCTAATAAATTATCTGAATGTTGTTGATAGGTTTTTTGAATTCAGTCAAATCCAAAAGTATTCCTTTTGGATTTATGGATATTGAAACCAGTGAACTGATTCTTACCCCTCTGAAAAGATAATCTCTAACAATTTCATCTTTGTCATATTAATAATTAAGTGTTGTAATTTATATGAATTACTGTCCCTCCATTGAACAAACATCTTTTTGTACATTCTTCTTCATGAAGATAATTTTTTCAAAATCAAAGCAAGAAATGATACATCTGGACTAATTCTTTTTTCATCCCATTTTCCCCATACTTTTAGAACTCTGGTTATTACTGAATAATTCCTTAAAATATTGCTCTATTTGTAATCAGATGAAATATCTGTGCTACCCAGCTGGAAGCTTCCATATAAGCAATTTAGCCATAAAATAATACAGTCTGTTATCTCAATTAAGGAACTAGTTTGGCAATGCTATTTAAAATTGGTACTGGCAATCTACTTTATTTATCTTGAATAGACAAGAGCTGTGTTTGTCTTGAAGAGAGAAGAGCTGTGTCCATACTCACTTAAGATCCAAAGGATCTCTTTCTAATATTTTCACAGCCTGCCCAGTTCTAGTATTTATAGAATCCAGCTTCAGAAAGACACCATATAACTTGACTTTAACATATTTGGCAAAGTTTGTTGATTAGTTGCTTGTATTTTGTTTGTTTTACACAGTGTACAACCTTGTCTTTGTGCAGAAAATTCAAATTACTAATGAAAGTTAAAAATAGAAAATAAGAAATCAAAAACATAAATTAAGCTTTATACTAAAATGGAACTTTCATCTTTACAGATTTTCGAAATGCTTGAGATCAAATAGCTCTGTTTTCTTTTTTAAAAAAGGTTGTTTGATTTTGTTCTCTCTCTCATTTGCAGTGCATTCTTTAGAAAATTGTCTCTGTAGGCATTAGCTTTTGCTTCACTGAATACTTTTCTACATTCATTTCCAATTTGCTCTTCTTCCTACCGGGCCAATGAAGCCACGGTATCTTTTAATGTTTAACTTAATCATTGCTAGTTTCATCTAGGTGAATGAGATACATATTTTCTTCTATATGTGTGTCCCATTTTCTATAATGTCCACTGAGCTTCAATATTTCGAACAGCACATGCTGTTGTGAGAAAAATCCCCAAAATGTAGATTCATACAATTCAAAAAGAATTTCATGATGATAGAATTCCATCAGATGCCTTAGCATGTAGGAAAAGACTGTACATGGCATGACGTAAATTCTATAAAATCCAAAACCATTTGCTTACGTCAGAAAAATGGACTTATTCATTTAATCAGTGTATAAAGTAGTCTGGAGAGGGAACTCATGACCTACTCATGTTCCTAATGTGATATGCCAGCCCATCTTAGAAGCTATTTATAGGGCACAATCATGGACAAAAAGAAACTCTAAAACAGTCTCTATGTTCTCATTGCTATTACAGTATATAGTTTCTGTCCATCTAGAAGCCTTCACATCTAGGTTCACACAACATACCAAGTCATATTGACTTTTATATATTCACTGTATTATATAGACACTGCTGTTGTGCTTATATACCATGATTTATATTTCAATGTATAAGCCCAACCAATTTTAACTTAATAAACCATAGTAATAGAAACTAAGATTCAGTTTAGTGCAGAGATATCTCTCCAAATATTGATGGGGTAAAACTCATGCCATCACTAGGATATAATGGCCAATGGCAGAGGAATTGGGGGGAGTGCCAAAAATGTCAAAATTTCAATTTTGTTGAAACATTGCCCCTTATTTCAGATATATCACCCCTTTTGACCTCCTTGGGCACCCCCCTGGTCAGTTGTTGTTCAAGAACAACTGCCGTGGGCTGCCTACCCTTGTATTAAAAGAATATGCAAATTCTGCCCAGCATTCTTTGCTCATCTGCTTCTATACTGCATGTTCATCTTCAATTAGCAATGTTGAGTAATGGATTCCCACCTATGGCACTGACTTTAGGATATATATATATATATATATATATATAAATGAACCTGCGGGCTTATTCAGCTGAACAAGATATGAAGGTCAATAACATTTTGAAAGCAGGTGATAGAATGCCAAACTTACAAATGGAGAAGTCAAGGTTATCAAATTGGATTGTCTTTGAAAAGTTTGACATCAGTACTGACTGGTGCAGAATGTGACTTCCAGAAGGTTCATCACAGTGGTTCAAGGCTACTTCTTTTTTAACAGAATTTCCTTTACTCCCAGTTGTTCTCTCCTTTACTGAGAAATCCACCCAATTAATAAATCATATGGACACTTCAGAGGGCTTCTGTTGACCTAGAAAGTCAATTCCAGGGTGCTCAATACCCCAACGAGCATCCCCTCCTATCCAGACCTTCCCATTTTTAAAAAGAAGTTATTTATCTCCCTGACTGAATTTCTCCAGGCTATTTGCCACTTTGGCTTCTTTGCTTATCTGGTTTGGTATTTCTTTTCCTAGTTCCAGTATGCCTGTCATTATTCATTTCTTTTGAATAATGTTAACTGTCTCCATATGTGAATATTTTTAAAATAAATAAATAACTGAATTTGCTCATATTTCATTCTTTTCCTTTATCCCTTTTCTCTGTTTCCTTTTCCCCTTTTCTTCCATTTTCTACTCCTCCTTTCTTGACTTATGGACTACCAAAATTTGGCTGAAAATTAATTAGGGCCCATGATTGCATTAATCTGGAAAGAATTATGGATACTGATGAAGCCACATAAAGAAATACTGATAAGACTCTGTTGAATGTGTGGCATCAAAAGTAAGATAGCTAAATGTTCCTCCTCCCCAAGCTTATACCAATAAGTAATTGATTCCTCTGGATGTCTGCCAGGAATTGTATCTTTCATTTTTTTTTCTGTAATTATGTCAAAGAAACCTTTTTCTTGTGTCAGTAAAAAAGAGCTGGTAAGCCAGACAATCTATTTTAAATCCATGAGCTTTGAGATTCAGTATTTCAAAGGACTGCCGGTAATAGCAATGATATGCTAAGGGTGCACAGATTTTAAATTTATTTAAACTACGTTTCCTTCCCCCCTCCCACTTAAAAGGAAACCAAAATAATGCTTTTCTGTCATAAAAGCCAACCTTCTATGATAGGGGCCTTGATGAGGCAAAGGGGCTTGTGTGAGTAAATGAAATTGTGGGCTATGTCATCACACATATATATGTCCAGAAGGGTCTATCAAGGTGAACAGGCCCTGATGGATACCCCAGAGCAGGAGTCTGCAACCTTGACAACTTTAAGACTTGTGGACTTCAGCTCCCAGAATTCCTCAGCCAGGAATTCTGGGAGCTGAAGTCCACAAGTCTTAAAGTTGTCAAGGTTGCAGATCCCTGCCCCAGAGTAACACCAATCATATCTGCCAATCCACATTGGAACCGCATGGCGGATTATGGTCTATTCCTTCCACTTGCCAATACAATCTTAAAAATGGCCCTCATTGCTTGGAGGCCCTAGGACAATTGCCTACTGCAGAGGGAAGACCCACCCGAAGGCAGAGGGTGCTAAGAAGACCTAATGGCAGGTGGACTAAGGCAGTCATAGAATGGATCCCATTTGATAAAAAGCATCCAGGAAAGTGACCTAAAACAAGATGGATCGACAAGTATTGCTTGTCAGCAAGCATTGCGGGTCCAATTGGCAAAAGAAAACTCAGGACCATATGGAAACATGTGGAAGAGGTCTTCATCCTGCAGTGGATAGACAGTGGCTAAAATGATGATGATGATGATGATGATGATGATGATGATGATGATGATGATGATGATGATGATGATGATGACGATGATGATGACGATGATGAAGAAGAAGAAGAAGAATCTATATAAAGCAGCAGATGACTGTGTCTCCCTTAACCCATTTAGTCCTGTTCTGAAACCTGTTCTGAAACCATCCGATTGGTGCTTCTCATTATATTTTGTAATAAATCCCACAGTTTAATGATACTCTTCTTTTTGTTGAACCAGAATCTGCCACTGTTCATTTTTATTGGATTATTCCAAATTATGAAGGACAGCAATACATTTCCATGGATGCCACTTAATTATTGTTACTATCAGTATGCTGGCTCAAAACATTGAAAACCTTCTGAAGGAAAAAAAGGTGCTTGGCCAGAGGTTTTTGCAGTCAATAACTGCAATTTCACACCTGCTCAGTGGCATTTGTGGAAATATCAAGCTTAATCACTCTAGTTTAAATTACATCCTTTGTATCTCAACACGGTGGTGTGCACTGGAGACATGATTGGAGAATTCCTCTAGAAGAAGTACTATGATTGACTGAACCTCCTTTAATGGATTACATGATGTCCGTCTGCATGTCTCTGTATGCGTGTGCATTTTGCAACCTGAACTATGTATTAAGAAGTTGTAAATTGCCTTCCGGCCTTTATTCTGCCTGTCAGAACTGAATAAATATAATCACTCTTTTCTGAATAGCACTAGAAATCAAAATCATTTACACCCTGGATCAATTTCATGTGTGACATCTACAGTAAATTTGGGTCTTTTAACCACTGAGAAAGCATTTGCTAAAAATCAGAGTCCCTAGTCTTCCAGCCACATGCTTTAATTTGCTGGCAGATTCCTTGGCATAACTTATGGGCAAGGTAAGCCTCTTCTGCAAACAAATAGAAGACAGGACACATTTATTACCGTCACAGAACAAAATTCTATCCTCTTACAAGAGGATTTACAGAGTACCAGTAACAGATAGCATTAAAAGTCTGAATAAATTGGAGAAAAAATGGAGCAAACTTAAAACATACTATAAATACAAATCGTAGCCTAACTTTACAAATGCATTTCTGTGTATTGTTACATTACAAAAATATGAGAAGTACATTTGCTCTGATTATGTATATAAAATACCTAATTTATTTCATGTCTTAAATTGGTTTGAACATTCTCTTAAAGAGGTGATTAAACTAAATCTTCTGAGATATAATTATTGAATAATGGAATAAGGACTCCAGGGGATTGGACTGGAAGACCTCTAAGGTCCTTTCCAACCCTATGATTCTATGATGCTATGAATCAAACCAGCTTTTGAAACCACAGCCCGAGAATATATTTGTGATATGCAGTATATTAAAAGTAGTCAATTTTATTTAGCTAATGAACATATCAGGAATATTGAGAGCATATTGTAGTTATCTTTGCATGGTGACAGCTATGAGGAGGATAGATTTGTTTCCAAAAGGGCTGTCCATGGGCACGATCAACACCAAAAGACTCATTTGTGTGTGTTTGTGTGTTCCAGTCAGAGTTAGACTCCTGGTGACTGCCTAGACAACCCTCCAGTTTTCTTGCCAAGACATTCAGAAGTGGTTTGCCATTGTCTTCTTCCAAAGCCTGAGAGAGAGAGAGAGAGAGAGAGTGACTGGCCCAAAGCCACCCAACTGAATTCATGCCTAAGGCAGGACAAAACAGAGTCTCCCAGTTTCTAACCTGGTATTTTAACCACTATGTGCAACCATGTGATGCAACTGTAAAAAAGACAAGTATTATTTTGAGGTTCCATACAGGAACATACTGTATATATCCAAAACCCAGGTAGTAACTATTCTACTCTACTCTGCTTTTGTAGGGCCTCACCTGGACTACTGTATCCAATTTTGTGCACAGCAGTCCAGAAAGATCAGTGATAAACTGGAAGTGTTTGGAGGGCTGGAAACAAAACCTTATAAGGAATGGTTAAAGAATCTCTTTATGTTTAACCTACAGAAGAGACAATTGAGTTGGGAGGCGAGCACTATTCAGGTATCTGAAGAATTGCCACACAGAAGAAGAATTGAATGTATTCTTTATGGCCCTAGAAAGCAAAGTCACAAGCAGTGGCTTAAACCCACAAGGAAGTAGGTTAGATGTCAGAAAACTACCACATGAAATTGTGAGTTCTTAGAAAGCACCTAATTGCTGTTACCAACTGATTCTGTTTCTGGGACCCATATAAAAACATAGGCATTTTGGGAAATAATGATGATGCTGGTCTGGACTGCCTGTTGGGTGCCTGTTGGGTGTGTCAAAAAAAATCAAGATGGTGGTCACAATAGTGTAATTGAAGCTCCACTTTTTTTTCATATGCATCATGACAACAGTGATATAGGTCCCTTTTTATGTATTCAGAGCATGCCTATTTTTATTTAATGCTTTAAAGCCTACAGAATCTTTAAAAAAAAAACAAATGGAGACAGGGTCATAGATGACCAAGTAACCTATAGACACTCTATGATCCTGATCATCCCAGAGAAAAATGAGGGGAAACTGTATTGGTTAAAATGACAAGGTTTTCCAGGTTTGATTTTGCAAGTTTTACTGAAGGTTTATTCAAGCCGGTGATTCTGGATCTGGATTCAGAACATGTGGATCTGTATCTGGGGGGTATTTACCTGCTCTACCTGGAAGAGGAGATGTTGAGATGGGGCAAACAGGAAGGCAAAATTGATGAACAGTGAGTTGGAATGGGGAAGATCACAAGTATTCCAATTAGCCTTTTAGAAAGAAAGAAAAAAGGAAAATAACATGAGCATCCATTCAGGTGGGAAGACAAAATGTTCTTTTTCTTTTAGTATTAGGCTGCTGAATGAACAGAAAATTTTAAAAATTAGAGAACCGTATTAGGAAAACAGTGAAAGAGTAAGTGGAAGCAATAAGTCTGGCAAAATACAGAGAGAACTGCTATACTTTTATGACAGAAGAAGGCAGGGTCCAAGCAAAATGTGACTATCTCAGTTTCCCCAGTTAAGGGCATTGAGTGCTTCTAAGCATCCTAATTCTGGCATTTCATCTGCCAAAAAGAAAAGCATGAAAGTCAGTCACATATTCTTCCACCCTATAAAACATGAAATGATCCTTTCCAAATTGGGGCAGGAAATCAAAAAGAAAGCTTTTTGAAAAAGTAAGACGGAAAGATCCACCCACAGAACTTTCTCCTCAAGTGCATCCTCCAGCTGTTGTGTATGCAAGAGTTAGGAAATAAGAGAAGAAGGTAAGCACATCTCCAAGATACAAACCTGATGTTACAATAGGAAAAAAAAATCACTTTTGGAAAAGGGCTACATTCTCAAAAGGTATCTCAGCACATTGAAGAGAATAAAATGTATTCTCCCTCCTCCTTTGTTTCTTCTTTTATTTCAACTGGGGAAGCAGAATTGGCTAAGTCACTCTCCTTTATTATAAACCCATTGTCACACTGCATAGCTGCAAAGTTGGATGCCAACTTCCTACCCTCTGGTTGAACTGCCCTAGTGGCACAGTAGTTAAAATGCAGCATTGCAGGCAAACTCTGCCCACAGCCTGACGTTCGAACCCGATGGGGTTCAAGGTTGACTCAGCCTTCCATCCTTCCGAGGTCAATAAAATGAGGACCCAGATTATTGGGGGCAATATGCTGACTCTGTAAACTGCTTAGAGAGGGCTATATAGCACTATGAAGCTGTATATAAGTCTAAGTGCTATTGCTATTGCTAGGAAGAGACAACTCCCAAACACTTAAAGGCAAATTTGGGGATAAGCTACTTGCATTCTACAAAGGCTGCTTCATTCATGCAGCCTTCACGGCAGAGTCAATGACATTCTTTTGCAGTCGAACGAATCTTTGATTTGCCACAAACATGACGTGCAATCTTCTAGTCAAGGCTCCTGGTGCGTCTGCTCACACAGCAAGCTCTGGGTGGCACATCGTCCTGTCAAATCTGATTAGGCAGTAGCTACATTATCTTCCTTCTTGACTATGTGTGGACCGCTACACAGGGGGGTATTGGTAATGCTGTTAATTTAGAAGGCAAGAAGAAGCTCTGCTGGCAGTAACCAAATGTCTGCTATAACTTATGGTTACTGTGAAGATCCCACAAGGCTAGGAATGAAGAGAAGAACAGGTAAAAAAGGATTCCCTGGAAATCCAGCAAGCAGCTTCTGCTTTTTGTTTTCTTTTTCTGATGGATTGTGCTTCCAGGAGGACAGACAAGTTACTCTAAGCATACTAATTTGTAGAATTGCTGTTTATAATGATCATTCTTCCATTTACGTACTTTACATCTATTTATAAAATGCATTTGGATATTATGGCATTGCAGCTCCAGCTATATTGCCTATAACAGTGATGGCGAACCTTTTAGAAACTGGGTGTCCCAAAACCAGCCATGCCCCGCCCCCCTGCCTGCCCCTGCTCTGCCCACCATCCTGCCCACTCTTCCCCTCCCCACCCCGCCCACTCTGCCCCTGCCCATCCCGCACCCGCCCGCCCGCAGAGCTACTCATTACCTCCATGGCCTTCTGCAGCTCACCCTGGTGGCCCAATAGCGCCATGGTGGCCACACCGTTTGCCCACACCCTGCAGCATCAAATGCACACGACGGGGCGCAAGGGTGGAGTTTTGTCCCCGCTGCCCGACTGCCATGTCCTTGGCTGCGCTGCTCCACGTGGGCCACACTTGGGGGTGATTCTCCTTTTGGAGGGCTGCTGGTGAGGAGGGACCATGGGGGAGACGGGGCTGGGGCGACAGCGCACATGCCCACAGAGAGGGCTCTGAGTGCCGCCTCTGGCACACGTGCCATAGGTTCACCACCACTGGCCTATAGCATCTGATCTTGCCATTTACTCAGAGATGTGCATGCCATTCTGCCAAATCTAGCTCCAATTAATTCTCCTTGAAATGGAAGGGATTTCCTGGGGTAATTATGATTTACAACAACTTGGAAGATACAGGATGAGGTTATTCAATATTTATTTTTCTAATTAGTGGGTCAGGAAATGTTTGGAAGAAGAGGCTATTGGACCTTAATTTCTGCAGCTCTAACATGGATGTCAATCCACTCTCACAGTTGTTATAATGCTCTGTGACAAGCTTGCATTACCCACTACCACCATTCAGATGAGGTTTGAGCTGAACTGGATCACCTTCTGCTGGCCATAGTCTGCACTGAACAGGCTTGCAGGTATGAAGCCCACAGCAGAATGAATGGGACCAGGCATGCAAATCCCCCTGTCAAGCAGGATCCCCTGATACTATAGCAGGGATAAGTCATATATCTCCAAATACTGCTTTCCTTAAAAAAAAAAAAAAAAAAAAAGCTTTCACATCTCCTCATCTCTTTTCAACAGTCTTCCAAAATTGTGAAATGAGAAGTTAGAACAAATTATATTTGTGGGGAAGAGAAGGCTGGAGTGATTCACAGGGCAGGCAGCAAAGTCCTCCAACTCCTGGAAATCTAATTGTACCACTAGGAAGGCCAGCAAGTATGGCCAGCTGCTGGGTACCAGATGGCTATCATTAGCAAATGATGTTGGAGTGCCATCTCTTAGAAACACATTAAGGCACGCTCCACAAATTCTATGCATGGCCTGATCATTCAAGTGTTCTCTGTGTAGCAAACCCTCTGAACTACTGGCCAGTTGGGAGTGCTTAACTCATCTTGCCCTACCCACTCACCCCCTTTTTTCTGTCTCTTTTGTTGACAGCTAAAGATAGGAACATAAACACTGTGAAATTTGTCCAGTTTCTCCTCCTTTACCTTCACCTTTGTCTGTCCGTTCAGGACCAATGTTCTTACATCCCCAAATCCTTCCAGTTTATTCCATTCCATTCAGTTCAGAAATCAGTGGGAGACAGAATTGCTATATGGTGGGTCAAGAGATGCCACTTGTCCCATGAGGGAAATGGCTGAGAGCCAGTCAGTCTTAAACTATCTCTGGAAATATACATAGATTACTTCTGCAGTCATAAGCCTGCTAAGAAGGAAGAACTAGAAGGATGAAATGGCCTTTCTGATTTGGTAGGATTGCACTCCGAATATATAAATTACTTTTGGACATTTCTTTTCTGATGGCATCTTTCCCTGGACAATAGTTTTGGTTGTATATTACATCAATGTCTGTCCATGAATATTTATAAAACTTTGATTTCCAATTTTCCCTACATAGCTGTTCTTCGTATGGCCCGCCCAGAGGACTTTACCTATTTTATCCTTAGCAGCCTCAGAATGGCCACTCATAAGAACAGGAAAGTAGAGAAATTTCCAACAAACTGCCAGCAACTATCTCTAAATGATGTTTTCAACTTGTTTATGCAAACATTTTTACTTAGGATCTATTATTTACTAAACAGCTCTGTGAAATTGTTAGCTGAATCCAGATGTACCAGTGGTAACTCAAAAATTATTCCATCGGTTCTAAGACATTCTTATTCTTCCATGAACAAATAGAATTATGATATGGAGACATTTTAAATGCTCACTAGCACATTAATTTAAAACAAATTAATAATTCTGCCTACCGTGAAACCTCGGGTTTTTCTTTTTATTTCTCCATATATTATATATTGTGCTCTTTATGATGTGAAAACTTAAATGATGTAAATTAATTTCATCCACCTTTTTTTAAAAACATAGCAGTTTTCATTAGCATGGCAGTTTAGCAAATGTAACATTAATTGTTAATGTGCAATTGTTTTAATGAAATTCTAATTAGAGCAAATTTCATTTTAAGAAAAGCAGGTTTTGCATTCACAAAGCATTGAAGTTACTTAGTCAGGTATCAAAAATTGGATTTTGCTGGCTTACTTGTAACTAGCATTATTTGGGTATAGTCCTAAGCATTTATTTATTAGATAGTAACTGAACCCCATAGGACATATTTTCTGAATACTGCCTAAGATCTGGGTGCTGATTGCTGGTGGAGAGATGCTTGGTCTTTTTGTTCCCTTTTTGGTTGGTTGATTGTCTCTTCTGCATAGTCTACTCTATAGATCAGGCATGTCAAACTGCCAGTCTGTGGGCCAGATGCATCATACTGAAACCGCACCCACCCCATTGCCGACAATGGGGGAAAAGTTGCGATACGTCGTGCGATGTCACGTGATGTTGCGAGTTTGACATGCCTGCTATAGATGTTGTTAAGGTCTATGTGTCTATTGATGGCTAATTTGTCAGAGTGCCAGGCTTCTAGAAATTTCCTTGTGTTTTGGAACTTGGACTAGGATAGTCACATTTTCCCAATTAAAACTATAGTTAAGTCTGTCTATATGATGTCAAATTGAAGAGTTTTTATCATGTGTTCTGACTGCTAGATGATGTTCATGGATGCATTCTGCCAGTCTTCTGTCTGTTTGTAGTTGTTGCAGTCATTACATTGTATGTTGTAGATGAGTCCACTTTCTTCTTCTGGGGTTGCTGGGTTTTTTGGTTTGCTTAGGATGTTTTGAAAGGCTTTAATTGGCTTGTGTGCTACACTGATTCCATGTGGTTGCCGTAGTCTGTCGCTGGTTTCTGAGATATTCTTGATGTATGGCAGTTTAATTTTTTTAAGGGTTTTTGTTGGTTATACTGTATTGGGTTGAGTGGTCAGGGACTTTTGATAAAGTTGTGTAGACATCTATTTTGTTGGAATATGTTGTATTATGAAATATGCTCTATTTCCTGTTTCTGCTGTTCCGGTTGCTGCAGTGTTTGGGCTTGTCTAAATAAAGTCCTTATGCAGCTTCTCTTGATGGGGGCGGGGGGTGGCTTGTTGCTTTGGTAGTGGAGCACCTGGTTGGTAAGGGTGGTTTTTCTGTACATTTGTGTTTCTAGTTTGCCATTGTGGTCTCTGCTGATCAGGATGTCCAGGAAAAGTAGGAAGCTGTTGTTTTCTTCTTCTCTAGTAAACTGGATTCCTTTTAAAATGTTATTGATGGGTCTGTGGGTGTTCTCTAATTGGTCCTTTTTTATTATGGTGATTGTTGTTGTTGTTAGTTGCGAAGTCGTGTCCGACCCATCGTGATCCCATGGACAACGATCCTCCAGGTCTTCCTGTCCTCTACCATCTTCTGGAGTCCATTTAAGCTCATGCCTACTGCTTCAGTGACTCCATCCAGCCACCTCATTCTCTGTCATCCCCTTCTTCTATTGCCCTCAATCTTTCCCAGCATTAGGCTCTTCTCCAGTGAGTCCTTCCTTCTCATTAGGTGGCCAAAGTACTTTAGTTTCAACTTCAGGATCTGGCCTTCTAAAAAGCAGTCAGGGTTGATCTCCTCTAGGACTGACCGGTTTGATCGCCTTGCAGTCCAGGGGACTCGCAGGAGTCTTCTCCAGCACCATAGTTCAAAGGCCTCAATTCTTTTGCGCTCAGCCTTTCTTATGGTCCAACTTTCACAGCCATACATTGCAACTGGGAAAACCATGGCCTTGATGATATGTACTTTTGTTGGCAGGGTGATGTCTTGCTTTTTAGTATGCTGTCTAAATTTGCCATAGCTTTCCTCCCCAGGAGCAAGCGTCTTTTAATTTCTTGGCTGCAGTCCCCATCTGCGGTGATCTTGGAGCCCAGGAAAATAAAATCTGTCACTACCTCCATTTCTTCCCCATCTATTTGCCAGGAATTGAGAGGGCCGGATGCCATGACCTTGGTTTTCTTAATGTTGAGTTTCAAGCCAACTTTTGCACTCTCCTTCTTCACCCGCATCAAGAGGCTCTTTAGTTCCTCTTCATATATATATATATATATACACCATATTTTGGGTTGTATTTGTGGAAGTGCTATGGCTTCTAGACATTGCATGCATGATAAACCCCCACCAACACCAACAGGGCAAGCCACTAGAATATAAACTGCACTCCTTACTAGCACTGATGATGCTACTTAGTTTGGGTAATGAAATGTCTTCAGGAAAACAAACAAGCTCAGAGAGCACCAAGGACCCCACACACACCAAGCTACATTGGAGCAAACAATGTCTGATAAAATACTGTCATCCTATCTAAAATTCCCTGGCCATCTTTGCTTTCTGGTCATGTACCTCTCATGTACTTGATGCTTCCTTATTAAGGAAAAAAAAGTCAGCTTCATAACCCATTTGGGTACCAGAGGAGAGAATAACCATTGATAGCCTCTCCAGCACAGGCCAATAAATTCAGTCAGTAAACATTTCTGGGTTGATTTGTGACTTGCTTTGTGCTATTTCACTGTTTCATCACTGGGCTTTATGATGATCTCCGTAGAATCTCTTCCTCTTTTTCTGTTTTCCACTATTCTCTATACCCTATAGCAGGGGTCTCCAACCTTGGCAACTTTACGACTTGTGGACTTCAACTCCCAGAATTCCTCAGCCAGTATAGCTGGCTGAGGAATTCTGGGAGTTGAAGTCCACAAGTCGTAAAGTTGCCAAGGTTGGAAATCCCTGCCCTATAGCATAATGTATATTTAGAAAGAAGCTCATGGTTGCAAATATCTAGTGTTATTTTGGTAGATTGGAATTAGATGGGCTTCCCAGGTATCCTATCTGGAAAACAAGAAATAATCCCGATTCTGTCAGTGGTAACCATTTCATAATTCCTCTTCCTCCAGGCCAGCATTTCTACTCCAGAAACCAGGAAAATACAGTTCTGCGAAGGATACAAGCATATGGATGCCTCCCACATGGCACTTGCATTAACTCATATAGTTATACCAATGTAGATAGTAATCATCCACAGTGAAGATTCTTTCAAAACGCTGAGCATATTTTTGATAAAGTGAATACCACTTGGATACAACAATTTGAAAGCAGGATTCTGCCCTTTGGCTCTGAGTTAGGCAATACAATTTTTCATGCATTTAAAAATTATAATCTAATTAAGTCTTGAATGGTAGAGGGCTCTTGGAACACATTAAATTTCTATTTTTTTTCCTCCTACACTGATAAAACAGTGGCAAAGTTTAACTCGAGCAAAACAATATCTTTGGGCTCCATAGAGTTAGTTTCTTATCCTACACTAAGTTCCCTGCATTGTATTCCAGTGATGAGTTTTTTTCTACTTTAACACAATAACAGAGTTCACACCTCATCCAACAGTGAGTCTTAATTAAACTATTCAATGATCTGTAGCATACGCCTTAAGCAAAGGTTCCACAGAGTATTTAACATTTCAGATTGGGGAAAGTAGTTATTAACCAATGATAAAATAAACACCCCAGAACAATGGTAAGCTAATGAGTTCATGTTGAAAAGATCAGTAAACAGTAACAACTGTTTAAAATCCTGAAATCACAAAAGGTTGTAACAGCAAGAGAATTAAGAAGCAAAACCTGGCATCTGATCTACTAAATTATCATATTTAGCATCTTCTTTAGTACAGGACTCTTATATTTCTTGAAACTCCTTCAAGTAAAGAGTATGTTTGCTTTTTAATGTACCCCAGCTTCCTTATATTGGTATATATACTTTTTATATTTTTTTTAGTTTTTTTTAAAAAAAATACTAATTGTTTTTATCCCATCCTCCTTATGCTGGCCTATGACTGTAATAAAGATTTGATTTGATATTTTCTTTTTGCTTGCTTACCTGTACCTGAGTATTGAGGGTAGCACCGTGTAAAATTTGAACATATTTATGCATATTGATTTATACACATTGATATATGCTAAACTACATTTTTTCTCATTTTTTCAGAGATACTCCTTTCTAGCCTGGGGAACTTTTCATCCACACTCAGAAATGTGTACCCATGCTTGTAGAATTTAAGCTTGGTTTCCTCTTCTTACTGTAAGGCTAATAAAGTAACTCCTCCAGGCTTTACAAGAGCCAGATAAGATTAGGAAGATATCATCTGGCATCTTAAATATTTATCTAGTTTCTCTGCATTCTAATAAGATGAAAAGCATGTCCTATAATGTTGGATTACATCATTTATAAACTAATGCCAGGCAGCCATTTTTCCAATATGATGTAATATTCTTCTCTAGTTTTTGGTATGACAAATGCATTTTGGAGATAAGCTAATCTTTGTTTTCATGTTACAATAATTGACACTGGCAGGGGTTATGTGTGTCTCACATAAAAACCAAGCGGAGCTTTGATCTCTCCTGGTCACCATCTTAGGGTTTTTTTTTTAATCAGCCCCCCACAAACATCACTGAATGCTGCTTAATAAAGATGATACCTAAAACATTCCCAAACTTCCCTGCTCTATATAAAATATGGGCAGGATCTCGGAGTTGATATAATCGTATAAACCAGCCAAGACTAAGGCCATGAAAAAGAATCATGTATTGGGTTTGTTTAATAAAAAGAAAAGCAACTGGTGGTTCATTGAAAACCATGATTAACTAAAATGTTGAAATGGAATGGCACAACAGATGTTCACTGCATAGATATGCCAGCATGTCAACTTTGTGACCCTAGGTTGTGGACTCTTCCATGACTGGGGGATGAGGGTGGGAGGAGACACAGTCATGGATTAATCTGGAACCAAATGAGAACCAGATGTTTTTTTGGAAAGAAAATACCTCCATCTTGTCAAGATAGGTGCTCTATCACTGAAGGTTTTCAACCACTTGACTGGGATCATATAAGGTCTCCTGCCTTGAGTAGGGGATTGGAACAGGATGCCTCCAAGGTCCCTTCCAGCCCTATGATTCTATGTTGTATGTTCCTCCCTCTAGCCTGCAATCACCAAATCAAGACTTCCATAGCAATCTTGCTTATTTTGATTGGGCAGTATATTTATCTAACCATTTTTTAAAAAGTTACCCACGAGACAGTACATGCCAGTATAACCTCTCCCCACAATTGCCACTAATTGAAGCCACTCATTTACTAGGAATGGAACCATTGCAGGTACTATAGGAAACCATGCTTGAAGATACTGAAAATTTCTGAGAGGTCTAAAGATCCCAAAGGAATACACTCCATACCTCTAGGCCACCACACAGATCATCAAATCAAGCAAACAGAGCAATTTTCTTCCCATACCAAATGTGAATTTTGAGGTCAGCAAGTTAGCCATTCATCTAGGATGCTCTATTGTTGGAGTCTCACCAGCAACCTTTTCTCAAAGAACAGTTTGGAGACCAGGCAAGAGTTGTTGTTGTTGTTAGTTGCGAAGTCGTGTCTGACCCATCGCGACCCCATGGACAACGTTCCTCCAGGCCTTCCTGTCCTCTACCATCTTCTGGAGTCCATTTAAGCTCACGCCTACTGCTTCAGTGACTCCATCCAACCACCTCATTCTCTGTCGTCCCCTTCTTCTATTGCCCTCAATCTTTCCCAGCATTAGGCTCTTCTCCAGTGAGTCCTTCCTTCTCATTAGGTGGCCAAAGTACTTTAGTTTCAACTTCAGGATCTGGCCTTCTAAGGAGCAGTCAGGGTTGATCTCCTCTAGGACTGACCGGTTTGATCGCCTTGCAGTCCAAGGGACTCGCAGGAGTCTTCTCCAGCATCATAGTTCAAAGGCCTCAATTCTTTTGTGCTCAGCCTTTCTTATGGTCCAACTTTCACAGCCATACATTGCAACTGGGAAAACCATGGCCTTGACTATACGTACTTTTGTTGGCAGGGTGATGTCTCTGCTTTTTAGTATGCTGTCTAAATTTGCCATAGCTTTCCTCCCCAGGAGCAAGCATCTTTTAATTTCTTGGCTGCAGTCCCCATCTGTGGTTATCTTGGAGCCCAGGAAGATAAAATCTGTCACTACCTCCATTTCTTCCCCATCTATTTGCCAGGACCAGGCAAGAGTGGTCGACTCTAAATTATCTGAATTTAAGGAATGCATTTTAAAGAGGGATGTGCCTCTGTCTCATTTTAAAGAGGGACTTCCTCTGTCTCACACACACTCACTCAAATAGCCATGACAATCCCAGGTTGGGATGGATCTAGCCTATAGATAGCAATGCTCATTGCATGTTAATCAATCAATCAATCACAATTAAGTAATTAAGCTCACGTGGATAGTTTTCACCAGGCCTCCTCTCCAAATAAAGGGACGAACCAATGCTGCAATGAAGGAAGTGCTTCCTTTTGCTTCTTCTTTCTACTTGTTCCACCTCTGCTTTTCCTCTTGAGCAGAAAAAGAGAAGGGAGAGTTAAGCCAGTGCATGGACGAAGCTGGTGCAGAGCACAGCAAGTATATGCATGATAGGGCAACTATTTTGCTAAAGACATATATCAAGTTACTTTTTACAAAAGTGGTTCCATTCTGTGAATGACTGTAATAGATGGGAGCAATTTATATTAAAATGTATCCAAAATCTGGCCTTTCAGCTTCTTGAAAGTCCTGTGTGTGCCCTCCTTCCAACTAGGAAGTCTTGCCTGCCCTGAACTTAAAATGCTAAATGGTCCACTCCACTGCTCTATGTAACTAGGTTATTGCTCTTTCATTCCCAACATATTAGACGCCTTGGAGAATCAAGAGCTGGCTACCTGATGGCCATTCTTCTTTGTAGCTTTCTTTTCTCTTGTTTTTCATCCCTAATTGCATATGAATTAATAATAGCAATAGTTTATTAATTGATTAGTCTTACAACCATATCAAAGGAAATAAAACAAAAGTAAAATATAAGTTCTAATTCCAGGATACAATAGATAAAAGAAAATGCAGTAATAAAATACATATGTGGTAAATACAAAGAATCAAGATTCAGATAAATACATCACCTTTATATGAGACCCTGATCTGTTCAATATAGCATGTTCTTAAGTGAATTGCCTTGACTATAAATTTAGCAGTTCTGCGCAGGAGAAAATGGGACAGCCTTCAATTCAGGTCCCAGTGGGCTGTTTTATCAAGCAAGGATGTTAAGGATGCTAAATATCTAAGCCTAAAGTGGGCATAGAGTTGATAGTGGTGGAAAAAACCCCAACATAAGCAATATCTTTGATGGCTATGGCATCACATTTGCATATCCTCTCATGATATGGCAGATAATGAAAGCACCCATATTTGGCATCGGAATCCAACAAAATTCAAATCTTGCTCTAGAACAGACCTTTCTTAAGAAATACATGAAACTCATTGACCGGTATTTTTGATTTGGAAAATCTCATATGAGTGTTGAATTCTATTGCTGCAAATTCATATGGCTAATCTATAAACCAAACAGTTATGAGAGGGTTGAAATAGGATGTGGAATTTATCACTTATTTCATTGAAAATGGCAGCTACTGTGCTCCAATGTTCTTCATGACTATCAGGCACCCATAACCCTTCAGTCTCATCATACTTGCGTTCTTAATCCATTATTTAATTATAACAACAACAAAAATCTGTTTGGTCTTTCAAGTTTTAATGACTTAGCTTCAGATACTTACGATTTCCATTAAAATCATCCCAGAGGTGTAATCATTTCTTGTTCAAATGAAACTTGAATTTGTTTCACTGATCTTTTGGTTTTTGAATGGCATCACTGGAGGCAACAGCAGCAAATGTAGAGTAGTAGTTAATGAATGTCCTCCTAGGATTTTCCATACTCAATAATCCAATAGAATGCTTTTACTGAGTAGCCAACGTAGGAGCCTGTAATTTGTACTACATGCAATATAGGCAGGGTTTTGGAGATGTAGAGCCTCTTAATAAAAGCACTATCCTCTGATGCCATCATTTCCTAACTTCTCCATCAAGAGAGTGTTCCCCATCTCCCATTTGCTCCGAAAAAAATGAAAAAAAGTTGGTTGCCTTGCAGTTGACTAGATAGAAGGGAAACGGTCGTCCACTTAGGCCCAATAACCACTTGAGATGCTGGAGAAGATTGGGGCTATCATGTCTGAATGGCAAACCTCCTGACAGCCACTACATGACAAGAAAACATTGAAGTTTTTTGTATCTCTTGGCTGCCATCTAGTGATCTGGAATTTTGCAGCCCAGATATTGTAGCCTTAGAGAAAATGAGACGGTCAAGCATTGCTCCCAGTCCAGCCTGGTAAAAGGATGTTGCATTTACAGGTGACTAAGAAGTATCAAGAACTGACAGCTCTACTCTTGTTAGAAGAGCTCTTTCCCCACTAAGATTTGCCTACTTCTAAGCTGACTGATGCCTTTTCTCTTGGAGGGCTTCTTACCAGTCCAACTGTCATGTTTAAAAAAGAGAGATCCTGTTCTGAATGATCAGCATGCAGTTTGAAGAGATGCCCACCTTCCAAAGATTTGGAAGTAGTTTCTGGTGTTATTTATATTACATGCATATTTACTTTACAGTGTAAGAGTAGTTGCAACTACCGTGATTGGCAAGGCCTTCTGACAATTGATCAGCATGTCTTTCTTTTGCTTTTTGCTTTTAGAGGATGAAAGATAAATCCACCAAGACAGGTATGCTTGGTTTGAAAGTTGATTTCATTCTGCTGCACTGATTGTATGAATAGTTTCTTTAATGAATAATGCTAGAGGAATAAATAAGGTACATTTCCCCACTGCTTTTGATATGTTAGCAAGACAACAACTGTTGTGTGTGGTTGGAAAATTATTTTCCCCATCCTCTTGTTCCTGGAGGATTTTTATCAAGGAAGATTATAGTCTATCTGGATGAAAATCATGATTCCTGGAAACCCTGTGTTTCTCTTAACACTCCTAAGGGAAGACCCTCTAAAACCTTCACTTAAAAATGCGGGAGAGCTTCTCTCTCACATGCTAAATTGTCCTCTGATCTACAGCAGAACTTTAGAAGTATAGGAAAGAAACCGTATATGCTCAACTAATGGCTAGGGGAAGAGTGTTCACTGAGAAACAAAACTTCTGAGTAATGATCTGCTTTTGAGTAAGGTCTTCCTCATGGCAAAAACCTTTTAAAGGGCTTCCGTCTGACCTTTAGCTTCGGACAGTTCAGATTTAAAAGCTTCCATTTATAAAATATTTGATTCTACAAACTAGCAAGATTTGCCTTGCCATGAAGCAGGAACATTCACAGATACCATTTCATGCATTTGGTGATACAGAACCTCTGACATACTCATTCATAGTATCAAATCTCCACAAGGTCCAAAGTACCACCACATTGCTTCTTTGGTAATACTCATAGGAAATCAGAGTTTGGGGGGGGGAAGCAAGAGGGGCCGTATACAAACCAACCTGAAATTTCTTTACCTCATTTTGTCCTCATTCTTAAATAACTTGTTTCATGGTTTTCAAGAACTCCTTTTGAGAAAACCTATAGTTGAGAAGAGTATTGCAGTAAAAATCAATAATTTTGTTGGCCATGAAAGAGATATAAGGAAAGCTAGGAAAGCCATCTGATACAGATAAGGAAATGTATTTTATGATTCAGGATATCTTTCATTTACATTATAATTAGAATGATGGGTTTGGAAAGTCTTGGTGGTCTTCCAGTCCAACCCCCTGATTCTACACCATTCTGGAGAAAGAGCTGTCCAGTTTTTTCTTAAAATATCTCCAGTGATGGAGCACCCACAGTTTCAAGTGGTAGGCAGTTCCATTGTTTAATAGCTCTCACATCTAGGTTTTGCTGCCTAAGCGCATGACCTTACATTTCTCAAAATGTAAAAAAAAATATTGGACAGGCTCCACTGTTCAAGTTTAGCAATAACCTTTTGAATTTTGAGTCTGACTTGTGCTAACAATACACACACTCACATCCAATTTTGTGTCAGCCACAGATTTTATGAGCATGCCTTCTATTCCCTCAACTAAGTCACCTATGAAGAGGTTCTACATGCTTGCAAACCAATTACTTGATTATATTTTCTACGATTTCCACAGGAATTGATGTGAAGTTGAATGGTCTTATTTATTTATTTATTTATTCAAGTTATATGGCCACATATCTCATCAAGTGACTCTGGGCAATGAACAGAATTAAAATAAAATAAAATAAAAATAAAACAGAGAAGAGCATCAAAGATGATCAGGGGACTAGAGGCTAAAACATATAAGGAACGGTTGCTGGAATTGGATATGCCTAGTCTAATGAAGAGAAGGACGAGGACTGAGATGATAGCAGTGTTCCAATATCTCAGGGGCTGCCACAAAGAAGAGGGAGTCAAGCTATTCTCCAAAGTGCCTGAAGGCAGGACAGGAAGCAATGCATGGAAACTAACCAAAGAGAGAAGCAACCTAGAACTAAGGAGAAATTTTCTGACAGTTAGAACAATTAATCAGTGGAACAACCTGCCTCCAGAAGCTGTGAATGCTCCAACACTGGAAGTTTTTAAGAAGAGACTGGACAGCCATTTGTCTGAAATGGTATAGTGTTTCCTGCCTGAGCAGGGGGTTGGACTAGATGACCTCCAAGGTCCCTTCCAACTTTATTATTGTTGTTGTTGTTGTTATTGTTGTTATTATTAGTTAAAAACAATTTAAAAAATAACAAAACTCCAACACCAACCCAACCACAGAATTAAGAAGTTCAGGTAGGGTAGTTGCTACAGAGCAAGGGGCTGATACAGTAAGAATCACAACTGATCCCTAGAGTCCAACTTAATGTCAGCACAATATCTTGGATGACCACCCTCATACCATCACCTTTACCCTGGGGTCTTGGCTGATGCCACACCTGAAACCTAGTTGGATACTTCTCAGAAAGGAGAATCTCTCACTCTGACCCAGCCAGGTTTCATTAATGGACACCAGGTTGTCCTTATCATCCTCATTACAGTTATGGGTGAGGATGGCCTTATTACATATTGACCTTATTACATATTCAACAGCAGCAGATGGCAACACAGGACTCTGAAGATCTGTCAGCTGGGGCCTGGGAGTAAATTGAGGGGCTGGTCTTAGTTTCCTTTTTTTCCCCTTTTTCTTTTCTAAATATTGGCTCTTGTCCAGTCTTCTGGCATGTCCACTGTGATCCAGGATTTCTCAAAGATTTCAGTCAGTGGCTCTGAGGAGACATCTGCTAGTTACTTTAACACATTGGGATGTAATCCACCTGGCTCAGGAGACTTGAATTCATTAGAATTAGAAGTCTGTCTCTGAAGTCACCCAATTGTTTCCTTCTGTTCTGCTTTTAGCTACACACCATAAGTCATTGTCTTTTCCAGTGGCCCAACTTATCCTATAATCTATTCATCTTGTTTTTTATAGTAAGATAAATAACTTTGTGTCTTAATTCCATGATTCCACAACTCTTTTTCCACTACAAGTTCCATTCCTAGCATGGTTGGGTTGATTGGAACATAGATATAATGCATAGTTTACTTTAGGTCACAAGGCTACCTGGAGCATCTACTTCTTGTACTTCCCCTTACTAACCGAGCACAGTTGTCTCCCAGTAAGATATAATCTTCTAATTAAATAGCTAACTGAAGCAATGGAGTTGAGAACAAAACATTCCTGGAGTCAATTAATTACATAAAAATGGCTGAAACCATTCTTATTCAAGAGAAAGACTCTGGTGCTAGAAAGGCAAGAAAAATTGAGCAACAGGAAAAACAAAAGAAGTGCTACAAAACTGAAGTGAATCTCCCCAGTGCACACCATCTATATTCTCTGCAAAATGTCTCTCATTATATTTGTAGTTCTAGATTTCCATTCCCATCTACCAAGATACTGTGCGGTTACTTTGTCCTTTTTCCCTTAACAAGTTATAAGTGGAACACCATGTTTTCTAGGATTCTAGAAAAAAAATCATGAATGATGTGGGAAAGTTGCACAACAAAATTTTCGTCTCAAAGTATCCTAAATCTTAATTCCAAGCTGCTGGAAAGCATGGATCTTATCATATATTTCATTGCCCATTGGTGAAGAATTAGTGAATAATTACTCTTGAAAGGAGTTCCTTCATAAAAATGAAAATATTTCCTAATATTATGGATTACAGTTAGAAAAAAAGAAAATGTGAATAGTAATTATCTATGATAATGGGAAGATATAGAACAAATTGGAATTGTACCAGTTAGAACTTACACTTGTCATTGGTTGCCACCCTCATTCATGTTGTGTGTCTAAACTCATGGAGAGAAGTAATTGTAGCTATTGTTGTAGATGGGAAGAGACACAATTCTTGTTTTTCAATGTTTTTCAGTTTGAAGGTGTCTCTTCAATCATCTCTCCAGCATCATCATTCCTTGAAGAAATCACAAAGGATTGCTACAGCTTCAGTAATATTAAGGAGAACATTATGTTTCCCCTAGCTATTTCATTCCTGATGAAAGTAAGTCTCTTAAAGGGACCTTTTGACTCATGAAAAATTGTTAACAACTGTTGATTATTTGAGATCAACTTCCTTAATTTTTGCAGAATTACATTTTCTCAGCTTCTCTTTGCCATATCCATTTCTTTAGCACCAACTTGCCAAGTGGCTTTGTGGACCAATATATCAGGAATGCAAAATGATCTAAAATGCCAATAGAAATCTTCCCTCTTTTACATCATGCTATATGTCTTTTTCTTCTTCTGAAGAAATATCTCATTTTTGTCTCACAAACGACAGAATAATCCAAGGGATATTTCTCTCTTCCTTAGTGGCAATTTTGTCACGATAGTCCAGAAAGTCAGAGTATGATTCAGACAAAATGAGATGTCTTTTGTTTGTTTGTTAGATGTATATATATTGTCTTTCTTCCATGAGTACAAGGCAGTTTCCATGTGAAGTCAATGTTTTTTTGTGAACATGCTCCCAAACAGAATGGATAAATTTTCTAAGAACTATTATATCAGGTTTCTAGAGCTCCAAAGCACCTCTTCTGAAAGATTTCTAAGTACTGCCAGCCCTATTATCCTTTTCTGTTGGAAAACTGTCTACAGTTCTTTAAAGTAGCCATATATTTCCCTGGGATTGTGCAGTTGCCAAGCAATCTTGGGAAGAGGTGCATCTATCTTAAAGAGTTTGTAGCAAGGTCCACATTTGCATTCCTATACATTCTGAAGCACCATTTTTGGAATAAAATGCAAAGTAGCATAAGGTATACTATTACAACCAATTAGCTAATGATGTGATTTTTGCCCTTTGAAACAAAGAATAGTGTATCTTACTATAGGTATATCTGCAACTGATGCTTATTATTTCTGAAATATGATATGGGAATGGTTCTCTTAAAATGCCTCCCAGTATTATACTCTTTATGTTTCCCCTAGCTATTTCATTTCCAATGAATTCTTTTGAAAAAGTGGAAGTAAGTCTCTTAGAGGGACCTTTTGACTCATGAAAAATTGTTAACAACTGTTGATTATTTGAGATCAATTTCCTTAATTTTTGAAGAATTACATTTTCTCAGCTTCTCTTTGCCATATCCATTTCTTTAGCACCAACTTGCCAAGTGGCTTTGTGGACCAATATATCAGGAATGCAAAATGATCTAAAAGGAGGAGTATTACAATAATAGCTGTAGTTGATCTTAACTTAGTTCTGCATAACTTTGGGTTTTCAGGTATAAAGGATGAATTAAGTATTGAAATGGTGCTTTTACCATCTCGGTTTGCTTTTCAATTTTATTTTAAGCTAGGGAGCACAGGAATTTATGATGAATGAGTAAAGCAGTAGTCTATCTAATTCAATATAATCTACCCTGAATGGCAATTATCCTGCAGAAATTCAGATGCGATTCTTTCCAAGCCTACCTGGAATTCTGAAATTAAAATATTTTGCCTTCAAATTCTGCTCTAGCATTTATCTCTGGCCCATTCTAAGGCTATTGTAGTGATTATGGATCGGCTATATGTTTGAAATATGCAATTCAAAGAATAGAGTCCTTTTTCCGAACAGAGGGGCAAAGTGATAGCTTCTTTGCATTGGATGCCTTTTCAAATATAAGACTAAAAGGTGAAGAAATCTTCTTGGGTGATTTTCCATCACTTTTGCTCTTTTGGTAAATGCAAAATAATTCTGTTCTTCTTCACATCTTTTTATTATGGACAGACTGGTTTGATAAAAATTCAAAACTTTCTGCAAATATCCAGGCCTACTTTTATTTTTATTAAAACTTATGAAAGATTTTTATATAATTCCTCCTATTTTATTTAATTCATATGCAATTTTTTTTCTAGGATGGACAGACAGATGGACAGATGGACACAGCTAGATAGAGAGAGAGAGAAGGGAGCACCGTGGCTCATGAACACTAGATTGACAATCAGCAAGCCCACATTTAAGTGCTGCTAACTGATGGGATGAGCTCCTGTCATTCGCTCCAGCTCCTGCCCTCCTAGCATTTCGAAAGTGAGTAATCACGAGTAGATAAATAGGTACCACTTCAGTG
Organism: Azemiops feae; assembly: GCA_023970755.1. Taxonomy (NCBI): domain Eukaryota; kingdom Metazoa; phylum Chordata; class Lepidosauria; order Squamata; family Viperidae; genus Azemiops; species Azemiops feae. The sequence continues at coordinate 5,922,881 of JALGBA010000023.1, read as the reverse complement.
GGAAATTAACAGGGACATGAAAGAAGCCCCCAACTGGTGTCCCCTGGGCAACGGTGATGTCACTATCTAATCCTTTCAACCTGGAAGCACCTCAGTACTTCCAACACAAAGCAGGAAATAGATAGATAGATAGATAGATAGATAGATAGATAGATAGATAGATAGATAGATAGATAGATAGATAGATAGATAGATAGATAGATAGATAGATAGATAGATAGATAGATAGATAGATAGATAGATAGATAGATAGATAGATAGATAGATAGATAGAAATACATATGCTAGAGAGCTATATCGAATCATTTAAAGAAATATGAAAACCAAGAGATTATTTTTTACTGTTTCTTCCATCAGATCACATCAAAATGCAAACCAAATAAAAACCTCCTTTTCTGGTATTTTAGAGTTACTCCAAAAGGAATAATTAGGAATCCTAGGAGATTTAGAATGATCACAGAGATAAACTTGATCTCTAGTTCCTCTCATTTTAACACTTAAAATTTAAATTTCACCAAGGGGATAATAACACTTTCTCATAGAATTGTTAGGGAAAAAAAGTCTGTCTCACTGGGATCTGCCTCAGATAAAAAGAAAGACACACTGGAGGATACTGTACATATTATGCACGCTAGTTATTATGTCTGTCAAGCAAAGGAAATATCTTTTCTTTTAAAAACTTTAAACAACAACAACAAAGGCTGATGGTATCAAGAGGCAATCTATTCTTCAGCTAAATTCCTTGTGAGTTAACTTGGTAGCATGAAAACTGGTGCTCTTGAATGTTTCATGGATCACATCTCTTTAGCTACAATAAAAGATTAACTTCAGATGTCACCTACTACAGAATACTTTGTAATACAAAAATTTAGAAATCACCACTTCTACTTGGTATTAGAACCCAGCAAGTAAATGAATAATTTCCCCTCCCCCCCCTCGTATACAGAATAATAAATTGTTTTGGAGCAAGAAAACGTAGCAAGGAAAGGGAGCTGAACTAGTTATAGGAACATGAAACATTTTTTTAAAATTTACCATTACTGTTATCTTTTCTGTGGGCATAGCTATCTGATCTCCCTTTCTATAATTAGAAATGATTATATGAGGAATCATTGATCTATGGGAAAATTAATCAAGGACTACAGATGCAGATCTGACAGTGGTGGGATTCAGCCAGTTCGCACCAGTTCGGCAAAACTGGTAGCGAATTTTTTGTTGCCCAGGCCCAGAATGGACTTCCAGAAGCAGCATCCACACAGAGAATCGGTTGTTCACATATTTGAATCCCACCACTGAGATCTGATATTGGGTGGAATCAGAATAAAAAGTGGGAAAGTTTATAGGGCCACACAATTGGATCAATTTCTGTCCCTCTACCTCATGGGTGTCAAACTCGCCACGTCATGTGACATGTCGCAATGTATTGGGACTTTTTTTTTGCATTGCTGGAGCTGGGGTGGGCACGGCCTCCACATGATGCAACTGGCCTGCGGGCCGGCAGTTTGACACCCCTGCTCTACCTCATATATCTACTAAAGAGGGTTTATTGAATGATGTATCAAGGCACTTTGTCTGTGCATTCAAGCAGCAATAGTCAAAGAGAGAGCCATCTAATCAGCACCTGATGTACATTCCCTCCTTCAAACTCCGGACAGCATATGATAGCATGCAAACAAAAGAACACATTGAACAAGACTGGAGCTAGCACATAAGTCTGTTTCCCTTTGGAAATGACAAAGGCAGCTTGTGTAGCATCAACCAGTTTTGATATGCCTGGGTTTTCAGTCCAAGTACAGTTGTTGCAATCTATGTGATGACATAGATTTAAACTGCATCCGCTTTTCTGAACAAGTTCCTACAAGTAGTAAATTGCAAGGGAGTTTTTCATTAATTACATCTTGGAAGCATTGGACTTGGCCAGGTTCTTGTAACCTGCTGATGTTGAATGATTTTCTGACAGTCCTTAGTTATTTTATATAAGACAAGTCATGTTCAGTAGATTTATGGGAAAAAGCCTAGCATGACTATCATTCTCTGGTGTCTATCATTAATAGCACAATAATAGTGACTTATTTTAAAAACAAAACTATTTAGTAAGACAGTACAAGAATCTTTAGTAAGGCAGTACAAGATTACAACAGCAAAATATGCTTAAAGCAGCCATATCTTCTGGCTGCTTTAAGCATATTTTCTGTAGTTCTTTCTACAGAACTCTTAAAATCCATTAATGAGACAGCTCCACAAGTGAACCAAAGATCAAAATCAAAGGGAATGCAAATCAAATTCTGAAACCAAGAGATCGCACAAGCCCACTAATTTGCAATATCTCTCAAGAAACAGGAGCAACAAACTTGATTTAGACCCATGGCCATCAGCCACCCAAGCTTGGGTGATGTCAGGCTTATTGGAAGTATAGTAAAAGTAGCATCTGTAGAAAACTCTACTCCCATGGGCCATTTGTTTAATCATACATGAAGTTGGGGGGAGTCATTGATTTCTACAGAACAGAAGAAAACAGTTCATCTGATACGTGTATCTTCCATTGTAAAAATCACATACTGGGCTGCCTAATACCTTCCTCAACCAGGAAAGATATGGGAGAGCTCCTGAAATGGATGAGGAGGATTTTTCTAGCACACTTTTTTTCCTCACAGATGAATTGGCAGATATTTCTCCATATCTTTCTTAGCTGGAGAAAGTGTGACTACGGCCCTATCAAATCTGCCAAGTACCCAAAGGATAATAAAACCACATGATAGGCAAAGTATAACAGAATGCAACTGACATGGCATAGAGAAAATGGAGGCAGAAATTTGGAGTAAAAGGCTCCTTCAGAGACCTGATGCATAGACCAGAGGTTATGCCTCTCTGATCTAGAACCTCATTCCAAACTTTTTCTCAACCATTTGGGGATATGCCAGACACTAAATAAGGATAAGGCGCCCACAGGTGGTTTTTTTAAAAAAAATCCATTACTGTTTTCCATCTTATTGGAAATAAAGTTGCATCTGTTCACAAGCTAGCAAGCCTTTAAGGTTACTGCTGCATTACAGTATAGTCCTTCAATTTCTCAAATGAGATGGTCTTTTTAAAACTTCCATCAGAATTTCTAAATGCAAACATGAAACAAAGATTTTGAATTACCTTCCTCAAAATAACTATTTGTAGTTGTTTCATCTAAAACTTTTTTTGGTAAAACTTTCTTTTTGACAATTCATTAGAAATAATATTGTCTTATTAATAATGAGTAAAATTCTTTTGCGTCTGAAATATTAGCTAATGACTATTTCTTTGATTCTTTGGAATGTATACAGAAACAAAAAGAAGAATGATGCACTACAATTATATTGTTTATCAAAAGAATCTATTTGATGCTTCTCAAATGTATGGTGGTGACTGAAGAGTTTCTTTAAAGGTTTTCATTACATTAGCAACCATGGCAATGTAGTCCTGATAATCAGCCTGATGTTGTAAGTTGGAAAGCACTTGATGACAATTTAATGTTTGAAATGCAATGAATAATTTAGTTTGTGGATCCTAAACACCATCTTCCTTGCCACTTGATTAGAACTACATGGCAAAGATTATCATAGCAAGATCAAAGCCAGTCGCTTGACAATATAAAAACTGACATCATAGGCCAACATCTTTTATAAAAGCAATATTTTGTCAGCCTTTTGGGGAAAGAAAAGTCATTTGAGAAAAGGAGGATGCTGTTCACCCAGACAATGATCTAACGTCTTGTCATCTCTGCAAAGTGTTACATATTGTCTCATCTTATCAATTTATTTGGCAGAGATCTGAGGCCTTACTTTTATTGTGAGATATGTTTGGGGCGTTATGATTGGGTATCAGGCATCTAAAATTGTAAAAAATAAAAACAATTTCTAATCCAGCTCACCTAGCAGTGACTATATAGAGACATCCATGCAGGGTTGTTGTTGTTGTTTTGACAACAGAACAACAGATATGGTTGTTCTATGGTTCTCAATCCCTTTTCTGGGATTGAGTTCACCACTCAAGACTTCTTGGAGTCGCCCATCCAAGTTCTACCCAAGTTCTACCCAAGTTCTACGAACATTTCTTAGCTTCCAATCCAAAAACATCCATATATTACCACCTGCTGCAATGATGCAATGGCTCTGTAATCAAAAAGAGGAAGAATGTCAAGTGGGTTTTTCAAAGAAATAGAAAAGGAGTGTTTGGATACAGTTTTATATGTGGGCCTAAAATGTCATCACTTTTTTATTTCACGTTATTCTAGGATCATATTTAATTTGTATCAAGCACATCTACATCCAGCTTAGTTCTGATCTTGAGAAGAAAATGGAAGAGGTAAATTGGTTGTTCAGTCCTGTGACAATAGAAAAAGTAAAAAACAAAACAAAACCCAGACTCAGAACATTCCTCACTTGGATTGATAATTCTAAAGTATATTTATTGTTGTTTGAAGCAAGCAGTTCAGTACTCATCCTTGATTGGATTCCTTAATTTTTTTAAAAAATTGGAATGGTTGTTCACTCACTGCATAAGGATTATGTGTACAAGCTCATACAATTCATTACAAACAAATTAAATTATGTGGATATTTCATAGAAATGTTTTAATTCTGAATTTAGAGACTTACTAGCATTTTCTTGGTATTTTCCCTTTCATTTGTCTTTCAATCAACTCTTATTCAAAGGGGAAAAAAGCTAAATAAAATCTTGAACATTTTCAAAGTATTAAACCAAAAATTGTAGACATCGATAGGCATACCATTTAAGCAGATTTATTACTAATGTAATTTGTAACTTGCTTATACTGACAATCCATATAATTATTTTTAACATAGACAGCTGATTTTAAGGGATAAAGTATTTTAAATTCTTCTATTAATTATTTCTGAACCCAAATTTGCAAAGTGCATTGAGTTTATGAAAAGGACACAGTGTGAATATACTGTGTATATAATGTATGCATAGATATTCTTAAAAATGTACATTTGGCAAAACCTGTGCCTGAGATTTATGAGAACAGCTGCCATGAGTTCATGAATTCCTCTGTTTCATGAGTTCAGCCATTGGCTTCAGGCCCTCCAAACCATGGCTTTAGTCCCCATACTTATGTTGATTAGCATAATAAATCAAATAATTATTCCCCAAAGGGAATAAATTTGGGACAAAAAAAGGGATAAAGAGAGATTAAATTATAATTAAATTAAATCTTTTTTTTCCTGAATCCATCCATTTATCTGAGTACAGGTAGTCCTCAGCTTATAACTGGGCATTTAATGACCATCTGCAGACACACCAGGCTCAGAATGGGTGTTCCATGGCCCATAAAGGACTTCTGGACATTGTAAAACATTTTGTCAGCCCCTTGATCACATGACCACATTTCAGAGACTTGGCAACCTGTTTGCATTTATAATTGGTTGCCAAATGCCTGCAATTATGTGATCACCATTTGTAAACTTCTCTGAGGGGTTCCCCATAAGGGGGAAGCTGGCAAGGAAGGCTACAAGTGGATGGGGCATTGGATTTGAGATCCATTTCCCCAGTGCACCATGCATGGAGGAAATGGATTTGAGGTCTATTTCCCCTTCTGTCAATGGAGGCAGGAAAAACCTCCCATGTATTGGAGGAATGGACCTCAATTCTGTGAAAACACCAGCTATTGCCAGCATTCTGAGTCTTTTTGAAAGCTGGTGTTTGTTAGCATTTTACCTTCCCCCCTGGAAGGCTCAGAAAGGGGAGGGGAGGGGAATATGTCAGTGAATGCCAGTGTTCTGATCATTCCACAATGGTGTTCACCAATGGTTGTTTCACCAGATTTGACGTCTGTTACTCCAGTGAGCCAAGGCATTTCTTTTTCACCAGATTTGGTGTTAAAAATTCTGTTTATGTAGCCCTACAGATCAAGCAAAGTGTTCAGTCTCCATGGCCCTTGCTGCTTAACTGTTTAACTGTAGCAGGAAACTCTCCTCAGAACAAAAAGACCATAGGGTATATATCATAGATTATATCTAGCAAACTTGCAAACACTGCCATCTACTGGCTGAATACTTCTCTAGTTGTTGCAATACAAGATACATTCCAACATGTATTCCAACATCCCCACTCAACAATTTACTCCTCTATTCTGTGCTGAACTTTACATTTCTCCTCTAATCTGTGCCCATAACCTATTAGAAATTCTCTCTATATTGATCTGTAGGGCTATATAAACAGAATATCTAACATTTGGGGAAATCCCTTGGCACCCTGGAGGAACACATCTCAAATCTGAAAACTCTAGCAAATATCAGTGTTCTCATGATCATTCTCTCCAGTACAGCAGGTAGACAGCCCAGACTTCCTGGATCTGATGGGAGTCTAGGGACTTTCCAAGCCTCACCATGCCTGGAAGGCACTCCCCAGCACTCAGTTTAATGACCTGCCCAGTCATTTAATGAACCCAACTGGGAGAGCTGGGATTGTGCTTGTTGAGTAAAGAACTCACCATGCATCTTTCTTAACAACCGTTTCATTCAACAACCAAGATTCCAGGCCCAATTGTATTTGTAAGTGGAGGACTTCCTGTATGACATTGCATACCCTGGAGAGACCACAGACTGAAAGACTGTACAGTCTGGTTGATATAGTGATGAAAAAGTGTGTTCCAGCACAGCTTAAAGATTTATACAAATGCTAAACTCTACATTTAACATTGACATAACTTGGCTTAATGTCGTAGAAGATACTTGCCAAGGACATCAGTAAAGAAATGCATAATAAACCCCATGTACATACACCCTTAAACTAGTCATGCTGATACACAGAAAACCATCTCTGAGGACTGCAGTCATGTAAATGCATTATAAATAATTCCCAACATAAATATTTAGTATAATTATTTCACACATTATTTCGGTCTGAAATTTCATCAGTTTAAATAAGAGAGTCCTTATACCACTTTCTGTGCTTGTGGTAACACAAAGGTTCTTTGCAGCCCAAATGCAAACAGTGCCAGGTACATTCTTCATTGATATTTCCTGTTGCCAAAGAAGCTGGCTTTTATTCACTCTTCAGCTCTATGTAGGTGGTCAGAACATATGTCCAAAATTAAGAGCCAGCTTTCCTTGCCAGCACTTGGAACATCTATCCAATGTCATTATTTACATCTACCTTTCATGTGTTTAGAAATAAAATCATAGGGCCTTCACCATTGCAACCATTTACCTAACATTAGGAAACTATAGAAAACCACCATGGTCATTAAGCTACAGCAGAAGGGGTCTATTTGGCTCTCTTCCCGCTACACTCTTATCTAATCAGCTACTAATCCAGTTAAAGCTTCTCAACAGTGATTCTAGCCTACCATAACTTTTTTGTGTATCTGTGTGTCTGTGTATGTGCATGCATGCCTTCTGGACATTCTTGACACCTGTCAATTGCCTGGACAGATCCCTGCAGTTTTCTTGGCAAGATTTTCAGAAGTGGTTTCTATTGTCTTCTTCTTCCTAGGGCTGAGAAAGAGTCACCCAGTTGGCTTTGTGCCTAAGACAGGACTAGAATGTCTAGTTTATATCCTGGTTCATTAAAACACTACGCTAAACTTGTCTTGCCAGACACTTACTGAGTCCAAAAAAATAATCACACTGTATTTATCCCTGAAAGTATAAAATATTATATATTTTATATTTAGTAAGTATGGCCACACTTGGAATACTGCATCCAGTTTTGGTCACCACAATGTAAAAAAGATGTTGAGACTCTAGAAAGAGTTCAGAGAAGCGCAACAAAGATGATTAGGGGACTGGAGGCTAAAACATATAAGGAGCGATTGCTGGAATTGGGCAGAAGGACTAGGGATGACTAGCAGTGTTCCAATATCTCAGCCACAAAGAAGAGGGAGTCAAGCTATTCTCCAAAGCACCTGAAGGCAGGACAAGAAGCAACGGATGGAAACTGACCAAAGAGAGAGGCAACCTAGAACTAAGGAGAAATTTCCTGACAGTTAGAACAATTAATTAGTGGAACAACCTGCCTCCAGAAGCTATGAATGCTCCAACACTGGAAGTTTTTAAGAAGAGACTAGACAACCATTTGTTTCCTGCCTGAGCAGAGGGTTGGACTAGAAGATCTCCAAGGTCTCTTCCAACTCTATTATTATTATTATTATTATTATTATTATTATTATTATTATTATTATTATTATTATTATTATTATTATTATTATTATTATTATTATTATTATTATTATTATTATTATTATTATTATTATTATTATTATTATTATTATTATTATTGATGATGATGTTGTTATTACTACTACTACTACTACTACTACTACTACTACTACTACTACTATGTCCCAGGGAATTTAATTTAATTTAATCATTGGTGGTCCCTCCCTTATGTTCTAAATAGCTCAAATCCCTGATTAACTTTATCAAGGTCCACTGGGGTTTCTGCAGGTTATGATAAAAAATGTACATTAAAAACAAGAGGATTTTCAATCATACCATCATGGCCACTATTTTGATTTTTATTACCAAACCCTGCAGATATACTTTACTAGGCGCTATTTTCCACAGGGACATTTTGATGTGGAGCAGCTTATTAATATTTCAGATATTAGTTGGAATCTCTTTCTTTCTCTGGGCTAGGTTTTTCCTATCAATGAGCCATGATAAACTTAGTTTGATAGTGGACAGCTGGATTTTAGTTTTATAAGCATATGGCATAGAATTCAGTAGAATAATAGAGTTGGAAGGGATGTTGGAGATAATATTAATATTATCTTGGAGGTCTTCTAGTCTAACTCCTTGCTCAAGCAGGAGACCCTATACCATGTCAGACAAATGGCTGTCCAATCTCTTCTTAAAAACCACATCTTCTGAAGGCAAGTCATTCCACTGATTAACTGTTCTCACTGCCAGGAAATTTCTCCTTCTTTCTAGGTTAAATCTCTCCTTCATAAGTTTCCATCCATTGCTTCTTGTCCTGCCTTCAGGTGCTTTGGAGAATAGGTTGATTCCCTCCTGGATATGTCTAGTGTAATGAAGGGAAGAACTATGGGTGACATGATAACAGTCTTCTAATATTTGGAAGATATTGGAAGACTGTTATCATGTCACCCATAGTTCTTCCCTTCATTACACTAGACTTATCCATTTACTGCAACTGTTCTTCATATGTTTTAGCCTCCAGTCCCCTAATCATTTTTGTTGCTCTTGTCTGCACTCTTTCTAGAACCTCAACATCTTTTTTGTACCATGACAATCAAAACTGGATGCAGTATTCCTAGTGTGGTTTTACCAAGGCATTATCAAGTGGTAAAAACACTTCACGTGACCTTGGTTGAGTAAAGAATCCAAATTCCAGGTAAGGCTTTACTAGAGTAAAGGTGATAATATATTAATGCATCACGTTCTGAATACCTAGTGAAGCATGAATTTTGGTGATCATGCTGCAGCACACTATCTTAGAGAAGACACAGCTCCTTGAAGAATGGCAGAGAGAGGTAATGTGACACCTCCATGTGCTCCAGAGTACATTTTGACCTTTGAATCCAAACAACTGTACAGCCCAAATACTTAACTATTTTCTCTTACAGATCTGAAACTTCAGCTCCAGCACTTATCACCCCTAGTCCTTCTCTTCATTAAACTAGACATGCCCAATTCCAGAAACCATTCTTTATATGTTTTAGACTCCAGTCCCCTAATCATCTTTGTTGCGCTTCTCTGAACTCTTTCTAGAGTCTCAACATCTTTTTTACATTGTGGTGACCAAAACTGGATGCAGTATTCCAAGTGTGGCCATACTTACTAAATATAAAATATATAATATTTTATACTTTCAGGGATAAATACAGTGTGATTATTTTTTTGGACTCAGTAAGTGTCTGGCAAGACAGATCTGAAACTTCGGCTCCAGCACTTATCACCCCTCCTCCTGATCTAAGCACCTTCCCACTTATTCAGAAGGATATGGTGACTACTTGCTCAGTGGACTGGTGAAAATTGCTCCTTTTATTATGCTTCCTTCTGAGACCTCTCTTGCAACCTCACTTTATTTTTTAAAAAGGAATGGATGGAAAAATACTCTTTCCGTACAGTCTTCTTGCAGAGAAGAGAGTTCTTCCTCCTGTTTTTGTCATAATCCATGATGTTTTACGATGCATTATGTATGCAGTTTTGCCAGTTCTATTAATTTATGTATAATTTCCTCAAGAGCTGTGCAAAAAGGCCTGCATGCTCTCCCTTTAAATTTTTCAGGAGCTTTGAGAGCTGTCTGCTGAAGAGAACACCGGATGCTTTGGACCTCTTCAGGGAAAGGAAGGTGGGGGGGGGCAGGCAGTAGCTGTCCCACTAGGACCATTCCCAGTTAAGAGTAGGGAAAAGAAGATCTGACTGGTGTGAATCTCAAGGAGTTGGTGCAATAAAGAGGGAGGTAAGCACGAAAGAGCAAAATGGCAGAACTTGTCCTATAACAACTACTATGCTGATCTCTTACAATAGTCTTCAAATCATATCCAAGCATTGTAAGACACACATACCAGACACACCGATGGCTATTCTTGAAAAAGATTTTAAACTGTTTTAATATATGACTAAAGACTTTTTGCTACTGGTTTCATTGAGTTGATGAGAGGCTTCATCCATTTTTATAGGTGAGGATTCCTAACATTTGGTGGATCATCTCTAACATTAATGAGAGCACTAGTAACTTTTTTTTTTCAATTTATCATTTTAAGGAATTTGCTCTTACCCCAATGCTAGGTTACTTTGTATTTTCCAGAAGCTTGCTCAGAATGTCATGTTATTACACCAACTGTTGCAAAATATAGATATTAAGCTATATTAACTATTGCCTGGAATCAAGATCAAGCTGTAAAATGTCTGAACAAAAAGATTCTGTTGCTAATTATTTTTCTAGGCCCAATTCAGAAAGTTGTTTAAAAATATTAAATAGTTTACAGATTTCCAATCTGAAGGATTTTCTTTATTAATATTCTGCCAGGAAATTAAAAGATCTGCAGGAGAAATCCTTCTGAAAATGGGTAGGTCACATATGTAGATTAACTCTTTCTTCTGCATTGCTTTCGAACTACCTGTGTGTGCTCTCAATTTGTAGAAGAGGAGAGGAGAGGAGGGGAGGGGAGGGGAGGGGAGGGGAGAGGAAGGGAAGGGATGAGAGGGGAGGGGGAGACAATGGTAGAGGAGAGGAGAGGAGAGGAGAGGAGAGGATGGGATGTTATAAACATCGGTAATGTATGTTATCATATAAAAGCAAAAAATGGAGGTTTTAATGTTTACCTTATTCTACTGCACCAAAAGGAACTGGAGGTCAATGCTTTTTTCTTTTTCTCCCTTTACTGTATACTTTTTCCTCTTCCTCTTTTCTTTCTCCATTTTCCAATATTTTCATTTTTTTGTATTTCTATATTTTATATTTTGATAAACTAATAAAAAACATGATTGAGAAAAGACTTATTCTCTTCCTTTGCCTGCAGCTTCCTCTTAAATATACATTCAACTTAGGCTGCCATTCCCTCTTCATCATTTCAAGCTGAAATATCTGCTGTTCATCCAGGATTGTCACTGCTCTACATCTGAGCTAGTTTTCTTCTGCCTTGTGGAGAGAGAGAGTCGGCAGATGACATATGAGTCACTGAAATGTCAGTATTAAATACAGTACTAAATACATCAGATTTTCAGTGACTGACCTCAGAATGTTTGCATATCATGTTAGACAGCTGGAAATAAATGGCAGTGAGTATGCAGAGTAAGATACCTCCCCCCCCTTATGCAGATGACAAAACTTAATTAGCTTATCTGTCTTTTGGAGGTATATTCGGGGGTACTCATTTAGCTGAACTTTACTTAGCAACCTGTTCTGTCCTTCTGCATATTTCAGTGAAATTTGCATAAACAATACAACTATAATTATCCATGTTTCCCACCAGATTAGGGGAGAAAAGGACTAATTAATCTTATTTACATGAGCATGAGGTTAATTACATAGACATACTAATGCTTGCCACCCTGCTATATTATAATATGTCATATAAATGATGATGGTGTAAAATATGAATTTAACAAGCCTTCAGGAAAGAGACTATAAGAATGTGCAGATACATTTGCCTCACCTGAGCCTGCAGTTTTCAATGTTTAGCAAATGAGGGAAATTGATATCTTCCCTACACACTGGTCCAAAGGTGAGCACATATGATCGGCACCAACCCCAAACCAGTTATTTTATGTACGCTGCACATAAAAAGTGGGCAGAGTTTTAACTGAACTGCTATAAATGCTATTTGACCATTTTTGACCATACTCTGTGGACATCCCTACTTTTTTCCATAAAAATGAATGGCTAATCCTAATTGCCCTACCCCACAAAGAAAAGCCAAGCAGTAAGCTTATGGACAAATCTGTGGCCAATATTCTGTCTAGTCCACAGAAGCAGATGTGCAAGACATGAAGTCTTCTCAGTAACTGTCAGGCCTGCCCTAGTCAGGTCCCTTAGGAAAGAAAGAACCTCGACTCCATTTAGGTGAAGTGATAGGTTCTTTTACTAAAGATTGCTGGTTGCAGTAAAGTCAGGCCAGAACTAAGATTCCCGTGCAAAAGGTTACAGATTTTTCCCTTCATTCCAGTCCTCCCACTTTAACCAGTCCGTCTTCATCCAATAAGGCGCCTCATAAATGTTTTGAGAATCACTGAGATGTTTGGGACAATCCACATCCCATTCTCAGGGTGTGTGGTCTTGACTACCAGCACAAACTGGTTCCATGCTTCCCTAGTCTTCATCAAGCTGTCATCCTCCCTCCCTATTTCCCATCATATCTCCATACATGTTTATTGCCCATTTGTCTCTCTCGCTCCCTTCACCCTGGTTTTTGATGGCAGGATGCCAGGAAGGTGTCAAGCCGAAGATGGTAGAACTGGCAGTAACAGTTTGGCTGGCCTGGGCAACTTTGGACTGGAGAAGAGAGAATTTTGGGGAAAAGAATTACAAACACCTGCATAGTTTTATATTTATAAACTCCTACAAACTATATTTAGAAAAAAAAAATGAGAAGTTACATATTTTTATTCCAGTGAAAATATACAATATACATAAGATATACATCTCTATTCAACAACAAATGTTTATTTTTTATCACAGACAAAAAAAAAATACAAACAAGGAAAATTACATCCAGTTCAATAATTCTAAACCTGTAAGTGATGAAGAATAACTAAAAACTAGGATTGCTAATACAAGACAACAACATTCAAATACTAAAATATCTTTATAAAATTTCTTATATTGATACTAAGAATAAACTGAAAAGGGGTTTCTGAAGGCCACAAAACGATATAAAAACAAGAGAAGATTAGACAAAAAAGATATAAAAGAATAAGTACCCATGCCCACTACACTTCATTATGTGTTTGCAAATTTCAATTGTGACCTGGCAAAATCTAAGTTCTGTTGTATGTAACAGATGGTTCCTTATTTGAGAGAAGAAAATTAAAAAGAAAAATTTCATTATGATCTATAATACATGTCAATAAAGGAAGAAGGAAAGTTTATCAACTACATTGGTAACAAGGTAGAAGCACTTGTGTGGTGATCTCAACAGCCTTCATGCTACGATAAGTTTTTCCCCACATGGGGACTTTGGTAAATCTCCTGTTCAGAACTTAAGGGGGTCAAATATCAAGCCAAAAAGGCTATTTGTTGAGTAGGAAAGACTAAATTATTCAGGTATCTACCCTCTTCCCACCTGGAATAAATTGTTTGTGCTTAAGTTTGAATAGAACGTGACTGAGCTCATTCTGGAATTCTCTATCTAGGACCTTTTAGCCCGAGTGTATTCCAAAGGAAGCAGTTGCTTAAGTGGCAAGCCATAATGGGCAAGGTTTCTCAGAACTGTCTGTTGCCATGGAGATTGAAACTGATCTGTCAGGACAAATGGAGTCTACCTTCATGATGGGGGAAAGTGGCATTTGACCCAATATGCGAGTATTGACAGCCATGGTCTCAGAGTCTCACTTCTGGTTGACCTGCTTCCCTTCTGAGCATTCCATTCCATACACATCTGGCCTCTTGAAAAGGGGGTTGCAAAATTTTTATTTGGATGGTTTCAAATGACTTATAGGGAGGGAATGGTCCCAGCTGAGCACCTACACAACATTTGGGCCAAGGGTTTCAGAGCAGCTTGTAGGTATTCCTTACTTTGTGTCTTCCCAAAAAACTTTTAATAGCTACAGGACTCCCTTGCTCTTGATCAATGTTGGCGCAATAGTGAGATGAGCAGCATATAAATTTAATAAAATAAATCTTCCAGGCATTTCTAAGCTGAAACACTATGCCCAGGGATTTGAAGCTTTTAATTTACTCAGTTTCCTTTCAAACAATGTAAATAGGAATATCTATAACAATTGGTTAATCAATTTCTTCCTTGATACATGATGATGATGATGATGATGATGAGTTATTGCTTTTCCTTCCTTCCTCTCTTTTGCATCACTTTTTCTTCCCACTGCTCTGTTTCTTCTTCATCCTGGAGCCCACCAGAAAATCCCTAGATTTTTTAGTTGTATTCATTTGGTTTGTCCACAGATCAGTGGACCCAGTTTTATCCAGCTGGCCTGTACAGTAGCTCAGAAACCAGGAGTATCCCAATCTCAATCTCTCTCTCTCTCTCTCTCTCTCTCAGAGAGAGAGGAGAGAGAGAGACTCTAGAACAGCTGCTTTCCTCTTCCAAGGGGAGATCTCTCTCCCATCTGTCCATCCATCCATCCATCCATCCATCCATCCATCCATCCATCCATCCATCCATCCAGTTTAAGTAAAGGATTAAACAAAGGTGATGAGAGGGCACTTCTCAGAAAACATGCTGTTCAACAGCCCTTCAACCTTGACAGTACCACTGTGTGAGCTCTTCTTAAGCCTTCAGTATGATTTGTGTGTGCTAATCCTACTCAATCTCATTGAAAAATGCCTTTACTTAAATGGCATACAAAACTTTAAAAGGCTGTAACTTACACTGAAGCTGCTTACATGCACAATGGCAGACAAAAGATATGAGGGAGATAGATGGTTTAGAAATATGAAAAATACATACATACATACATACATACATACATTTCAATCTCTATTTCCATTCCTGAAGTATTGCAAATTAGCTTTAACACAGGAAAACCTTGGAATGTCTAAAGATCCTATGAAAAACTTTTCAAGAGAGGTGGTGAAAGTTTCCATTAACATGCTTAGTGAAGTTTTCCACAAAACCACAAAAGTAGAGGTTGGACTATAGTTTGTTATTAAGAACTCAAACACCTACTTGAGTACCCCATAAAAGGAGGTCTAACTTAATATTTATATACTGAGGGGTAGGAGAGCAATTACTATGGAAGCAGACCAACCAAAGTTTGTTATGATTAAATTCTACTTGAAAGCTTTGATGTAGCATTTACTTGCACTTAATATGCATCCCATTGCTTTCAGTAGGATTTAGTTTTATGACTGAATCCTGTTATGCACCTATAATTTTATCTGTTTTAATGTTGTCATTGGACTGTTTACCAATTGGAATTTATTCACTCAACTGACATTATTTAATATTTATGGCCAGTTACACTAATAATGAAGGCTATCCATTCATCTAAGTATAAAATAGCTTTGGGGTGTGTACCTTTAATGAACATTGACAGAGAAAAACTGGTATGTTTTTCACTTAGCATCCTTATGCAATGTTTAATTCTTTTGCCACTTGAAGGGTATGATGGAAAAAAGAATGTTTCACTCACATCATTTAGGATTTTAAACACAATGCCCAGCTAGGACCCACTCCTCGCGAAAACTGATATCTATTGGTCAAACTGTATATCCATCTGAATTCCATATAACAATCATCAAGACAGCTTACAGCTCCAGTTTTGAATTAAAGTAGAGGAAACAATTAAACAGTTGTAATTAAAAACACATACTGACCCACATACTGGGTCCACATATGGGCTCACTATTTATTATTTTCTGTTTTAAGTGTATGAGCCATCCAGAGTCACATATGTGAGATAGACAGGTACATAAATTGAATTATATAAATAAATCTAAATAAGTCTCATCTGCAGTTCTTAAGATTTCTTTATATGTTCTTAACAAGAATCAAAAGCTCTCAACAGACAAACTGGAAGCTATTTAGGACTTTGAAGATTAGGATCAACACCTTAAGCCAGGGGTCTTCAAACTCGGCCCTTTTATGACTCATGGACTTCATGGCACCCTGGCTGAGGAATTCTGGGAGTTGAAGTCCATGAGTCATAAAAGAGCCGAGTTTGAAGACCCCTGCTGTAAGCCAAAAACTAACCGATAACCCATGCATTACTTTTAGCATGAAAATAATAGTGGTCTGATATAAAATACAGATATACATATACATATACCTCCTTTTGCATTTATGCTTAGTTGACCTATCACGAAGCACAGTGAGAGATCTTTGGAGCAGCAATGACTGCCTGCTGCCATTGAACCCACCACTTTTCTCCTCTTTGGAGAAAGAAGCTGTGAGTTCTAATACATCTGTCTAACCTCGTCTGCTGCCTTTAGCATCACAAGGAACACAATTTCATTATCAATTTTGAAGTTGGTGGTATTTTCGGTTCACAGGTATCCACAAGGCATGGTCAAAAAAGGTCCAAGTGGCAGCCACGATGGTGGAATCAAAACTCTGTAAAAACTACTCCTTCTAATCCACTGTGTCAGGTAGCAAAACATCTCAGACCAGCTCAAATTCCTTCACAAACTGCTGGCACATGGAGTCCTCATCAGGGTAGATGTCTGTCATTACTTATTTGTATGATGTGTCAAGAGAAAACATTTACACATCTTCACAGATTTGCAAACAGCCCTTTTGCCAATCCAGCTTTTTGAATCCCTATGCTACAGAGTTTTGGATGTCATTTTCATTCTGCAAGTAGGTCAGAAATAACCCCTGCATTTCTGTGCAGTTGTAAGAATGCTAAATGAAATTCCATTTTAAGATATGCAGTTCAGTTCCAAGATATGCAATTTGCTAAAGGGGCTTAGAGAAAAAAAAATATTGAATTAGACATCTGCACACCATTTTGTACTGTGTACCTTCCTGTCTCCTCATCCATTAGTGAAATTGACTTAAATGGTCCGCATGGTAAATGGTCTGAATGACTTAGATGATATTAAAATTCCACTAATTGAACTAATTTTTGGATTCACCTTGCTTGCTTTTATCAAGGTCACTTAACAAAACAGCAAAGTTTATTAATGTTCTACTTTCTCTTTATTGAATTGGCTCAGAAGGATTAGAAGGAAAACCATATTTCTCCTCAATATTTCCTTTTCAGTCCTCCTAGTCTATTTAATTCAGGATATTCCTACAATGCCTTAGATTTCACTCTACAATCCCTCAAAAGCCATCTGAAGGTAATCTACGATTATATTTACTTCTGCCTCAAAACACTGAGAACAAAGAGCAAAGAAATTCATTTAATCATTGCCCTCTCTGAACTGAGACAGCTCCAGGAGTAATAAAAATTCTCTCCATGGGGGAGAATAAGGGAAAAAAGAAGTTTCTACTTCCCTGCCCACATACTTATTTTATGGTGTGTGCATTTTTCTGATGGCATGCAACATATTCGAGTGGTTTGTTTAAGCTAGCAACTGAAAAAACAAACTTATTTCCCCTGGAAACATGTAGTGCAGGTGGAAACTAGGAAGCAAAATTAAGGGTCAACCTGGACTTAGGCAACTCCAGTGGGCCGGCAGTTTGACACCCCTGATCTAAAAGAGTAGGAGCATTAGGTGGGTACAAGGGAGCATAAAAGTTAGTACATAGAAGACTATATTAAATTACAGAGTCTAGAATGGTAAACTAGATTGATCATTAAATCTACTTTATGGCAAAAGTCATCTCCAACAAATTTTAAGTGCTGCTGTGCAGAAAGAACCCGGCAATATTGTATGTTGTAGCAGAGGTGGTATCTGAAAGCTAAGGGAGGTGCAGAATTATCCTATGCACCTTGGGTGTTTATATAATAATGGTAAGATGAGGGTGATATGAATATCTCTGTAGTACACAATGGAGAAGCAATGCTCTGTTTTTTTTCTGTGTGTCCAGAGTCACAGGAGTGTTACTGTATGTCTTGTTTCTCTGAGTAAAGAATCTTCCTGTATCGGCCTTCAAGGACAACTGAGGGGAGGCATGATATTGTGCCCAGAGTAAAGACTCTCCGGTGTTTAGTCCCATTTTTAAGAGGCAACTGGACTTTCTTGTTTTTCTTTGAAGACGTTTCGCTTCTCATCCAAGAAGCTTCTTCAATCTGACTGGATGGTGGGGAATGGAAGGATTTTTATTCCTTGCAGGCAGCTGGTTATTTGCATTCTTTTAGAGAGTTGTTGAGGCCACTTGGACTTTTAACTGTGTCCTCAAGGTCACCTGAGTAGTGCAAATAGGTGTGGAGCCTTCTTGGAGCCTTCTTGTTGTGGAGCCTTCTTGAAGAAGCTTCTTGGATGAGAAGCGAAACGTCTTCAAAGAAAAACAAGGAAGTCCAGTTGCCTCTTGAAAAAGCATCTTTGGGACAACCATGACCTGGATGACTGAGAATCTCCATAGACACTCTGATGTTTAGGTACTTCAAGTTTAGTAATATATGCTATAGGGGAGGCAGAATATGTGTTAGATTCATTAGCAATAAAGGATGGGATCTTGGCTAAATCCAGTTGGTATTTTGTGTTTGCTACATGCTATTTAATGAGTAATACTTAGGTTGACCACTTTAGTTGCCAGCCATCATCACATTTCCAAATGTTTGCTTACCAAGTAGTTTTATTATACACTAATTTCCTAGAACTAAATCAATTCAGCTTTCAAATTGAGAAATTCTTTGATAGCTTCCTCTTTCAAGTATTGGGACAATGGTTAATAGACAGTGATGCGAAAGAAACTGGCAACCATGGAGTTTTATAAATAAGCATAAGCATATTAGTGAGCTAAACCAAGGATATACAACTTGTATGGAAAGTAAAAGTTAGGGTTAGGGTTAATATGATTGATTCTTCTATCTTTATCATTTTTGTCTTAAGTAAAAAAAATTCAGTTGGGCAACCACTAGATATTTAACTACATGTTAACTTTTAGTTGCGAGATATTTTTGTGCAGGGGGTAGAAGGGAAGGACCTCAGATGTCTTGGAGTTTCAAGCTATTCCTTCCTAAGTAAGATTCAGGATCTTATTCTTTAACATTACCACTGATTAATATTTATACTCTGCTATATCCTAGCTACAATCTTCTTTAACTTTTGTAGTTTTGCATTATATTCCAATATATAACATATTCTAGCCTTTTGAATGTGTTTCTTAAACTTTTGAGAACTTTTTCTATTAGTTTATTTTAAAAGATTGGCCTCAGCCCAGAAATCTCACAGCTTGTTGGTGATCCCAAGAAAGATTTATAATTTTCCTACTCACTCCACAACAACATTTTGTGAAAATGAAGCATTTGAAACCTGGTGAATGGCATGAAATAATGGTCTGCCAATCAAGGGAGCAAAGTTAACCCATATATTCTCTGGGAGAATACTTGAGCTAGCACCTAAAATTATGATGCTTTCTTTCCAGGGGGGGAAGACTTATAATGGCTCCAAAATGTGCAGTGTTTTTTCCCAATTTTGCTTCTATTGATGGAAGTTTTGGGGGGGAAAAGCATGAAGAAAGGGTGAAAATGGAAAAGTTCATAGAAGAAAAATTCAGAAATAAGTTTGTATATTAAACTTGTCAGCAACATTATATGTTTGCTTTAGGTGAGTTACAGATATTCCTAATGACCTGATAGTGATATGATCTGGGTGACATGATAGCAGTGTTCCAATATCTCAGGGGTTGCCACAAAGAAGAGGGAGTCGAGCTATTCTCCAAAGCACTTGAGGGCAGGACAAGAAGCAACGGATGGAAACTAATCAAAGAGAGAAGCAAACTAGAACTAAGGAGAAATTTCCTGACAGTTAAAACAATTAATCAGTGGAACAACTTGCCTCCAGAAGTTGTTTTTCAGAAGAGACTGGACAACCATTTGTCTGAAATGGTATAGGGTTTCCTGCCTAAGTAGGGATTGGACTAGAAGACCTCCAAGGTCCCTTCCAACTTATTATTATTATTGTTGTTGTTGTTGTTGTTGTTTGTTGTTGTTGTTGTTAATATTAATATTATTATTAATCAGCCAGAATCATAGAAAATGCAAAGTCCTCGTGTAAAAATGTTCAAGGTATAGTCTGTTTAAGTATATCACCAATTGGAAAAGTCTATATCAGATTTTGAAACAGAATACACATATCAGTCATTCATTCACTCATTCATTCATTCATCACGGATTGTATATACAGGAATGAAAATCCATAGTCCTCAGATATGGTTGAGCTACAATTCCAAAAATTCTTCCTTACTTGGATTTTAGTTGGAGATTTATTGGAAGTTGTAGTTCAACAACTATCAAAAGAGCTACAAGTAAACACCACTAATCTAAATAATGAAAAACATCCAATTGTAAAATACACAGCAGGAAAGCTATAGTATAGACAAGAAATCTTCGATCAGCCTTCCTCAGTCTGAAGCTCTGCAGATATATGAGATTTCAATTTTCACAATTCCAAGGAAACACAGTTTTGCCACTGCTGGCTGAGAATTATGAGGATCAAAACACTGTAAATTTGGTAAGCACCACCAAGTTAAAGAAGGATGTCCTAAGTAAAAGAACTTTACTCTGCCTCATGGCAAAATTGTTTTCCTCTCTTAAAATCTATTGTCCCTCACATGCTCTAAAAATATCCTTGCTTCACCAGTGCTATTTGTCTGGTACACTTTTTTTTTAATTAAAGACATAAAATTGGTGAGATTATGTCCTTGCTTTTCCGTTTGTGAAATTTGCAGATACATTTCATTCAGAATTAGCCCACAAAAGTTCCACGTTAATGTTGAAAACAAATATTTTATTAACAAAAAAAACTTATATGCTGTCTCTTTAGCTTTTTATTGCGAAGGCAGAAATTAATAAGCCCAGACATGATATCCCTGAAAAACAAATCGTGAAGTAGAGATTCTTTTTACCATAGCAAAAGTTCACATTTAAACCCACTGAAGGTGAAGACACATTTAAAGTAGCGTGCGGGTGATTTAAAAGCATACTCAACACATTCAATATAAACATACTCCTCCTTTACCAGGAAAATTTCTAGAAACTTAATTATGCAACTTTCCACTTACTTGTCTCAGACTGAAATTAGAAATAAAAGAAAAAACAAAATTAAGTTTGAACATATATTTTCCTTACCCATAACTTGGGGACATCTATATGAATAAAGCTCTGTTTTATTGACCAAGTTAATAATGTTGCAATCTGGAGGATTTTTGATTATATTTTTTTTTTTAAAAAATGGAAGTGAATCTGCTTATTAAGGTAGGCTTTTAAAATGTAAATTCGCCAATGTAAGCTTTTTTAACTTATCTATTATATATAATCTATAATGTATAATCTATAACTAATCTATTATAGGAAGTCCTTACCTGACTACCACAATTGAGCCCAAAATGTATGTTGTTAAGTAAGAAATTTGTTAAATGGGTTTTGCCCCAGTTTACGACTTTTCTTGCCACATTTCTTTAGTGAATAACTGCAATTGTTAAATTAGTAACATGGTTGTTAAGTGAATCTGGTTTTCTCATTGACTTTGCTTGTCAGAAGATCGCAAAAGGGATCACATGATTCCAGGACACTGCAACTCTCATAAATGTGAGTCAGTTGTCAAGCATCCGAATGTAAATCATGTGACCATGGGGATGCTACAACGGTCATAAGTGTAAAAAATGGTCATTAGTCACTTTTTTTTAGTGCCATTCTAACTTCGAACGGTCACTAAACGAACTGTTGTAAGTCAAGGACTACCAGTATTTTCAGAAACCTTGGTTACAGATTTTTCACTGGAGAAAAATAATAATAATAATAATAATAATAACAACAACAACAACAACAACAACAGAGTTGGAAGAGACCTAGTCCAACCCTCTGCTCAGGCAGGAAACCCTATACCATTTCAGACAAATGGCTGTCCAGTCTCTTCTTAAAAACTTCCAGTGTTGGAGCATTCACAACTTCTGGAGGCAGGTTGTTTCACTGATTAATTGTTCTAACTGTCAGAAAATTTCTCCTTAGTTCTAGGTTGCTTCTCTCCTTGATTAGTTTCCATCCGTTGCTTCTTGTCCTGCCTTCAGGTGCTTTGGAGAATAGCTTAACTTCCTCTTCTTTGTGGCAACCCCTGAGATATTGGAATACTGCTATCATGTCACCCCTCGTCCTTCTCTTCATTAAACTAGACATACCCAATTCCAGCAACCGTTCCTTATATGTTTTAGCCTCCAGTCCCCTAATCATCTTTGTTGCTCTTCTCTGTACTCTTTCTAGAGTCTCAACATCTTTTTTACATCGTGATGCAGTATTACCAAGGCATTGTAAAGTGGCATTAACACTTCACGTGATCTTAATTCTATCCCTCTGTTAATGCAGCCTAGCACTATGGCTTTTTTGGCAGCTGCAGCACACTGCTGGTTCATATTTAAGTGATTGTCCACTAGGACTCCAAGATCCCTCTCACAGTTGCTACTATTGAGCAAGGTACCACCTACCAGTGGTGGCGAACCTGTGGCATATGTGCCAGAGGCGGCACTCAGAGCCTTCTCTGTGGGCATGCATGCCAATGCCGCCAGCAGCTCGCGGAGGTCCATTAGGCCGCCACTGCCCAAAGCGGCAGCCCCGCCCAGCACAAAGGAGGTGAAGCGGCCAGCTAGCAAGCTCAAGTAGAGGTGGTAGAGCACACCCACATCCAGCAAGCCAAAGGCCACCCCGAGCGGGGAAAACGAGATCCCCATCAGCGCCATGAGCCCCCCAGTCCCAGCTAGGATTGCGTGACTCCCCCCCATCTCTGCTGGGCCTGGACGGCTATGATGCAGATGGGGATCCTGCTTTTGCTGCTCGGGGTGGCCTTTTGCCTGCTGGCCCTGGGCATGCTCTACCACCTGTATGCAGGGCTTCCTAGCCAACCGCTTCACCTCCTTCATGCTGGGCGGACCTGCAGCTCTGGGCGGCGGCCTAATGGACCTGTGCGAGTGGCTGGCAGCCGCAGTAGGTACTGAGGTACATCAGGGGAAAGGGCAGCCCCACTTGGGAGCGACAAATTCTTACCCCCACCCCCTTACACTTCACTGCGCCTCTCAGCAGCCAATCCAGCGCTTCCCCGCTCGCCTTTCCCTCAGCGGTCATTCAAGGTGAGAGTGGCCCACCTGCCCCAATGAAGAGGGGTGGGGCCATCGCCGGGCACTTCTCAAGGTGGGAGGGGGAGAAAACCCCTCATTGGTGGGGCAGGGAAACCCTTCTTGAGTGACACACCGGAGCGAGACTTCTTCCACCGCCCAGCTGCCCTGGACACCAGTGCAGTTACATCTACCAAGGAGGGATGAGCGGCTGTGGATGGCACTTTAATCCTCGCTGTAAAACAAGCGATCGCCACAAATGTAAAAGATAGAAACACACTGATGATCTCCCCCCCATAAAACCCTTCTTTTAGGGGTCTGAAAATAATCACTGCACTTAGGAAGGTGGGGGGCATGGGGGTGGGGGTGGGAAACAAAGCTGTTAAGAAGTGGGCAAAGCGGGAGTGAAAAGCTGAAAACCGGGCCGGCCCTCCATCAGCAGCGCTATGGTGGCACTGGCAGCACAGGGAGTCGGGGGAGCACGTGATGTGGACCGCTGGACACGCCTACTCCATCCCATCTTCTCAGCCCCCTCAAGTGTCTTGCCCTTGGCCCGTGGGGGAGCGCATTCCCCTCATGCACCTCGGTACCTACCGTGGCCACCAGCTGCTCGCACAGGTCCATTACGCCGCTGCCCAGAGCTGCAGGCCTGCCCAGCATGAAGGGGGTGAAGTGGTCGGCTAAGAAGCCCTGCATAGAGGTGGTAGAGCATGCCCAGGGCCAGCAGGCAAAAGGCCACCTTGAGTGGGGAAAGCTGGATCCCCATCGGCGTCATAGCCATTCAAGCCCAGCAGAGATGGGGGGAGGCACGCAATCCTAGCTGGGACTGGGGGGGCCATGGCACCGATGGGGATCCGGCTTTCCCTGCTCATGGTGGCCTTTGGCTTGCTGGGTGTGGGCGTGCTCTACCACCTCTACTTGAGCTTGCTAGCTGGCCGCTTCACCTCCTTTATGCTGGGCAGGGCTGCCTCTCCAGGCAGTGGCAACAGCCTAATGGACCTGTGCGAGCTACTGGCGGCAGTGGCCCAAGGTGGGGCCAAGGTGTGTTGGGTGCGTGAAGGGAACAGACTCCACATGCAGGCCAAGGTCAAGATCTGTGAGGGGGCCAAGGAGATGACCAGCAGCAACCTGCTCTCCAACTGCAAGCAAAAACAGATGGGATGGAGTAGATGCATCTGGCAGTCTGCATCATGTGCCTCCTCCCTCCCCTACTCCACCTGCTACTGGACGGCTGGCCCGGTATTGGTAGCAGGCTGTGGAGCACCAGAGTGCACCGGTTGAGGGGCCGGCAGGCTGTGGCTGCTGATGGATACCGTCAGCCCCCATGCGCTCACTGGCCTCTGTGTGAGGGGGTTGATGGTGTCAGGCAGCAGCCGCCCCGGCCCCTGCCTTGCCTTGCCTTGCCCCATGGCAATGGCACCTCACCATGCCCCCTGCCTCACCCTGCAGGACGAGCCTCCTGCCCACTGTCCCATCCACCAGAGACCCCCAACCCTGCCCAGCCCCCCACAGGCATCCCTCCCATGAGCAACATTGAGGTGGCCATACCCACCCCAGCCATGCCCATCCAGTCTGCTGTGACCACCGCAGCCATGCCCACCCAATGGGTCACACCCACCCAGTGGGCCACACCCCACGTCCCCCCTGAGGGCACCACAATGCCGATGCGGCCCTGGCACTTTGCAATAAATAAGTGGGCTTTGGGTTGTGGTTTGGGCACTCAGTCTCTAAAAGGTTTGCCATCACTGACATATACTATACTTGTGCATTTGGCTTTTCTTGCCTAAATGTAGAGCCTTACATTTTTCACCATTGAATTTCATTTTGGTGAAAAAAGATGTAAGTAAGATGCAAATATGCAAGCAATTGTAGAATGCGCTGATTTGCTCCCTTTAGGAAGGAAGGAAGAAAAGAAGGGAAGAATACATTCCCACTGTAAGTCTTGCATTCTAGAGTGGTTTCTCTCTATAAGTGAATCATTCTCAGTACATCCTAGATCATTAAAAAGTCATTTGCCTGATGAACGATATGCTCCATATGGCTTGCACAAGTTGGCCGACATCAATTATTTTAATGCAGTTGGATTTATCGTAAGGTGTTCCTATCTTTACCCCAAAGGAGGACAGCCTTGCCTATAAGAACAATTCAACTGAAAGACGGAGTAAGTAGAAAAGAGTGATAAACATATACAAAGCACCCTAAAACTACATCACTAAACTGCCTACATTCTACTTGGTAGAATGGAGGCAAACAGTTGGCTTGCAAAGTTTTGCTTGCATGGAGTAACTTGAGCATATTTAAGTAAAATTGGGCTCAAATGTGCACAAATTGATACTGTGTTGGTGAGACACGGTACCATGGGTCACTGATAGCCAGGTTTACATTTTCTTTATCTTACTAAAAATATTATGAGATAACTCTGAATGACTAAATCTATGACAGGAAGTAGAAGCAGTATTCTTGGATCTACTTGGTGATGAACAGGCCTAAAAGAACGCAACTTGGAATGCAGAGGAGTAAAGGGCATGAACTAACAGCTAAAATTAAAAATAGGTACACTGTGAGTCTTGGAAACTAAGATTAAATGGTTAAATAAGTGTGCTGATTTAGTTGTGCTGATTACCATTGGGGCCACCAAAGCCGGTTTATGCCATAATATTTCAATTTTGATTTTCAGATCTTGAAACTTTGTGATCTTCTCCAATTCTTTGTCTTCTATTCTACTATCCTAGTATTGTGTTGGTATTATCTACACTTTCTTCTTTTCAACCACAGTTAAATCTGAGGTATATGAGTGAAAATTTTAGCTGTTTGTATTCAGAAATCCCACAATATTTTAACCTGTTATTGTTTATAAACAGTTTGAGATCTTGCATAAGGTGAGTATATGATCTATTGTTTCTTCTGCTTCTTGCACAATCTTCAGTTTGAATTATTTGAGGATTTTTCAGTTCTGGCCTTGGTTGCATTAGTTTGAAGAGCTTGCTCAAGAGAAGCCAAAAAAAAAAACCCCTTCTGTTCCTTTTTTTAAATATTCCAGTTCTAAGCCATTGGCAGGTTTTATCTTTATCTACTTTCTCTTTGATCTTTTGTAAAAACTGACAGTGTAATGCTGTTCCTTGCCATGAACTTGCTGTTCATGTTTTTATGACATTATTTTGGTATTCACTTTTTGTTTCCTGTACATTTAGAATGGGGGTCCCCAACCTGTGGGCCACCTGGCTGCGTGAAGGGATGGCCAGTGCATGCACACACGCACGTGCACTCACCCCCTACACTCGCACTAGCACTGCCCCAAGCATCCCACCAGCGCTAGCGCTGCCCTGCCCCCAAGTGTCCCACCGGCACTAGCGCCACCCCGAGCATCCTGCCGACGCTAGCACCGCCCCGCCCCCAAGCATCCTACTGGCAATAGCACTGCCCCGAGCATCCTGCCGGTGCTAGCGCCGCCCCACCCCCAAGCATCCCACCGGCACTAGCACCGCCCCGAGCATCCCACCGGCGCTAATGCCACCCCGCCCCCAACCATCCCACCAGCACTAATGCCGCCCATAACGTCCTGTCAGTTCTAGAGCTGCCCCATTTGTATCACCCACTCCTGCACAGCTGCGTTTCACATGTATATGCGCTTGGGTGTGTTCGTGTGGGGCTCATTTTTGTGCACACAGGCACACGGCCTATTTGTGCGCACGCACATAGTAGTGCCTGCCTCCCTTTCCAGGCTGCCAAACCAAAAAGGTTGGAGACCTCTGATTTAGAAGGTTCCCATTTTTAACTTGCATCAATTCTTATTTGTGGCTATCTTTTACAGTACATAATCATCAGATACATACTTTTCTTTTTCAATAGTTTGCTTGACTAAACCTCTGCCTCCATTACTGACAAACAGGTGTAATCTATCAATATCACTATGGGATATAAGGCATAGTGAATAGTAATCAGTTTTCTTATTTTTCCGTCCAAACTGTCCAGTTCAGCTTGTGTCCAGTTAATAATTCCTGCAATATATTGTATCAAGTATGGCTCAGATATTGATGGTTTGATGGTGTTTCCACTGTTCACTTTTGTCTTTAGCAATTTTCTCACTCTTTGTGTACTCTTTATTAATCACATTTTTAACTTGCCCGTGCTTGATTTTATCCAACCGTAAAATGCACAGATACTTATAGGTTTCATTCTGATGGCTCCTGATGCTTTAGTCATTCACCATTTCAATTCCACTATAGTTTGTGATTTTACCCCACTTTATTGTTACTATAGCACATTTCTCTAGACCAAATTTCAATGCCATACCTGTGCTAAAAATTCTTATGTTGTTTGTCAATAACTGGACTGACAATTGTCAATGACTTATTATTTATTCATAAAATATCAAGTCACAGCTGCCAGTTCTTTAGCTGATGTGGGCCTTCATTAACTTCTTCCCAAAAACCTAGGGGGGGGGGGTTGTAATGTATCCCATCTTAATTTTGTGCAACTCAAAGCATCTAACTAATTCTCCCACCTCCTATTTTCCTTACAACAGCCACTCTGTAAGATGGGTTGATTTGAGAGAGGGGGATTGGCCCAAATTCATCCAGCTGCAGAGGACTAAAACTCACTGTCTCCTGGTTTCTAGCCCTGGTTTCTATTCTCTTTTATTCCTCCTGGTTTCTATTCTTTACATGTTCAAGTAAATGCCCATACAGGTTTCAACATTGCTTTGATCTGTCTTCTTTCTTTTTTAATGCACATCCTAAAAGACCATGGAAGAACATAAATCCTAAAAGGAATTTTGTGAAAGAAATGGAATTCTGTCTTTTTTTATTAATAAATTCACAGTGTATTCATGAGCTCAATGGTTATAAGCTTGGGAAAAATATAATTGTAAGACAGTGAAGATGAAAGGAGAAGAAACTATATTTTAAAATAATCATTAGTCAAGAACTATTTCAATCAATAGTAAACACCAAAAAGATGCTTTTCCAAAATCATATAAGATGGGATAGGGATAGGGAGAGAGAGGGAGAGAGAGAGAATAAATTACATCTGCTTTCAGCCTCGTATTAAAGTATCTGGCAAATTCTCTAGTAGGATTTATTATAAATTCAACTGATAGAGATTGATCTTTATGTTTCCATATCTACAGAAAAGGCAGTCCAGGTTGTTATAAGTACTCTATGTAGAACCTACTCAGTTTTACTTGTGAATCAGTTCCTGCTATTGAGTTTGTCCAAAGCTGGCAGGCAACTAAAATGGAATTGTAATTAATGTGGATTCCCTCTGGAACACTTACACTTTTTCCATACAAATTGAGAAAGGATTGTACATTGCAGCTCTGGCTACCATTATGAAAAAAAGACAACAAGCAGGAGCAGAGCTGGAAGAAAACCTCTCTTCTCTTCTCTTCTCTTCTCTTCTCTTTCTCCTCTTCTTTTCTTTCAGTTTTCCCCCTAAGAATGTTTTAATCTAATTGCATCCTCTATCTTTTTTATTCCTGATATGGTTCCAAATTATTACAGGGAAAACATAGCAGCCACCTTGAAAAAAATAGTAGAAATTCAAACTTGCAGATGTTCTACAAAATACTCTTCTTTTTCATAAATTTCTCCAGAAAAATAAGGAGAAAAAGAAAAAAAATATCCTTCTATGAAGTAAAGTTTCCCCTGTCCAGTCATGTCCAACTTAGGGGGCATTGCTCATCTCAGTTTCTTAGCTGAGAGAGCCAGCGTTGTGCAAAAACCTGTGATCATGTGGCCAGTATGACTATATGCCGAGATGCACGGAATGCTGTTCCCTTCCCACCAGAGTGGTAACTATTTATCTACTTGCATCTGCATGCTTTCAAACTGCTAGGTGGAAGCTCACCTCATGGCATGGTGCTTGTGTCTCCAACCTGGCTCTCAGCTTTCCAGCTGACAAGCTCAATGTCTTTAACCATTAAGCCATCGTGCCCCATGCATCCTTTTATGAATTGTTGTTTAATCTTTGAGATAGGGTGACAAAGTATTAATTTTTAGATTCCCTTGCAGTGAAGCTTTTGAAGTCTTTTTAAAGCATTTTGTTTATATGCATTAATTGTTATCATCAATGCTGGTAATTCTCATGAGGCACCGATTTTTTTTTCTAGAGGTTTTTTTGACGTATAGGAGAATTCATCAGGGGATAGCAATATCCTCATGTAGAAACCCAGTTTATGTATTACTTTCAGCCACAAGATGTTTTGACTTAGACTTAGACAACCTATTATACATAACTTACTAGGAAAGAAAGGGAATACAAGAAGAGAAGATAAAGGTGAGTTCTATTGGAGAGAGAGAGAGAAGAGATAATACACAAAAAGAGAGCTGGCCAACAAAAGCAGATGTTCAAAGATGTTCTCAGCAACATTGCAGAAGAGAGCTAGATCCTCACTTGTGCCCCTTAAACTATCTCACCAGACACACATGTCTGAGTGCCTCTATTGTAAAAAACAAAACAACAAAACAGCCTTGAATTGTAAACAAATTCAACCAAGTAAAAAGTATTCTTGGTCAGTCCTACACTAAAACCTGAACAAACATTGATGATAGTAGACCGCAAGGAAGAGGGATGGATTATTTTTCAAATCATTGTTAGAATTAATGATTCAATTTGGATTAAGATGCTCCATACTGTTACTGAATGCAAACAAACAAAACATAGCCACACACCCTGTATTCACTGGGCTTCTATTCATTATGAAAATAGGACAGCAAATTATATCCTTTTGAAATGGAAGCATTACAGGAGTAATTTACAAAATATGTTAATCCTTTTGATTGTCTTTTTCAAAGAAGAAAATGTCCCATATACTTTTAAACGCATTATCATTTTAAAACTCTAAGCCCTGAATGTGTGGTTTTTATTATTTTATGGGAAACATTTCTGTATATGTCTAATGCCCAAATTTGGATGCAATTGCATGCTATGGGCTTTATAATTGTCAAAAATATTAAAGCTTTAATTGAATGCAAGCCATAATGGTAAATTGCCTTAAATTGATTCAATTCTCGCTTCCACATTGTTCTGGCTCAGATGCAATGCAAATCAGCTTGTCTATCAGAGGCGAATGGTGTGCTGAAATATTCCATTACGTAATGCTACTCTCTTTTCAGGAGTCTCTAATGGCAAATATATATGGAGAGAAATTACCTGTCCTCCAAATATTTGGATAATTTTTGAATACAATTCTTTCAGAAGTGCTGAAAATGTTTTAAATTGTAGATATTGTCTTCAATCTCAATTCTCCCTTCTCCTCTTCTTTCCCCTCTTTTTGTCACATTAATTAATTAGTTGTTTATCTGGAAACAAGTTGGAGAGGATCTGAGAAGTTACAGATTGTCCAACACAGAGGGAAGTTTGACAATGAATCAAATAAATAATTGTAAATTTGGGGAGAAAATATACAACCTTGACCTGTTTCCCATATGTGTTAATTATATTGCACAAAGGTTTGGGTTTGTTTATGAGGGCTTGATAAGAATTTTTTGGTCAAGCCTCTATGGCTTATTTCAAACATGATCTCTAACCAGCTGCCAGCTAACCAGATCTTTACTCAGTGCCTCATAAAGTGAAATGACCACGCATATGTTCCATAAAGGGTCCAGCTCACTGTCTTTGTTTCGGTGTATTTTAGCTTCTCTTGAAACTCTGCTTGAATCATTGGCTCTTTCTTAATATTATCTTGTGATACACAGAGTCTGTTTAAAGAAGCTGCAAGTATTCACTCAGGATAAGACCTTTTCGTAAGCATTTCCCTCAAAGGACCTGCCTGTGGGAAGAATATCAATTCTCTGGTTTTCAGGAAAGTACATGTTAATGATTTTTTAGGTAACAGCCACCATTAGTAAAAGCCCCTCCCAACCCAATTCATTGGTCCATAGGTACAATACAATGGTACTGTATAAAAGTCCATATCAGAATCATAACACTAATACCTTTCTCTACCACATACATGTATATACACAGTTCTTCTTAGCTTACAGTCGGAATGCTCGAATTGTGTTCCATGGAACCTCAGGATTCCACCAGAACTTAATGGGAAGGCAAAAATTAAAAGAAAAAGTTTATTCAAATGCATACAGAGGTATTAATAGCAAGTTTTCTAAAGTACAATAGAAAGGATGAGATTTATCAACATTCAGGAGGTATTTGTGTGCTCGTGACCTTGCCTCTAAATTGTATTTGTTGCTTTGCCTCTTAGTTAGAGGTTATTTAAAAAAAGGTTGATTTTGAAAAAAAATTGAAAACCTCTGGCATAAGGAAAAAGATAAACTTCATGGCTTGTCCATCCCAATGGGATTTGGTGCAAAAAAAATATTTGTAAATCAATCATTAGAATATCTTATTTGTAATGACCCTGGTTGCCATACAAGTTAGAATATATCCAATACCATAAAAGCAAAATAAGGCCAAAATCCCAGAGGCCAAAATACACCCAGCATAAAAACCCCACAGAAGCCACATATGTTCCTAATCCAGAACCTGAGGAAAGAGAAAGGTTTTCAGAACTCTTTTAAAGGACAGCAAGTTTGGGTCCACTCATACCTCTGGGGAGAAACTGTTCCAAAGAGCAAGTTGTATAAGAGAGAAGGTGCACCACCCAGCTCCATCAGGTGACACTGTTTCAAGGATGGAACCTGGAGCAAGGCCACCCTCTCAGATGGGCAAACATAACGGCTGAAAGACAGTCTCTATCTGCCCTGCCCGATAGCCAGGCTTATGCCATTAAAGACCTTTTAGCCTTGAACTGCACTTGCTAGTAATCAATATGTCTTATGGTGCACAGGTGTTACATCACTATATTCTAAAACAGCTAGAGCTTCTAAGTGATCTTCAAGAGTGCCCCATATACAGCACACTGCACACTGCACATTACACTTTGCACTCCATATTGTATATTGAAATATCCAAACACGAATTGTACTAAGGATTGAATGACTGTGAGAAAGGAGCCCCAGTTCAGGGCAGGACATAAATAATAATAATATTTACAGCACTAAATAAATCTGGCCCATGCTGGTACCTGCTTTTTAAGCAGGAGCCTTGAGTCCAGAAAGACCCCCAGTTTGGACACTAGTTCTATCTGGAGAGGTTCAACCCCATTCAGAATGAAAGGTGGAGAGTCCATAGTTCCTGGAAAACCATAAATACATAGCACCTTAATCTTTTGAGTTTATACCTACTCCTCCCCATCCATTAACAACAGCCTTCATGCACTGGGCTAAGACCTTGACAAAATCACTTGATCAAACCAGGGTACACTCCCTTTTGCAGAACCACTACCACATTCAAGGATCCATTTACCACCATGTGGAGCCAACAACCTATCACCTTCTGGATCTAATGTTCAGGTGTTTGGGCTAGCAGTACCAAGTATTCATTTTCTCAGGTGTTACAAGAGCAAATGCTTTCCAGATAAACAACAAGAGCTTCAGTAAAATTGCAGCAACTCATTCAGTCTGAGTCTAACTTTGAGTAGATCCAATTGATTGACATAATAAATTTCTATATTTCTAAATTCATCCCTCCCCAAGAGAGGTCACCTTCATCAAGGCCCCTGGCTGACTACTTATAGATAAAATAAGAGTAGCAAAGAAAGCACTTTTTAACCATGAGATTTTTTTTCCTCCTGCAGACAAGTGCAGATCTATAACACAGTATTTTAAAATTGTGCTGTTTAATTCTATCTCCAGCTAGAAAAGAGGGAACTGGTGAAATTTAGCTTTTTCCCCCAGTGGAGGGGTTGGGGAGGGATGAATGCCATTAACAGTAGAAACACAGGGTTTTAACTAAACTATTTTACTTGCAGGAAAAGAGAAGCTTCTGGATTCTACTTTCCATTCACCCAACTGCACAACTGCCCACAATCCAAGAGTGAGTGGTGATTTGAAGCCCAGTTAGCTGCATTAACCGTTGTGGCTGGGTGCTCTTAATATAATGGCTTTTGAGACCACAATGGTGCAGATCGATTTCCTGCTGTTTGCAACTTAGCACAACTTAGTGGATGCTTTGCTAATATAGTCTTTAATTGGATAAGCAACACCTGATGGGAAATAAAAAAGAGAAAGGAAGATATTGGAAAGGAGATCAGGTAAAAGAAAAGTTTACAAGGAATTAAATTAACATGTATCAAAAATATTCCTGAAGTTGGTGCTTGTGTGAAAGAAAATAAAGATTGGATG
Organism: Azemiops feae; assembly: GCA_023970755.1. NCBI lineage: Eukaryota > Metazoa > Chordata > Lepidosauria > Squamata > Viperidae > Azemiops > Azemiops feae. The sequence goes on along the minus strand of JALGBA010000023.1, from coordinate 5,889,399 downwards.
CTGGTATAAAAGCTTCGGTTAACTTAAGTCTGTCTATAGCTAAGAGTCTGTTGTGTGTTCTCCTTGATTATTGAAGCAAGGAAGGGAACAACCTGAACTGCACAGATCAGAGTTAGAAGAGAAAGAGAATTGAACTGAGAGAGAAAGAAGTGATTTAAGTCCCAGGCCTAACCAATAGGAAGCATGCTATGCAGAGACAGGCCAACTAAGTCTTCTAGACAAGGAAAGGAGACATAAAGTACACAATCTGTCTCCTAATCATCCCTACATCACTTACTCCTACAAGTTTTATTGGGGTAGAAAAGTGGTACAGCTCAAGGTGAATTCCAACAGCAGAACAGGAACAGACGCTGCATTAGATCAAAGCTGATCATGCACTTGGGCCATTCTAATCACACATAAACATGACATCTATCTCTTTCCATTCTTCTTTTTAGAATTCTAGAATTTTATCACTTTTGTCATTCTTTTGAACTAGAGTTTAATTCCTTCACCCTGAATATACAAAGAATCCTTGACAAATATGAAACCTAGAAAGGTTATGTCAATTGCTGTGAGGGTTAGAAGAGTAATTGGGATTATTATTTGCTAGGGTTTATTCACCCAGAGAACTTTTCAGGAGAAAAACTCTGTCCTTGGAATAAAATAAACATGGTTTGTTAATTTATATCATTCTTTGTCTCTTCCTTCCTTGTTTATAGAAGAGAAAGAGAAAAGAAGAAAATGTACTGAAATTTTATTATACAAGAACTTAAGGCGAATAGGTCATTTATTTGAATCTGTGGCTTCATATTACATGCAGAACAAAAGAATGAAAAGCAATATGTAGTGTGTAACACAAGACAATTCAACCCCCCCCCCCCCGGTCTGTCTGTCTGTCTGTCTGTCTGTCTGTCTGTCTGTCTGTCTCTGTCTCTCTCTATATATATATATATATATGTATGTATGTATGTATCTATCTATCTATCTATCTATCTATCTATCTATCTATCTATCTATCTATCTATCTATCTATCTATCTATCTATCTATCTATCTATCTATATCTATATCTATATCTATATCTATATCTATATCTATATCTATATCTATATATCTATATCTATATCTATATCTATATATCTATATCTATATCTATATCTATAGATAGATAGATATAGATATAGATATAGATATATATAATATAGATATAGATATAGATATAGATAGATATATTCAAAGTTTTGTGGCTGACAAAGGGTGAAATGGGAGACTAGTATAGCTATTTCAAGCCCAACACACACATATATATATACTGCCCCTTTGTCATTGAGAGGCTTACCTCAACCTGAGTTTCTCCTCAATTTATGATCTAGAATCACATAGTAAAGCCATGCCACGACCAATAGGGGTAGGTAGATAGGGGTTCACATGATGGAATGTTTGTCTTTGCCCACTAATTAATAAATAACCCTTGTTAGATGTAGAGCAGAGCTGAAGCACAAGAAAAAGAAGAATAAGGGCTGGAGAAGGTGTGTATTTTCATACATTAAGGAGAGAAGGTTGAATAATAGTTCGATATCAGTTGGATATGAAAATGAGATGAAACTTCACCAGCTATTTCTGGACCACAGTGTAGAGCAGTGTTTCTCAACCTGAGCAACTTTAAGGTGTCTGGACTTTCGCTCCCAGAATTACCCAGCCAGCATGCTGACTGAGCAATTTTAGGAGCTGAAGTCTAGACATATAAAAGTTGCCAAGGTTAAGGAACACTGGTGTAGAAGAATTTAGTTCTGCCCTTGAGAATGAAAGATAAAATGGTTTTCAGTCCTGGGAAACTAGAAACCTTGAGAGACACAGAATAGCCCCACCTTAAACTTCAAAAAGAAGTAGTGAAGATTTTGGATAGGTTTTCAAGTTTCTGTTAATACTGTATATCCTATACCTATAAATATCCTAATATATATTCTTGTGGTATATGTTTCTTAATCTCACCTACTCTTAAGGACAGCTCTCTCTCTCTCTCTCTCTCCCCCCTCTCTCTCTCTGTGTGTGTGTGTGTGTGTGTGTGAGAGAGAGAGAGAGAGAGAGAGAGAGAGAGAGAGAGAGAGAGAGAGAGAGAGAGAGAGAGAGAGAGAGAGAGATGCAATAGGGCATCTCTTATTGGATGCAGGCCTAGGCTTCTGAGGCCTAGAACGGACTTCCAGAAGTGGCATCCATGCACTGGAGGAGGCCTCCCAGGTCTAGACTGGACTTCCGGAAGCAGTGTGCATTCAGCTGGTTCTCCGAACTCAGCAAAATTTAGGTACCGGTTCTACCAAACTGATGCGAACCGGCTGAATCCCACCACTGGATTTACTCAGCTACATGGAAATGTTTTTATAGCTGGTTGCTTTTTCTAGAACCAGTTAACTCAAATGTTCCTAGCCTTTTAGGAATAGTGGGCATCTTTAGCTTTTGGAGAACATGTTGTGCAAAATTATTGCTTGGGCAGGCTTTGGAAAACAATTTCCATCATTGGTTACAAGTACAGACTTACTAGAATACTCCAAGCCACATTGATGTGTGTCTGTATGAGGGAGAGAGAGGGGGTGAGGGTGGGGGTGCAGTAATGATTCTGTAGGCTGCCTAATCTGGACAATTGTTCCTTTCTGGTCTGGCTTGAGTAGTTAAACTTAGAAATTACAGTGGAATCAGGAACAGTCCACAGCTTTTTTTTTTTTTTTTCTTTGCCATATAGTATTGCTCTGTCTATCCCTCTGTCTTGCCTGCTACTTCCTTAAATTCTTGTCCTCGTTCATTTTAATTGGATTTCTTGGCTTACATTTTACATCATTGTGGACTAATTGTGATGTACAGTAGATGACTTGCTTCCTAGTTTTTTCTGCTGTTCTGGTTCCCTGTACGGAACAGATGATATACCATTTTATGGGTGACAATAAAGATTTAGACTGTTCCTCAGTTTTCACAGCAAAGAGCACACCTCTCTTCCACCTTCAATTCTTTTTCACATTGGTGGAGGACTATCTTCTGAACTAATCTTCCTTTTAATGTTATTTTGAAAATGGAGCAAGTTCAATTTATTCTAAAACATATGAAAGGAAACATCATTCAAGCAATCTGGATAGGCCTCAACAAACAGAAGCAAGTGGAAGAAACAACACATTTTTTACTGGAAAATTACTGACTATAATTTCTATTTTAGTTTGCACCTAGCACACTCCCAGTCAATTTCCATTTCAGAGTAGAGTAAGCTCTTATGCCACAGTTCAGTAACAAAAATAAAGATAGCTTGACTTCCGGTTCCGGTTGCAGCGCCTGCGGTCAGGCAAAGAGTACGTTCTCTTTGCCGACCGATTTCCCCCCACCGGTAGACCCTGGACAGGGTCGAAAGTCGCCCCGGAGAGGCGACCAGCATGGAGGAGGACACTTGTCTGATCGCGGAGGGAGTGGCAGCTCCCTCTGCGATCCGAGAAATCACCTTTGGGCCGATGGGGAAAAGATCGGCCAGTAACATGGCCGATCACTTAGCTGCTCCAGCCGAAAGTCACAGCAACATCTAAGCATAAAGAACCACCGTGGAAGATCTGGGTGAGAACTTTCCTTCCCTCTTGTTATTTTACTTCCCTATGAAAAGCTTCTAGAAACTATTCCCTCCCTTGAAAAAGCAGCGTTTGAATACTTGGGAAAAAAGTAACTAATCTTTATTGTGTATTTGAACTGCTGGAATTCGGGGGATCCTGAAAAAAGAAGAAGAAGAAAAAGCCTTACTGTGACTCTTTCTCTCTGTTCGCTTGTTTTCAGCTTAAGTGGAAATTTTTAGGGAGGGGGGTGGAGTGTTTCTTTTCCTCCCCCCCCCTTCTGGACATTTTTATCCACTTTAAAAAGAAAAAAAAAACTACCTTGGCTTCTGGGTGGAGTTATGTGGATTGGATGGTTACAATGTATCCCAGAAATTGGCGTGAAGCCCAGAAAGCCTTATCGTAACATTGTAACCATTTGCAGCTGAACTGCTGAACTTGGCATTACGCCCAGACATTGCTGAACTTTTACTATAGAAAAAAAAAAGAGAAGAAGAATGGAATCCTACTCACAGCTTAATTATGGACTCATACTAGAAAAAATCTTGGAAATGAGACAAGAATTAAGAGAACATTTCAGGACACTCAGGAAAGAGGATGGTTCAGAGTTAAAAACTGAATTTCAAACTTCAACTGATCATGACACACAACTGGATTTACAACCTAATGAGATGGAGGATTTATATCTACAATCTACTGAAGAGGAAGATGTTACACCTTATATACAAAGGACGGAGATTTCTGAGGACCAAAGGCAGAACTCAACTGAAACATCTATAGATTTAAAAAAAACAGAAATGGACTTTCAAATACGAGACATTAAAAATGCTGACAATACATACAAACAACGAATAATCACCATACTGACTAAGACTGATTACATAGTGCAGACAATATTGGGAAAAAGAGAAGAAGACTATGATCAGACGCAACTGTGGGAAAATGTGTATAATCAAATATTAAGATGGGAGGAGCTAAAGGCCCCATTGTGGAAACCTGCTTGGCATAAAAAGAAAGCTAGAATTAGGTTTAAAAATGAGTGTTAAAACTTTATTTGACGGGTAAAATGGTTTTTAGAGACTTCAAGTGAGCTAATATTTTTGAGATTTCTAAGGTTTAAGATTTTAGTCTGATTAATATTGATGTGAATTATGGATTTGATTATGGTTTGGAATGGCAATTATGGAAAACTGGAAAGGTTAAAACTAAAGGAGTTGTATTGAGATTGGTGAAATATTAATGATATTTTTATTTGCAATGATTGAAGATTGGATTGATTTATAAAAATGTTTGATAGAGTATAGGAAATAGAATATAGTGGAGAAATATTAAAATATACATATATATAATAGTTATATGTTTAGCTCAGAAATAATTAGAAATAATTTAGGCTAATGTAAAATGGTTTAAAAACTTAAAGTTATATTCGTCTATAAAATATGTATGTGAAATAGAATAGAATAAGAGATAGAATTTAACTGAGAAGTATAAAGTGAATAATTGGAGTAATATGTATAGGTTAGGAATAGTCTGTATTATATGGATACCCGAATTGTATACTATATGTTTATGTAATGCCAAATTGGAATATGTTAATAGTTAATTAAGCTCGAAAATGGGTAGAAATATTATTGATAGTTTTTTTTTCCTTTTTTTTCTTTTGATTGATAAAATAGAGAGGGAAATTTTAAAGAAGTAACTTAAATTGTTTATGTATGATTATATTTTCTATTTTGTTTTATGGAGTGCCCTATCTCCACGATGAGTCCTAAGCACTTGGCTGTAAAATTAAAAAATTCAATAAAACTTGTTATATATAAAAATAAAGATAGCTTGATGTTTATTAATAAAAAAACAACAGAAACAACAAAAATATTTAATTGGCCAAATGGGATGCAAGATATGAACAAGAAGCAATAATTTATACTGTCTACACATATATCATGTAACTATGTTGAAAGGTACAGAACTTTTCAATGCCACTGGAAACAATCCTTTGGATAGCAAGCATAGACAACCCTAAAGGATTTTAATCTTTTATACATAACGGCAGCAGAATAGAAATGGAAAATGGGACATCCTATGATCCCCCCATTATTTTGCAACATACAGGGACATTCAATTTTGTAAACAAACATGACTAGAGTTTATTGACTAGAAATTAGAAATTATCCATTTTTTTAAAAATCCACAAATTAAAAGTTCTGCAAATTGTTTTATTATCATGTTTTATTATAGTATTGGATTGTTATTACTGTCTCTACTACTCTACTATTCATAGACTGTATATGACCTGAATAGTTTTTCTAGAAAGGAATTATAAAGTTACAAATGATACATAAATTATCTCCCCAAACAAACATATAATTTATCCAAAATAAATATGTCCTCAAATGTTCCAACTGAGGAACAACACCAACAAAAGAGAAAAATGTGAAGGATACATTTCAGCATACTTTCAGTGTCACGGACAGTCTAATTCAAACAAGCACCATTTGCTGACCTAATGGGCAAGAATGTCCTATCCCAACTCTTCTTCATGTTATGCTGGGGAATATACCTTGGTTCATTTCCAGCATAAAATCCACTCTAAACGGCTTGCTTCAATCACTCCAATAAGAGTTTTGAGCTCTGTTTTGTAGAAAGGCCTGTTTCAGCCTAGAAACACAGCTTGCACCATTGCAGCATTCTTGTTTGAGTCTAGACAACTGTTTAGAATTTGAAATGCTTTGTTTGTCCTTCGTTCACACAACATGCCCATCTGAAATATGGTTGGGCTATTACTCACAACCAGACAGCATGTTCATAAAGCAGTGTATTATGCACACCCAAGCAATTGGGTTAATTAATAAATCATGATTCAATTAACTATGGATTATCCTATGTGAATAAAGACAGTTTTAATTCCTTACCCTTTGGGTCATTTTCTGTTCGCCTCAGAAAGACAGTCAACTGCAAAGGAGGTTGCAGCAATTGCAAGGAATGGACTATTTATTTACTTATCTTTCTGAGAGAAGAAGGGAAGGAAGTGACATCACAGGCAATGAAGTCATGAGACTCACAATGTCATGGAGGATTCAGCAGAAGACTGGAGTGTCCCTTTCAGTTCTGCCCATTTTCCCCCCATTTTTATAAAAAGTCAGTACATCTGCTTCATTTTGTCAGACTGTTCATTGTTATTCAGTACTAAAACATAACGTTTAATGTTATTTTTCCAATATCCCAACATACAAATATTCATATACATACCATTTTCACTAAACGTTCCACTTTTCTCAGAGATTTTACATATCTGTCCCTAATAAATATTGTAGTTTTAAAACTATAGAAATGCTTCTAGCATACCTGTTTTTTTGTACATAACTTTCCCTAAGGTAGTGCCTTTTTGAATTCACCTTTCCCCAAACTAAAGATGATTATGAAAGATTGAGGTCAAAGCATTCTGACCCTCCAGGTTTTGTTCTGACTTCACTTGAAGTTTATTGATACTAGAAGACACCACTCCCACTGTGAAAAAGCCTCTTCTAGTAAGGTCAACATGCCATGTTGCAAAGCTGGACTGCTTCCAATAAGAGGATGCTTTGATCTTAAAACATTTTATACATCTCTAACAAAAGTCTGCTTTTGGGGCTTTTTTTAATGCACATTTCTATTTGCTGCTGCTAACATAAGCCATGTAATTACAGTAGAAGGAGAAAGAAACAGAGGCAGATAGACAGAGAATCTTTATTAGTGGATCAGCCCAATTCACTTTCTCCGCTGAATCCTGTGGCAGATTTATTTTATGTTCATGCACACAGATTTATTTTATCGATGATCAGAACAATAAAAAAATAGCACAATAAAAAAACTGATTTAAAACTGTATGTAAAATTCTAATAACGTAGCATGTAACATAACTCACCCGGGCAAAAATATTTATTCTTCATTAGGCACAGATCTAATTCAGTAATAATTTGTTTCTGTGCTTTAATATCTGTGACAAAAATATTAGCTATATTATTATATGTAATGTTAGGCTTGTTGTCTGATAAGAGAAAGGCTTCTCTAATTCACCTGGCATATGTTCCAACAGGGGAGATAAGAGATTGATGGCAACCTTGATAATACGAGCAGTATAACAGCACATCTTAGGTGGTTTCTACTGAATCTGAATTGTAGGAAGAAATTATTGTGGAAAAAGGAATTTGGGCTAATCTACCACTGAGAACTGCTGTACATAAAACATTGTGACTGGCTCTGAAAAAAGAACACTCTTGAGTAGGAGCTACGTATGTCTAGATCAGGGGTAGGCAGCCTTGGCTCTTTTATGACTCGTGGACTTCAACTCCCAGAATTCCTGAGCCAGCTATGCTGGCTTGGGAATTCTGGGAGTTGAAGTCCACGAGTCATAAAAGAGCCAAGGTTGCCTCCCCGGGTCTAGAACATTGAAGAGAAGAATTAGGGGGTACATGATAACTGTGCTGCAATATTTGAGGACCCCTCACAGAGAAGACTTATTCTCCAAAACACCTGAGGGCAGGAGCAGAAGCAATGGATGGAATATCATTAAAGAGAAGTGTTCTGTTCTCAACACAGGCATGGAGACGAGGCAGTTTATGCAAAAGATGTTCTTTATTTGGTACTTGCACTGAACAGAAGCAAGCGAACAATGGCAACATGCCCTTTTATACTTCCCCTGCAAGGGAAGGCTCAACCAATGAATGCAGGCCATTCTCCCGCCTCGCGCATGCGCACGAGGCTGGAGACAGCCTGTCTGGGTCCCAGGCAACCTATGGGCTGCCCGGGTCTATACAACCGGTCCCGGGCAAACACGTGGTCTGCCCGGGCCTCTGCAGTTATCCTGCAGGTTGCCTGTGCCTTGCTGATTGACTCAGCAAGGCTCAGGACACAACAAGAAGTAAGGAGAAATTTCCTGACAGTGAGAACAATTAATCAATAGAACACCTTGCCTCCCGGAGTTGTGGGTCTCCATCACCGGAGTTTTTTAAAAGTAGACCGGACAACCATTTGACCAGAATGATATAAGGTCTCCTGCCTTGAGCAGGGGATTGGACTAGAAGACCTTTGAGGTCTCTTCCAGCCCTATGATTCTATATTTTAAGTGTGATTAAATAGTTGCTTGGATGCCATCTAAGGTATTCTAAATGCTCCTTATTATAATGTGAAATTAAATTTAAGTTCATTCTGTTACCACATAGAACATACAAGAGCCAGTGCTCTTCAACAGAACTTTGAGGTATCCCACTGCATGCCTCTCTCTATTTAGATGAAGTTCCATTGAAGACTACATGCTGAGTGTGGTTGGTCAGCCAGTTGCAAATCCATCTGGTGGTTATCTATCCCACATTGTTCTATCTTACCAAGAAATACGCTGAGGTTTACTTTGTCTTTTGTTGAATATCAAATAATCTGTTCTTAATAATTTGTTTATAGTTTAAGGACAATAGCTGGGTGGATAAGACAATCAGGTTTATTCAAGCTGAGCCATCAAAAACAGATGAATCCATCCTGTTGCAAAAAATAAATAGCATTTCAGCTCATAATTATGAATAGCATGTCTTGGCTTCTACTTTCAGAGATCCTCCTTACAGCATTACTGATGCATTTCATACTCATTTAGTACATGGAAAATTGCTTGTTGGAACCTATTTTGGATAGTTTCTGTTCCTAGACTAAGATGCAGACAGGAAGGAAAGAAAAGAAGAATATCACACAGGGGCTCCCACCTTGTTAATATAGTCCTCCTTGAAATACCTAAGGATGCAAAATGACAAATATGTTGTCTTGGTGATTACTACAAACAGACAGTTTTACTTTTGTTTTCTCTCTCTCATTCTTTCTTAAACAACTGTACTGTTCCCAATTTACACCCGGAAGCTTTAAGAAGTAGAGAAAAAAGAAAAAGAAACTGACTATAATTTGGTTAAAATAATTTATAACTCTGCTTTGTACAACTTTATGCAGTTGTTACTAGCAATATTTTTTAAAAAAATAATAAGAAGAACAGCGGATGATCTTTTTCTTTCAGCCAGCCAAAGACTTCAGACAATATGAAAATAATCACCCCTTCTGCTTTTCAATGTCTTTTTTGTTTCTCCTTCTTCTAGCTTTGAAGCTGTAAGCCGGCCCGTGGAGAGAACCAGAAAAAACATCCAGCACAGGTACTGGTCAACACTTGGACTATTCCTCCCTCTTCTAATGTATCTTTCTTTGGCCAAAAGGCAACATGCCAATCCAACTCTCTCCTTGCCCAAAGCTTTGCAGAGCTGTTGGTGCTGGCTGGCTTTTTGCACTCCAAGAATCCTCACTTCATATATGAGCCTGGCTATTTTCCCTCTAACTATGGGCTCCTACAACGAGACTGAATGCTTCCAGATGCCTTTGCATATATTTTATCACAACTCAGAGTTACTTAGCACAAGCTCATCAGGGTTCCAAATACTCCTTCTTTTTACCACAGAAGAGTGGATTTCCAATTACTAGGCTTGGTGGGGCACAGACTGACTTTAACAAACATACGAAGAAGATTTTGAGCACTCTGTGGATGTTTTATGTTTCAGTTTGTACGGGTACCGAACCAGAGATTCTGGTGCTGTGAAGGCTAGACATGCCCTTCAAGCTCTAGTATCTGTGGCTAGGGCTTTTCACTAAAAAGAAATCTGCTAAAAGTGAGATCAGAATATGGTACTATTCTTTGGAAGGAGAGGAAAAGCATGTGAATTGGTCCACATCTGTCCCAAATGTTAAAATTAATGAAAATAGTCTAATTGGTTTGCTTAAAGTTTGCTATTCAGTTCAGAAAATTACTGTTGCTCAGGCATTCATGTCAATTTGGAAAATCACATCAATTCAGAAAAAGTGCCTCTGCAAGTACGCAAAAGCTTATAAATCTGCTAAATCGGTCCAGATCTTTCTAAATCAATTCAGAAGGGTCAAATTCATCCTGGTAACTGATTTGGAGATCCAGTTCAGAAAGCCAATTTGATTAGAAAATTAGATTGAACTGCTGTTTAATCAAATCTTTGAACTGAATAGTCACTATTTTCCAGAGGGCACATTAAATCTCTCTATCCATACCATATCACAATTCAACAGTAGTCCCCTTATCACTGCCCTTTTCATAAGTGTTACTTTTCAGAAATGCTTTCTTTGGTGATGATAGGACAGTCTGCAATATTTACCAATGATCTGTGTTATGTCCTGGGACTGCTGAATGACTCAGCAGGCTCAGGAGGCTGCAGAAGGCCCGGGCAATCCACGTGGTTGCCCAGGACCAGACAGGCTGTCTCCAGCCTTGTGTGCATGTGCAAGGCGGGAGACTAGCCTTGCATTGATTGGTTGATGCTGTCCCTTGCAAGGGGCTATAAAAGACCTTGGCGCCATTTTGTCTTCTGTTCTGTTCGTGATCTCAATAAAGACTTGTGTTTGTTACTCCTGCCTCGCCTCGATGTCTCTTCGGCTGAAACAGAACATTGGCGACAAAGGTGGGATCCGCTGCAAGAAGAAACAGGAGAAGCTAGGCTGACTTACCAAAGGAGGCCTGAAGCGCTGAGAAGTTCGGCGTCCGGTGGAAGCGATTGCCCGCCAGTACGAAGACGCTGGAGGTGAGCTCGGCTTCAAGGGACCCCTTCTCATTCCTTGCAGCGAGAGGCATCAAAGAGGTTACAGGCTGTAAAGATGTCAAAGCTGGGCCGTTTGTCAGATTTTGACACGTCTCACCCTGAGCGCTGGAGTTCTTACGTGGCTCGGGTGGAGAATTACTTTAGAGTTAATAAGATCCAGGAAGATGGCCTCAAAGCTGCTACATTGCTGTGTGTCTGTGGGCAAGACACTTTTGACATTGCAGAAAATCTTGTAGCCCCAGCACCATTGGAATCAATTGCATACACCGATTTGAAGAGGATGCTACGTGGGCATTTCGAACCCAAGCTATCAGTAATTGCTTGGAGGCATGCATTTGAGCAGAGAGATCAAAGGCCTGGTGAGTCTGCCGTGGACTTTGTTGCTGCCTTAAGACAAGCAGCTAGGCAGTGTGCTTTCACAGATCTGGAAGAGAGACTCCGGGATCGTTTGGTTTGCGGACTGCGAAGTCGTGAGCTACAACAGAAACTTTTTGCAAAGGAAGATGTATCGTTCCAAGATGCGCTGAGAGAGATTGCAGCTGAAGAAGCAGCAGGCAGCACTGTGAAGGCCCTGCGGCTTGCCGGAACCCCCCAGCGGCGGTCTCAATCCATCAAGATGTTGCTCGAGAGGCATCTGAATCGGATCCGGAGGAAGAGGTGGACAGGCTTCGACAGGCCGGAGTGAAGAAGCCTCAAGGGCACAAAGAAAGAGCGGCAGCATCCCTTCGGTGTTTCGGCTGTGGAGGACGCCACAAGCGAGCTGATTGCCGGTTTCGCTCCGCTACCTGGGTGTTGTCAGGATGGCCTGACATGTGCCCGGGTGCAGAATTCCAAGGGTTCTGGCAAAGGAAGCATGAGCTTTCTACTTTCAAGGGGTGTCTCCTGTGGGGTAGCCGGGTAGTCATCCCGGCCTCATTGAGGACTAGAGTCTTGCTCTCTCTGCATGAGGGACATCCGGGAATAGTCCGGATGAAGGTGCTAGCACATAGCCATCTCTGGTGGCCTGGGCTCGATAAAGAGATCAAGGCCCAGGTGCATGGGTGCCAAGTCTGCCAACAGTCAAGGCCAGAAATGCCCCAGGCCCCTGTACATAGGTGGGAGGAGACACATACACCATGGTCGAGGGTACACATCGACTATGCTGGGCCCTTTCAGGGGCAATTCTTCCTTCTCCTCGTGGACAGCCATTCCAAGTGGCTAGAGATTGTTCCTGTTTCCTCCACTACTACTGCCAGGACCATCCAGGTGCTGAGAGGCATCTTCGCCTCACATGGTCTTCCAGATGTCCTTGTCTCAGACAACGGACCCCAATTCACATCTTCTGAGTTTCAGGGTTTCCTTCAAGCCAACATGATCCGGCATGCCACATCTGCACCATTTCATCCAGCTTCCAACGGTCAAGCTGAGCATATGGTGCGTACTACCAAAGATGCTTTAAAGAGAATCACTCATGGAAACTGGCATCACAGGTTAGCTGACTTTCTTCTTTGTCACCGCACTACACCTTGCACTGCCACTGGGAAAAGCCCAGCTGAACTCCACTGGGGTCGCAGACTCATCTCTAAGCTGGACAGGTTGCACCCTGACTGGGTGGCTTCACAGGTGTCACAACTGCGGGCACCTAGGAGACTACAGGTGGGCGATCCGGTCTGGGCAAGGAACTATGGACCTGGACATCTCTGGGTGACAGCAGTGGTATGCAAGGTCTCTGGGCCACTGTCATACGAAGTGGCCTTGGATGATGGTCGTGTGATCAGACATCACATTGACCAATTGCGCTGGAGGTTGTCCAGCCACTCTTCCGCCCCTGGCTCTGCTCTGGGGGGGGGAGGACCACAATTACGATTGTGGACCACAGTCTCTCCGCCAAGGTGGACCTTCAAATGTTCTTGCACATGTTCCTGAAGGGGGTTTTGCCATGGAGGCGGCTCCTGACTCTGGCACAGGTACCGGGTCGTTGGGACATGGCAGTCAATCAGTTCCTCAGGCCACTCCAGCTGCTGGTCTTGGGCTCGAAGGGCAGTGTTCCCAAGAGGGGTCCATTGTGGATTTGGGGAATTCCACCCCACCACTGGACTTGGGGAATTCCACCCCACCAAGGAACTCTGGTTTGGGTTTAGCGGATCCAGCCAGTCAGCAGTCTGGAGGGTTGCCTGGGTCTTGGGGGCATCAAAGTCCTGGCTTGCCTAGCCCAACAGGTGAGGTGGCACGCCAGGCACCAACGCTGGCTCCAAGAAGGTCAGAGAGGGCCAAAGATCCACCCAAGCATCTAAAGGACTATGTGAGGTTCCTGTCAAGTATTAGGGAGGCTTACTAGTTCTCTAGAACTCTGGACACTCATAGAAGGGTGTTCTATTGATAACCTGAAACAATATGAGGTATAAGGGTCTGCCTGTGTGCAGGCATAATTGTGTTAGAATTAATAACATGATAATTGAACAAAAAAAACATGTATATGTAGGTTGCTTTAAAACTATAAGTATTCACTTATTGTTTTATCCAAGGGGGGAGGGGTGTTATGTCCTGGGACTGCTGAATGACTCAGCAGGCTCAGGAGGCTGCAGAAGGCCTGGGCAATCCACGTGGTTGCCCGGGACCAGACAGGCTGTCTCCAGCCTTGTGCGCATGCGCAAGGAGGGAGACTAGCCTTGCATTGATTGGTTGATGCTGTCCCTTGCAAGGGGCTATAAAAGGCCATGGCGCCATTTTGTCTTCTGTTCTGTTCGTGATCTCAATAAAGACTTGTGTTTGTTACTCCTGCCTCGCCTCGATGTCTCTTTGGCTGAAACAGAACAATCTGCATAACCCTAGCTGCTTAGGTAACAAAGCAATGTTACTTCCTGCATTGTGCTTATGCACAATTTAGGAAGAAGGGCAAATTTTCTCAGCAAAGAGGGAACACATCCTCTCTCCTCCTTAGTCCTTCTACTGATGGGAGTTCTGTTTCATTGATCCATGTTGATGATATATTGCCAAATATCATTTACTTTACAATGCTGTGATACCACCTCTGTCATTACAATTAGTATAATGCAGTGAAGGAGAAAATAGAGGCAGAGGAACAGAGATACAGAAGGAGGAAAGGATAAAGACTCATGATTATAACTTTGCTGAATGAACTACCTTGGCTCTGCACCATTTCATGGCTTTGGTTTTGATCCAGAAGGACCAGAATTTCTGGCAGATGCCTTCAACATTGCAGAGTACAGAATAACAGTTGGAAGGGAAGTTGGAGGTCTTCTAGTTACATCCTCTGCTCAAGCAGGAGACCTTATATCGTTCCTTAAAAATGACTGTACAATCTCTTCTTAAAAATCTCCAGTGATGGAGTACTCACAACTTCTGGAGGCAAGCCATTCCATTGATTAATCATCAAGAAATTTCTCCTTAGTTCTAGGTTCGATCTCTCCTTGATAGGTTTCCATCCATTACTTCTTGTCCTGCCCTCAGGTGCTTTAAAGAATAGGTTGATCCAGTGGTGGAATTCAAATACCTGAACAACTGGTTCTCTTATTCGATGCAGGCCTGGGCCTCTGAGGTCTAGAACGGCCTTCCAGAAGTGGCATCCATGCGCTTCCGGTGGCCGTTCTAGGCCTGGGAGGCTTCCTCCAGACCTCTGAGGCCTAGACTGGACTTCCGGAAGTGGCATCCACGCACTTCCGGTGGGCCGTTCTAGGCCTGGGAGGCTTCCTCCAGACCTCTGAGGCCTAGACTGGACTTCTAGAAGCCAGCTGGTTCTCTGAATGCTGCAAAATTTAGCTACTGGTTCTACTGAATCGGTGCAAACCAGCTGAATCCCACCACTGGGTTGATCCCATTCTCTGTAACAGCCCCTCAAATATTGGAAGACTATTGTGTCCTTCTCTTTGCATGACTAGACATACCCAGTTCCTACAATCATTCATCATATGTTTTAGCCTCCAGCCCTCTAATCATCTGTTTTGCTCTTCTCTGCACTCTTTCTAGAGTCTCAACATCTTTTTTATACTGTGGTAACCAAAATTGGATGCAATATTCCAAGTGTCGTTTTATCAAGGCATTATAAAGCAGTACTAACACTTCATGTGACCTTGGTACTATCCCTCTGTTGATGCAGCCTAGGACTTCCTTCCATGTAGATGCAGTTGCATTGAGAACTACACATTGTGTGAAGTTGGTCAGCCAGTTACGAATCCATCTGGTGGTGATGCTGCTTATTCCACATTTTTCTATCTTATCAAGAAGTAGGCTGTTGTCTACTTTGTCAAATGCCTTACTGAAGCCCAAGTATATTATGCCCCCAGCATTTCATTTGTCCACTAATTGGTCCACTAATGGACAATGGTCATTTTGTCAAAGAATGCAATAAGATTTGTCTGGCATGATCTGTTTTTGACAAACCCATATTGGCTTCTAGTAATAGTTTTGCTTGTTTCTATGTGTTTGAAGAGCTTTTCCAGGATCTTTTCGGGTATTGATATCAGGCTGATTGGTCTGTACTTTCCTGGATCCATGTTTGCAGACTTGGTTCATCACTTTGTCACTGGAAGGAAGTCAAATGCCAAGACTCACTGAATATCGGGGTTTTTTTTTTTCTTCTCTGAAAAGAACCTTCACTGTGATAGCACCTGGACTTTAAAATGATCTTCTTGTTATAGGGTGAGTATGATGATGTTTTCTGGGCTCCAAGTGATAACTCCTTGCTTCCCTAAGCCATCCATGGCCTTGGGGAGTTTATTCCCTTCTTTTAAGAAGAAAGTTTTCCTCCATCTTTTAAATGTGCTTTTGTGCTGCATTAATTAAGATTAAGTTAATAACTGGATTGTAAACTGCTTTGAAAGGGAGTGTAGGACTAAATTAAATGATAAACACCAATTTAAATAATGCACCAGAAAGCAAATAAAACACCCGATACATTTCGGAGATATTCAGGGTAATTCGAAATATTGCATTTGTTCATATTTTACTTCTTTGTCCTTTTCCCCCATGGCAGTCCCATTTTTCTATTTTTGAAAATTAATGTGTCCAAATATAGCCAAATACAGCTTGCATGATGACTTACACTCCTGCAATAGACATTTCATTTCCCCCCCCCCATGTCATAAGGAAAGGCAATAATATCCAAATGGTGACTGAAGAGGTGACTCAAGAAAGTGAGCCAAGTTACGTGTGATATATAGGGTTTGAACGATGTTGTGGGGGATGCGCATCTCCTGGGGTTATTTCATTAGTTACATATAAGGTAATCAACTGATCAGAAAAAAAGTTAAACTCTCTTCCTGTACTTTTAACCTTAGTCACTGTGCTGAAATAAGTTACTATATTCCAACATACTGTAGGCAAAAGCATTATCGCAGACACTGCCTAATCTCTGCAAATTAAGTCAGTGTCAGGACCAGAATTGGGGGGGAAGAAATGGGGCCTTATTTATAGCCATTTTTAGCTTTGCTTCTACTTCTGATCCTTTTCTTTAAGTTCAGTACCCACGCATACAGAAAAGATGGAGGAGATACGATATAGATCTTGTATTATTTTGTATGGTGGTAAATCAATAAGGACAGTTTCTCTTGCTTAATTTTACTGTCAGCTGCTATTAAAGGCACAGAAGAAGGAAAAGAATGGCAGCCTTGATTTCTTCAGTCTTTTTAAAGGGAAGAGAAGCCAAAATCTTAACATGTATCAGACATTAATTAGTCAAAGAAAGCCTCCCACGCCCACCTAAAAAAACCAACCCAATCTGTCTTGAAATGGGAGCATGGTTCTAGGTTTGCTAAGAATACAGAAGTGAAGGCAGGTATTTTTTTTCCTCTCTAAAGTTCTTTAATGGGGAGTTGCTTACATTCAGGCTCCCATTTCTTTTCAGATAAATACCATAACTGAAAAGGCGCCCTTCCATCAGCTTCTCTTTCTTTCTGAGAAATGAGATATCTGACCATCATTGCTTACCTGTATTCTATTCTAATTTCAAAGAGTGATCAGATCCGAGTTGTGTGCATTCAGCCACAGGATGGCAGTGAAAAGCTACAGAACACCCAGACTCTTTGCTGCCCTCTAATGTTTGGGTAAAGATATGCACCCCAAATCTGATAGCCCAAATGAGAGTTCCATGAGCAGCTGAAAGGAGGCTGTGGGGTGAGGGGTGGGGAAGCAACATGAGACCTGGGGTCCTTTCTGTCCCCCAAAAAGGCAAACCTGAGATCATTGCTTCCTCTTGGTTTTCCTCAGGTGTGTGAGGAAGCCTTATAAAAGGGAAAATAACAGCTGTCCTTTGTCATTTTTTTTAGCCCTGCAGCTGGGCGGACCGGGTCCTTCACAGTCACCCTCCATGAGTATACAAGTGTCTGTCTCCTTTCTGTTGAGCTGGACGCCTGGTGACTTCATAGACTCCTGGCTTCTTCTGAGATGTATTTCAACTTCCAATGTAGCCCTCAGCCTAAATTTCTCAGTTCCCACAGTACTTGGAGAACCTGGGCTGAAACAGGGTTTGGAATTTTGAAGTAAATGGAGCTATTCTCTCTCCTGGTCCTCTTCTTTGCTTATGGGGCATCTCTTCTTGGACAGCACTCTGATGGGAAAGAAGTTCTGTTGGCTTGGAGACGCAAAGAGGGCTGGGTAAGGGAGGCTTTTCAAACCAACCATGCCCGCCACCTCTGGTTTGGCCCACTGGCTACCCAACAGCAGCCATAGAAAATAAGCAGAAAGACAAGGAGATGCAGCCATTGCCTTCTTTTTCCATCACTCTGTTGGCCTCTCCCATGGGGGCCCGGGGGTGGGGGGAAAGCTCTGTTGGAAGAAGGAGGCCAAGTTGCCCCTCAGCTCTTTTTCCTTTAAAAGAAGCCAAGCAGTTGAAAGCCGGCCTTCGGCATCGTTCTCGGGCTCCCTCCCCCTCCCAAGCTGTCCTTTCCCCCCAGATGTGCCGAAGCTAGTCCGGTCCAGAAGGCACAAGGTTGGAGTCCCCCCGCCGCCCCGCCCCCGAAGCGCCTCTGAAGCTGGCATCTTTCCGAGGCCAGAGGCGGCTTTTTAGCTCTGGCCGAAGACAACGTCCAATGTTCATTCCTGGGGCGGGGAGGAAAGAGGGAGAGAGAAATATATACATTGTCCCCCCCCCCGCCCCCCTCCGCCCCCCCCTTCGACCACTCTGTTCCCTTTGGGGAAGGGGGCCCAGAGAAGGGAGAGGGAAAAATCCGCCCCGGGTTTTCCTTCCCGCCCCTCTTCTGTAAGCCGGGCTCTGCAATTTGGAGCACGTTTCGCTCGCGCTGCGTGTGCGTCCGCCGCTTTCTCGCCTGCTCGGCTGCTCCCGGTAGCCTTGCGCGCGGCGGAGCGGAGGCTCCCCTCCGATCTCCTCCTGCGAGAGGCGAGCCTCGTTTCCTTGATGTCCGCCGCTCAACCCGGGCGAAGCGCCGTCGCCGCGCCAGCCAATCCTCGCTTTCCCGCGCGCCGCTTCCTCCCGCTGCCTTCAACCTGAGCGCGGCTCGCGGCTTCTCCTCCCTCGACAGGGCACCCCTGGCCCCGCGGAGCTGGCTCTGAACCCGGGGGTGGGTGGGGGGGGACTTTAATAACACACCCGCCGGCCCGGCCGAGGAAGCCGCGGGAGGAGTGGGCGAAGGGGAGCGAGGTGGCGCCGGCTCTTGTGCCCTGAAGAACCTCAGGCTGCCTCCCCCAGCCCGGCTATACTCAAAGTTTGCGGGGCTCGCTCAAGGAGGTCTGCTTGGCGCGTAGACACACGCGGGTGGGGTCTCGGAGAAGGCACTTCGCGCTGGAGGGCTCCGCTCGGCGCCTTTTGGAAGAAGAGGAGGAGGAGGAAGAAGAAGAAGAAGAAGGGGAAGAAGAAGAGGAGGAGGAGGAGGAAAAAGGAGAAGAGGAACCGTTCTCGGGGATTTATTTTTCCAGTGGATTTGGCGTCTCTCCCTGTTTTTTCCAACCAAGCGGGCCGATTCTTTTTGGGGCAAGGTTTTTCTCTTGGAAAGAAATTGTGGGAGCACCATGGTTGCGGGGATGGGGGCGCTGCTTTGGGCTCCCCTCGGGCTGTTGCTGTCACTTCGGGCCGGAGCCGCTGACGTGAGAGCGCGGAGCTGCGGCGAGGTGCGGGAGGCGTACAAAGCGAAAGGCTTCAGCCTGGTTAACATCCCCTATCAGGAAATCGCAGGTAAGGAAGGCATCCGGGGCGCAGACGGCGGACGGGCGCGGGGCGAAAGTGCTTCTCTTTTGGGTGCCTTTGGCGGCGGCGGCGGCGGCGGGAAGGCTTGTTTTTGGCTTTGCCCACCTTCTGGGCTTGACTTTTCCCTGCCTGGAAGAGAGCAGCGATGCCTTTTCCCCTCCGAGCTGCGCTTGGGAGCAGTTGAAGCTATGAATTGCTTCATTGTGCAATGAATGGAGAATCCTTTTGAAATTTTCTAAAGCGACTTTCAGGGGATGAACAAATTGGGAGAGGGAAGAGAGAGGAGAGGCTTGTCAACTTTCTTTCTTTCTTTCTTTCTTTCTTTCTTTCTTTCTTTCTTTCTTTCTTTCTTTCTTTCTTTCTTTCTTTCTTTCTTTCTTTCCTTTTCCTTTTCCTTTTCCTTTTCCTTTTCCTTTCCTTTTTTCTTTTCTCCTTCTTTTTCTCCTTCTTTCTTTCCTTCTTTCCTTCTTCCCAGCAGGGGACTTCCCCTCCCCCCAAAGTTTTTAGTTGACTTCAAAGAATTTAGCAGCTGGAATACAAGTAGTTGTTCTCTTCTACAATCTTGGATAACATGTCTAGTATTAATTCATAAGCTCCCAGGATACTATGAAACATATTAATAAAATTCTTCAGCTTGAAACTGGAGGAACCTTACAGGATTTCAACTTTTTAGCTGTCTACAACCAGTAACAATTGTTCTTTGCCAGTAGGGTGTGCTCTTTATCATACAGGAGTCCTATTGCTTCCCTTTGGCAAAACACCTGTAAAAGAGGCAGTGCTTTCTATACCTGAGATTGAAAACACCGAACATTAGAAAGTAAAACAAAACAAAACTGGGTAGATAAGTTATTGTGAAGGACATGCCTTTAAATTGTGTCTGTGTATAGCCATTGAAATTTCCCTTTTCTTTTTGCACAATTATGGCACAGTGTGTGAGGTTTCTGGTTTGGGCTATTTTTTTCACTGTAAGCCAGCTGTGTCCGAGCTGTATTCTTCCTATGTATAGGGACAAGCTTTAAGTCTCCTTGACAACAAGAAATGATAGGAATTGTAGTCCCGTTATGCTGTAGTCCCATTATACCTGGGAGCTGCTGTAGTGCTATCATTATTGTCTCTCCCAGACTTGGTTTAATTAATGCATGACTAAGGGGAAAAAGTTGTATGTGTGAGTGAAAGTGTACTAGAACAAATGGGAGAAACGTGCTGTCCATAATTTTCAAAACTGAATGAAGCCACTCATTGATATACACTGAGTGTATGCCAGCTTCCAAAGAGTCTCCTGTAGAGATGAATACTGTAATAATAAAAAATGGATATATTAGTCATTTTTAGAGTCCCATTACAATAGAAACAAACATATGAAATTAAAATGAATTTTACCCTTCTACCTTGCCCTGTTCAAATTTCATTTGAAATGACTTGGGTAAAGTTGTGAGCTGAAGTCCTTTCCCAGATTGAATGTCCACGAGTATATTTTGAGGACTGAGTTTGATGTGGCATTAATTGTGCAATTCATTCATACTTTAAATAAATAAATAGACGCTTCAGCCCAGACGTTGCTTACTATTTACAATGGAGCAGGGACAAACATTCTCTTCTTGAGGTATAGCTTAGGGAAGGTTTTTCTTAACATACATAATTAGTCTTCTTTCCCTTCCTTGTAGTGCTAACATTTTCCAGGGTTTTCTCTTGTCATTTTTTTAAAAATATACAGAAATTGTACCCATATTTGCTGGTGGCCCCTCATGATAAGACCTTTGTATATTTATTGAGACACACTTCCTATTATGAACAATCAAAACAATCCATGCAGTTCTCAGAAAAAAATGTTATAGTTATGTGCGGTATACTTGTTATGTCCTATTCATAACAGGAGAGAAAATCTCTGGTTTGTGTATTTAAATCTGATATTGAATTGCACAACTTTTCTCAACCAATGGAAGCTGTAGGATTTTCACACGAACTAAGGCTAGAGTTCTGTTTCAAAATTGTTGTTTTGTGTATGAGTAGAAACATGGCAGTCATAAATTGTGACTGAGTGCTGAACTGGTCTGACTTGGCATGTGGAGCTGACTTTCAGGTCATTGGTTCAGCCTGTAGCTATATAGATTAAAGTCTGGGTCGACATAATATAAAGCTGTAGCTGCCATAAGGTGAAATGGTTGGATGCATAATGCTTTAACTTCTTTAAGGATAGTTTGAAAGATACAAACCACATCATTATTGGGTAATTTGTTTACTCAGTTCCTAATTGCATTTATATCCTTACATATGTTGGGTTGCAAAAGAGACAACTGTATGGTTAAGTGTGATTTCCTGGTCCAAGTCCAACATTTTAACAGTTTATAAGTGAGAATTTAAATAGCATTGATGCGCTGGGGGTGGTGGTGATTTCATTTTTCTTACTCATAAAGTTTCACTGTTTCTCTGGAGGTCCAGAGTAACACCAAAGTATTTCAGTCATCTTAGTGAGGCAGAGCTGTGTTCTTCTAATAAATTTCACATAGATAGCCTTCTAACATCATTTGTGCAGAAATTCAGTTGTCTGGGATGCTGTAAGTACAACCACAGTTCTGTGGCTCCCGATCCTGGCTTATACTCAGAGTCACAGCATCAGAAAATGTACTGGTTTGGAACATTTTAGGGAAAAAAAAATTTGGATGGAGTAAAATTATGCCCTTTTTGAAAGTGGCTAGGAGAAAAATATTACAAGCAGAACCAGTTTGCTTATAAACCAAGTTGAGATTCTGGAACCAAGGTGGAAAAATGACCATAGAAATCATAGAGCTTCACTTTCAGTAATGTTAAAATTCTTGTATTCTGTTTTCCTTCTTTCTCTTTCTCTCATTCCACCCTACCATCAACTTGTTAATGAATTATAGCAGACTTTTTTTTAGGCTGAATCTAAAAGTATACGTCTTCTTCAGTCAGGTTTTCCCTACAGTAATTGTTCTTTTCTTTTAAGTCAGCAATAGACAATATCCTCTCTACTCTGCTCTTTATTTTTTTATTTTCAAAAGCATTCCTGCTAAACTAGCTTTGATGCCTATTGCCATTTTTATCCAATAAACTTCAGATCCGCTCTCAGCTCCTCTGGTTTAGGGATGACTCCCATCACAAAGCCTGAAAAAGCTGCAGTAATTGATGTTGAAGTATTCACAAAATAGCGGAAATAAGTGGTGGGAAGACTAATAAGCAGCCTTTGGTTTAAATACCGACATTAATCAGTGTTAAATCCGATATTGCTTTTCAACTTTGTCTTAAGATTTCAACACCATCAGCTCCCCTCTGTGGTGCGTTGAATATGAAATTGCTGCTAATCCAAGTGGATTCTTTTCTTTTTATTAAGCTTCATTGACTTTTTGGTTCTGTGGGTTTAACTCCAGTTGATGCAAGTTAATAGAAACATTTCAGTTTGATTATATCTATTTGAGGGAGAGGTTGGGTTGTTTTAAGGGAATATAATTAGCGGTATGGTCTTTTGTGCCTAGCACTGAGTGCTTTGATTAGAGGAAAACTAGCTTGGAAAAGACACTTGGGCATTAAATGTTGCGATTATTATTTTGCTACCACCTGCGATAATTCTTTTGTGACCGCCCACAGCCAATCTAACCAGTTAATGAAGATGTGATCTGTACATCTGTTTTTGTTACTCCTTAAGCAGGTTATATATGAATCAATTAGTTCAGGTGTTCATGGGCAACTTTAACGATGCTTCAGGTTTTGAAGAATCTGAAATTAACAGAATATAAATGAATAACTAGCTATATCCTGGCTTTCTTTTAATATAGAGTTTTAGGTGTGGGTGCACGTGATTATATGTTAAGGTGCACATGCTTAGATATTCAAAAAGTGTTCATAAGGTGGGATACCTATTTAAGGCAGATTGGTTATTCATCACATAACATAGGAAGGAATTGAGAAGAAGTTTACTTCTGTTAGAATAAATCAAGTGAAATTTTGGTGGAAAAAGACTTAAAAAGAGATAATCTAGACCTTCTATGCCTCCTTGAAATACCACATGGTTTATATGGACATCAGAAATCAAGCTTGATTTAAATGAGTTTTAATTTTTATTATCTTCTCTAAAAAGTGAATGGAAGACAGACTTAAAGAAGCAACCAATTTGTGCTTTCATTTAAGTGGCAATACCTTTGAACCAAAACACATAGAGATGAATCATAATGGATCTTATATTTCCTGTAAAGTCCCTTGAGTGTATAAAATGTTTAAAAACTCAGTTACCCAAACACTGGCATTCGTTTTGACTTTATATAATCCAAGATTTCTCACGATTTTTTATTCTAGATGATGATACAGCACAGTGTCATGTATAACAGTTTATGATTTAGTATTTGTAGTAATTTTTGCCTTCTCAGAATATTGTTTAGAAACCACAGCCATTATCTGGCAGAATGCTTACTACTTTGCTGTTCTATTACACTGATGTTTAATTGTTAAGTGTAACTTTTTATGCGCCAGCTAGCAAATTTTGAAACGGAACACATACATCTAAATCTGTTCAGGGATTTCTGCATGAAGAATGTGCTGTGTTGCAAATTCCTTTAGAGTCCTGGATGGCTAAGCAACATTTTCATTCTGGAGAGGCTCTCCTTCGTAACACAAAATTCTACAAGAGATTTTCAAATTCTCTCTCTCTCTTTCTCTCTCTGTTCTCTGAACTGCATGTGGATTATGCAGCAAGATAGCAATTCTAAAAATAAAAGCAATCCTACAAAATGGGGCAAATTCAGTGTTCAACCCAAATCAATTTCCAGATCTAAACCCTGTAGAAGAGTTGTGGCAGCTTCTGAAGTGAGCATTCAGAAACCTTTAAATATTACTCAAATGAAACAGTTTGCCATGGAGAAATGCACAAATTCCTGCATAGAGCGTAAGACACTAATTACCAATTATGGGTAATTGTTTGGGCAGAAATATTGCAGCTAAAGGTGGTGTGACCAGTCATGTAAAGAAGCAATTACATTTTTACTCTGGCACATTGCATGTTGGATGACTTTATGACATCAAGCGAAAGAAGCATCAGACTTGATCAGAGTCCATTGATACATTAGTCAACTTTATCAACATTCAGTGGCAAAGATACACTAAAATTTGAAGGGTACAAAAGAGGAAGGAAGGAAGATATTTTCCCAGAACTGTAACATAGAAAGTAGCTATTCTCTGTGTTACTGGCCCATAGAAATTAGCTTTCAAATGAAATTATATTGACAATATTGGTCTTTGGTAAAGTAATATTGATCAGCTTGCTTAAAGGTAATGTGTGCAATAAATTGTAATTCTGTTGCAGAAAACAAGCACAGATTTGAAATGATCATTTCAAAACTAACATTTGGTTAAGGTATCTTGGAATAAGAGTTACTATAAAATAGCGGAACCTTTTGTGAGATGTATTATAAATAAAATCAGAAAGGAGAAATCAAAACTAAGGGAATTTTTGTGATGGAATACAAGCTTTTGTATCTTTAGGTAGGTCTGAAGAACACCTGAGTCTAAAACTTTTTACAGCACTTTCTGCTATAAACAATTTATTTAATGTATTGATATAATAAGCCCTTAATGCATATTCTCTGCACAGCTCATAGCATGCTAAATGAGATGGAGTTGTAGGTTCACTTGGCATAAGGCAACATCCTACAGAATAAGTACTGAATCAGAAGTTCATTAGTAACCTTAATCTCTTGTTAAGCTGCATAAAATATTTTATTTTAAACTTATGGATTATAATTATTGATTTCAGATGTTATTCAGCTGTGGGAAATTACATAAGCAACCAAGTGCTTTCCATATTTTCTAATTCTTCCATTCTACCAGTGTCCAACATAGGGTGTTTAGGATGAACCAGCCTTTTGTGTATTGACAGTGTGCATTTTTTTCACATGTTGTTTCTTGTCAAAGAGGAAAGTAATCTTGTTCACACCACAGTCAAGTGGAAGTTCAAGCATCTTACATTTTATTGATCTTGGACAATTCATTTTATCATTGATACTAAAAAGATGGATCTGAACCACTTTAAAAATGACATGAATCATTTATTTCATATATTGACAGGTGTTGGCAGGTCAGGTCTGTCCAAGCAACAGTTATGTATCTTAAAATATGTTAGGCTAGTTCATTACCATTCCAGCTTAGAATATTTCTATGTATCTGTCAATAAATCATGTTCATAATAAATTATAATTGAAAACTAGAAATGCATAAAGCTGAAGTTTCCCTTAATGGAAAGTATTCCAGTGGGACCCCATAGAACATATTTATTTTAGCTAATCTGCTCCTTTTTCTTTAATTTTCTCTTCACAAAACTGTTTTTGAAGATTGGAGAAGTCTGTTGATATTAATAAAATTGTTTTAAAAGATCATTATGTAATGGTGTGAACTACTTTTGAATTAGATTCTACTTATATATCATTATATGAAGAATTATATTTTGTTATAATTTATAAAAGTAAATTATAATCTTAATACATGGGAAATAACCAAGATGATCATTTTTCAATATTGTAGCGATAATTCTGCAATTATAATCTTGAATTTTAGGTATAAATTAGCACTTTAGTGACACAAATTGAGGTTATAATCCATGGCATGGGTTAAAAAATATGTTTACATTAACTTATATTATAACATGGAGAGTACTTGCTTATAAAGTTGCCAAGAGTTGGACATGACTAAATGGTTAAAACAACAACAAGTTTAAAATGGAGGGTTTTGCTCACTTTTCTATACTGTTGTAAATTAACGAATTAGAGCCTAAATACCCATAATTTTGTTTACCCTTTCTATTGGAAAAAAGCTTCAGATGTAAGAAGTTAGGGATTAAATTTATGGGCCTTTGATTGTAATTTTTTGGTTGTGGTAGTAATTGGTTCAATGCAGTTGTATATATCTATAGGAAGTAACTGTGAATGGATTGTGGAACATTTAAATTTCTGCTTAATGAATTATTATTGTATGTGGAATTTTAGGAAATGAATAAATTTTGTTGAGATGTATCAGATGTATTTTTCTAGCAAATGTATACAGCATGGCCAATAGTGATAGATGCTGGAAAATATTGTTAGGGAGATAAAATAATTGTAAGAAATTGTGGGAAAGCAAGTAAAGATCTGGTTGAAACATTACTTCGGAAATGGCAAACCAGCTCCAATCGAAAGATTTGGAAAAAGGGCCTCAAAAAGATTCTGGCTATAAGTGGCACATTCTTATTACAGTTTCTTCAATCTGTATTCACCCCAGCCTAGAATTAAACATCTGTTACTGAAATCTGCTTAGTTCTTGCTTCCTTGGACTTGGTAACTATATGGAGATTGAGAAAATGCCACATATGTGTGACCGGGATCCAAGATGTCTACATACAGTGGTAGCTTAGAAAGTGTCTATAATCATCATAGTGGGGATTGGGTGAGAGTAT
The DNA here is from genome assembly GCA_023970755.1 of Azemiops feae. Classification (NCBI taxonomy): domain Eukaryota; kingdom Metazoa; phylum Chordata; class Lepidosauria; order Squamata; family Viperidae; genus Azemiops; species Azemiops feae. Next base: position 5,862,646 of record JALGBA010000023.1, on the reverse strand, counting down.
GTAAATATACATTAAAAAAAATTAAAGCATTTTAAATTCAGCAATTATTTCCTAAATGAGTTTATACTGTAAAAGGAATCAATATGATATAAAATGTATAGATGGGAATATATATAACTGGTGGTATAAATTCTAAGTGAAATTTGTTTCTTAAAATCTATTGCCTTCTGTATTGGTGACCCATTATTTGTTACTGCTGAGCTTTTTGGAAATTGATTCTATTTCTTTGTGTGTCTCTCCTTTGTTGGCAGATATACTCAGGAGAATGTTTCAAACTTCTCCTGTTACATATTCATTAATGGAATTTTAAACCATTGTCAAAAGTGTATTTTGGCTATTGAACCCAATTACCACACATATAAAACTTCTTCCAATTAAAAAAAATATTGACACACATAAAACAAGCAGATTTAAAGTATTCAAGTAATTTCTTAGGGGAATAGCAAAAATAATTATCTAATTATCTTAGCTGGAAGAAATTAGTAATTCAATTCAAAACCTAAAAAGAACAAACTGCAAAGTCAAAAAGAGAAAAAGGCAACATTTACCCTCACTTCTTGGGGACTGGAAGTGAGATCAGTCTCTCATTTGGAGGCTGAAATTCTTCCTGGAGGTGGAAGAGATAGTTTAAAAAAGTTATATTTCTAAAAAGTCCCATTGGACAAGTCTAGAGGGTTCCTGTATAGGAGAGGAAGCCTGAATCTAGGTCAGAAAATAAAGAAAACAAGAAAAAGGGCTAAAAGGAATGATCACAGCAATGGGAAAGTTCTGGGGTGTTTTTGTTTGATCTTCCTTCCATGTTATTCTTGCTATACCATGCCTTTGCACTCTAGTTCTCTAAATACCTTCCGTTGTTTCTCTTTCATCCATCCAGGAGAAAATCAGAGGATTTTGGCTGGTTTAAACTGATCTAAAACACAGACGTTTTTCAGTGATCTGTAGAAATCATCTCGCTGGGGCGAGCAAGACTTCCATGAAAGCATCGCTGTGGGGATTTCTTCTGTAGTTCTTATAGCCTTTCTTGATTGAGAGGGAGAATTGTTGGGAATTATGGGGTGTTCACGTCTGCTTAACCAAAACTTTGAGGTTGTATGAAATGCCAAAGTGATGGGGTGTTATCACCAATGCCCCCCTAAGTCTGTCAGACCTCTTCTTGGGCTCTCTATCTTCCCACCTTCTCTGTCTTTGTTCTAAGTGTGGGGTATTTAAGGTGTGGCAATTTGTCAAGTGAAAGAGTTCCACTCACTCATAAATTTGTGTAACTATAACCTAGAATATGGATGGAACAAATGATGGAACTCCTCCCCAGGAATACACATTTATATAAAATGGTCCGCTTCTCCCTTTTAACCAGATTTATTAGGTTCCGAATGGGTACAGAGTATATGCTGCTATTACCAAGCACAACATTGGAACTACAATGAATAAATGATTTTTATTTTAATAATGGCAATAAAATGAGGTTATAAAAAATTAGTTTACCTTCTTCAAATTAAACGAGGCTAAGTTGACTGTGCCAAAGTTAGCAGTCATGAATCTATGCAAACAAAGTTATAGACCAAGATGGCAGCAGATCTGCAACTAGGCAAAGTAGCATTAAAAGGAAATAAAGATTCCCTCATAAGTCTCCCTATATTTTCCCTATTATTTTACATACTAGTTCTAGTTTTCCCAGTATTTGGGAGGCATTTGACCAGAACTAAGTCAGAAGAATACACTTCTTTGCAGAGCTTTACAACACTTCAAATTCAAAGAAGAAAATATACTTCAGAGCATTTGGAGGGAAACTTATATCATCATCAACTCCTTTAGTTAAAGAAACATTTTCCCTAAATGAAGATGATGCAACAAAGGCAGTCACATATTTGAAGCCATTGGGTTTGCTAACAGGCCTTAAGAGAGCACTTTGCATGTCCATGTGCTGAAGCATTTTTTTGCATTCAAAAAGCACCAACACAGTTGTATTCCACACGCCTTTGTTGCCTTCTTGATTTTCCAACCTCCGTCATTTGCTCCAACAGGCTGGACAGGTAATGGTTAATCTCAGAAAGAAGATTAATCTTAGAAAGAAGAGAGCCCTGAATATTAATATTTATTAGCAGGTACATTAAGAATAACCAAGTTTTTGTTCAATAAGGATTTGCTGATGTCTATCCTCAATCACTGCTGCAGACAATTGCCTTAAAAAATAATAAAGGAAAAAAATGATAACCACACAAGAATTCAAACCCACTTAAGACAACAATATTTGTGCCCCTGCTTCTCATTTGAACAGAACAGTGACTATAGCTGCAGAATATTAAAGTATTCCCAACTATCTTAAAAGGCTGCACATGTAGCAATAAAGGAAACAAAGAGTAGAGCACATTGTAATTGGTTTTACTTGCCAAAAGGGGAAAAAAATTACCTGATGATTTTCTGGGGAAGGGGACAAAAATACATGATCTGGAAGTATTTGACTTTTTAGTTGAACCTGAGTATTGATAAAGCTAATATGATAAAACTGATTATCCAGATGTTTTGTTGCTTATCACATTTAGATATTCAGCAAAACACTTAATTAAAGTTCCAGTTCATTCTTTACTCCAGAAAAAGTAACTTATCTGCAGAAATGAAACTAATAGAGTGAGACTGCTTATGCAGAGCACCATTTCTTAACTAGGATTGGTCTTTTCTACCTTTTGATTACTGTTGGGATAGGATTATTTTTTAAAGCATCACAAGCCTGACATTTAAATCTATTTTTACAACATTATCAGAAAGGAGTTACTCTGAATCATTATATCAGAAGAAATTCTTCAGCAGGAGAAAAGACATTCAGTGTTTCTTAGATTAAGTAAGATAAGTATTTTCCTGGAAAGAAATCCCATTGAACACAACTTATTTCTGAGCAGGTATGTATAAGTGACTGCAGAAACTCGCTTTGCTTTAGAAGTTCAAGTCAGATTTCCCTGTAATAAAATTCATGCATATAATATCCCCTTTCAAATAAGACCATGTTCAAAAGCATTCTGCATAAGCTACTAAAATAATAAATAGAAAGTACATAGCAATAATCTGCATATCATAGCCACTTCTTTCATGAAAGCACATTAATATCTTGGAAAGGAATAGAAGTGATTTTGCTCATTGTTCTTACACTGATTTTATTTTTCATTCAGTTGTAAAGTGACTATGCACACCACAGTTAACTCGCTAACTGTGATACTAAGTAATAGCTTCTTACATTTGGATGTATGACCCTATGTCATACCGACCAGATAATTTTGTAGAATATAGAGTTTCTGTTCAGTTCTTTCAGTTTTTCTTAATATCTTACCAGCTCTGGAAGCAGAAGAATGCTGATGAAATTCTGATGTGCTAAGAAACCCCCTTTGATTGCCCAAGAAACCATTGGATGGGTCTGTGATGACATGTTCTATGTTTCTAGGTGTTGAAACGAAAAATCTTCATCAGGGTCCAGTCCACGCCAGGTATAAATAAAATGGAGATTGCTTTAGAAAGAAGGTTGTAGTTTATTGAAGAGAGAACCACAACAGCATATGGCTCTGGAGCAGCTGACCACATGTTGCTGGGAGTGGTGGGTTTTTATACCTTCTTGAGCTTTTGTGTTTGGAGTTGTTCCTGTGGCATGAACTTTGACCTGAGCTTTTGGTATATCTTTTTTGTATTCTGATGGTGCTGGGTTAATCCTATTATGTACAAAAGATCATGTCCTACTTCCCTGTGGCTGATGGCTATGTCCTGTGTTGGATGGGTGAGGGAGTTGTTGGTTCTAGGAATCTTTGTCTTTCTAATCCCATCAGTTCTAAGCTTCCTAACTCCAGTCTTTCTGAAAGGATTATCAAATCTGCATTTCTACAGTCTGGCTTGCTGAGTTTCTGTTTGGGGCTACTAAGAAAAACTGGGCCTGCTTTTCTGCCTTTAAGATCCTTTGAGGAAATATAATATTCTGCCTTTTTAATATTCCCCAAAATATTTCCTTCTTTGGGGAGGGGGGGGGCTGACTTCCCACACAGATATGCATAGTGAGTTTAAAGTGCCTCCCATTGTCAGGTGTTCCTTATCTTTTTTTTTTTAAGACCTGGCTGGGTGTGTGACTTAAACACTGTCTCATATTGACCGGGGTTTGATATTTGAATAATCTTACTAACAATCACAATTGTTTGGGGCTAAAATTTCCTCTTTTTTGCCCATATGAACGAGGTTATGATGTTTACACAATATGTTTGCCCTGCTATTGACATGATTAAGTGTGTCATTCAAACCCAGCCATGCTATAGTTTCAGTGGTAAGTTTAGCATAACATGAGTAATGAAGCATGATTCAGCTGTAATTGGGTGTAAGAGAACTATATCTGACATTTCTCTTCAGGTCAAGTTGTCTTCACACATAAGTTCTGAGCATAGGCAGTAAAATCCTATCAGTAATTCACTCCTTTTAAAATAGGAAGTTTTGGCTGTAATTTTCATTACATTGTTGAAGACTTTCATATTGTCACCCAGCAATATACCTCGAGAGTGTTTTGAATTTTTTCAAAGAAATATCATAAAAAAGTAAAACCATGTTTTCCCTGGGAAAAATCGATCAGCATTATTTACAAGTATGTTGAGATTTCCAAACTGCCATATCTTGGCCACATTGCTGGCAATCTATATTAAATTGAATCAAAAGTCATGAAGTAAAATAAATAATCTTTAATTTTTATTGCAGTAGCAAAATGAATGGCAATTTGTCTTCAGATAGTGCAGACGAACTGCTGCTCATCTTAGCTCTGTCTGAAGGGCCATTCTGAAGTTAGAAAGTTATTTATCATTCATTTGATGTATTTAAAAAGAGAAAGAAACATTTCTCATGGCTGTCTAGCAAATTTCATCCTCCTGCTTAGTCTCTTGAAAATTTATTTATTTATTATCTCACCTTTATTATTTTTATTAGTAATTCAGGATGGAGGGTGTATACAGTCCTCCTTCTTCCTCCTATTTTTCCCATGAGAGAATAACAGAATAACAGAGTTGGAAGAGATCTTGAAGGTTTTCTAGTCCAACCCCCATGTTCAAGCAGGAAATCCTATACCATTTCAGACAAATGGTTGCCCAGTCTCTTTTTGAAAGCCTCCTGTGGTGGAGCACCTACAACTCCTAGAGGCAAAACCATTCCACTGATTAATTGTTCTAACTGTCCGGAAATTTCTCCTTAGATCTAGGTTGCTTCTCTCCTTGATTATGAGATGGGCTGGGATGAGAGAAACTGACTGGCCCAAAGTCACCCAGCTGGCTTTTATGCCTTAGGCAGGACAGTCTCCTGGTTTATATGTTGGTGCCTTAACCACTAGAGCAAACTGGTTCTTAACAAAATGTTTTTAATAGGAAGTGTTAAATATGTGCATGAAAGCTCCAGAAAGGTAAAAAAATGTATATAGGATTTGAGTTATAAGATGCATGCATTGTTTCTGCTTTCTGTCTATTATAATTGTTGTATAATAGTTGGAGAGGCATAGCCTAAAACAGATTTTTGCTTCTTTATAAAAACTGAATGCTTCCATTCAGTGCTTTATACCCACCACTCAAATTGTGTATTTTATACAGCTATATTGTTCTTCTAAGCAAAACAACAAACAAAACACCCTAAGTATTGATAAGAATATTTTGTCCCCCGCTAAATTTCTACCATATCCAAACACTTTTACAGCTACTTTCCATCTTATTTCATCTTAAGGTATCTTGTATTATTCTAGAGACATGGTGATGTTTAAAGACCAAATGGGACAAGTATTGTGCTAGAAAGCTGGGTCATTCTCTACAATAAATACATATTAATTTCATTTATATTACCAATTGGCTTTCAGTTTTGATTGACTGTACAGTTACCTGCAAATGGCAAGTCTTGTGACAAGTAATCAACAAGTAATCTGGACAATTTGTTTTTCAAATGGCTACCTGCTGTTTTCTAGAATGACTCTGGACCCTGAAAGAATCACACAGCTCTGGACTAGTTTTTTTTTTATATATAAATTTTTGGATAGCTAAATAGAGTGCAATGCTTTATATGCTAATCTAACATTCTCTCTTCTGTAGCATAAATATTCATGTAATTAAATTAAATATTTGTTGAAATAACAAGCTGTGTACTTAAAATTATGTTATACCACTAGAAGATTGGTGTTTATTTTTCTAGTGCAGCAAAGTTACACTTTCATTGAAATATTAGATTTCAGATTATCCTTACTACTTACTTCGGCAGTTTCTCCATTTTAATAAGTTGTCCTTGCAGTAGTCTTAAACCAGACTCTGGAGTTTATTCTTCTTCTCCTTGGCACATAATTAGAGTGTTGGTCTGTTCTTTAGGGTAGACTATTTAGTATATGCTAGTGTACTATACTTCCCTTTGTGTAATTGGCTTGAGGTAATAATACTTTTGTTCCATCTGTTCCAATTTAGAGTCTTCCAGATACTCTGAATTTCAGTCATCTCCAGAAAGTACTGCCCTTTTAAATGGGAATTCTGGGAAATGAAGTTCATCTGGATGGCATCTAGATTTAAAAAGGAGAGACTTGAATAAATGTGGGCTGGACTTCATTAATTTTTCTTTCCCTATGCTAAAAAAAAAGGCTTTTTTCATATTACATATTTTCCCATAAACTCCCCAGCCAGAAATTCCCATTAATTTTAATCTCTTTGACCAAGTCTGAAATTTCTGAGCGACTCTTAAAGAAATTCATCCAAAGAAGCTGTATGACCTTTTAGAGAAGAATTCCTTTGTACAAGAATCTTTCTGGTTTGATTATTCACTTCCTGGGTATTAATGATAAATATGCATGCACTGACAAGATACAGCAAAGGAGCGGTTTTTAATGTGAGTATGTATAGGGATGTAAACATTATTATTCTATAGTGTTTCACACTGACAGGAGCCTGTATTAGAATTTGCGCAGAATGCATCTTAATAGTATATGATCACACTGAACTTGCAGAAGGAATCTGTGAATAAAACTGCATGGGTTAGTCATAGTGTGTCTAACTGCTAAATCTACAGTATTATTTTATTTCACATGCCCCTTTCACAGAGAGAAAATTGGTCATGTTTTATTATCCAGAGGATAATTTGAAGGTGTTTATGCTTTTGGCAGATTTCTATGTTACAATAACAGTGTTGTCTGGCAATAACTAGACAACAGCTCAGTAGATTAGCATTCTTATAGCTATAGGTAGAATGTTCTGTATAATGAAGGTAGAGGTATCTAAAAGGTTTCTGAATTTCAGGGTGAAACTGTCATATAGTTCCAGTCTCCATGGAACTATATCGTGTTCTTAGTAGCTAACACATGTCTAGAGAATAAATGTTCCTCTTGATTTTCTTGCACTACCATTCCTATCAGCCTTAATCAGTGTTGTCAGTGATCAGTAATAGTGGAGGATACAGACCAACACTATCTGAATTACTGCAAATTTTCCTCTTCTATATTAAACAGTATACTGAAAAATCTGTATGTTGTTTTGTAACAAAGGGAAAATTGTGTTGATGTTAGTACAGTATTTATCCAAGGTAGGATTCACTGCTTCATATATCATTATATATACAGATTGTTCCATATTATCCTGGAAGAAGTATATTGAAGTGAGATGTATCCTATCAGGAGTGTTCATATACTTTGGCAAATAACATCTGGCTTTGAACTTCAATAGTTTATTTAAAAACACCATTTTTTATTCTAGGATTTGTTTAAATTGTCCTTCTCACAAGGAATATAGTTCTGTGATTTAATTGTATGGCTCCTTTCTGAGAAAGTTTAATGTAATGGTTAAGGCACTAGCCTAGAAACTAGGAAACTAGAAATTCTAGTTCCACCTTAGTCATGAAAGCCAGCTGAATAATTTTGGGCCAGTTACTCACTCTGAACCCAACCAATTCACAGGGTTGTTGTGAGGGGGAACAGGAGGAGGAAGGAATATTATTATGTATGTTTGCTACCTTGAGTTACTTGTAGTGTAATGTGAGATAAAAATCTAATAAAGTACATTTAAGGATATGTCCATATTTGTTGTGTCAAAATCCATTATAAGAAAAGACAAAGATAATTTGAACATCATTGCAAAGTAAACAAGGAGGTGATCTGCACAGCAGTGTAAAGTTTTTCCTTAACTCAAGGAGCTAATAGCAGCTGTGGTCTTTGCACAGAAGTATCTGATATACCAATTGTATGCTTTCCTGGACTGGAAAGCCCTATTCATAATGTTTGTATTTATTTATTTAATAAATTTATATAGTGACCCAAATGTGACTTTCTTTCATGTTTGAACATAAAATATTATAAATTACTAAGTAAAAGCAGAAAAACAAAAAAAATCAAGATAGTGGGAGAGACAACTGTCACTTAATATTATACAACCATAGTGTGAGTTCACCATGAGACCCTCAAGGCTGATGGAAAAACCATATCCTGAGGACTTTTCAGAAGGCAAGGCAGATCCCACCTCAGAGGGAATTATTTTCCATAGAGCAGGATCCACAGCAGAAAAGGCAACTACCAGGGCCCCATCAGATACACCTTCTTAGAAGAAGACCTACATCATACCATCCTGCTTGACCTGATGGGATGGGTACATGGAAGACTCAGTCCTGCAAATAACCTGTTCCCATGCCATGGAGGGGTTTAAAACAGCAACTTTAATTCCACCAGGACTTTGCAGAGCCACTTATCATTGTATCCACCTGTTCAGTAAGTTTTTAAAAAGTTGACTTGCTTTGAATTCTGTTTATTAAACAGTGTCATCATATGAAACTCAGGAGAATGTCCTCTCCCCACTATATCTGTCTTCTGGAATAGCATTCACCCCAAGGCCCCTCTAATGTTGATTCTGCTGTCTTCAATAGAGTCTTAAATACCTGAGTCCTTCTGATGCAGTGGGCTAAGATGTTGTGTGAGCCCAATGTTGAATTAGCGATTATAGTTAAATGTGATGTTTTTCCCCAGCAGGATCATTTTTAGTTGTACCCATTGTTTATATTATTTGTTGTTTAATCTTTGTAAGCCATCCACAGCACACGCATGCACACACTCAAAGACATTGAAATTATAGCAATAGCACTTAGACTTGTATACTGCTTCACAGTGCTTTACAGCCCTCTCGAAGTGGTTTACAGAGTCAGCATATTGCCCTCAACAATCTGGGTCCTCATTATTACATCATAAATAAAGCTGTCTTTCATTACTGTACCTGCAAGTACATTAAAAATCAATGAAGTTTAGAAAGGAAGATACTCTTTTAAAAAAGTATTTCTGTAAAATGTAGGGCTTTGGAGGCTCCCTGAATAACACTCTGCCTCCTATAATTTAAAAGGTTAGAAAAACAAAAACAAGTGTTTAGTAGTTGACAGTACACCCCCTCAAGTGTTACAGAGGCTCAAAGTCTCCAATTTAGAAAAGCGTAGAGAGGATTTTCCCACATGCACTTAATTTTAACATAGACCAGTACCAGGCACAATTAAATCTTGAAATAACAAACCTGTTGGGTATGTCTTTCATGTAAAGCTGAAGCTGAATTTATTATAATATAATCTCTTTGCAGACCTTTCCTGAAAACATAGAGATATTTTAAATATCAGTTAGAAAGCATGTATTAAGGGAAGGATCCATTACATATTCTTTGCTTTTCATATTTTGTTTTTAAAATGCATTAACAGTCTCCTATCAAATGCAAGTTCCATTTATAAATAAACAGTTAAAATTATTTTGCATCTTATTTGCTGAGCATTCTATGTAAATGGTTAGAAGCCATTCCTTCTTGGGTTGGTAGCAGCTGAAATAGTAACTGGTTGTTTATTTCTGCCCATACTAAAACCAACATTTGCAGGAGTTCCCAGCTTATGTACTTCTTCAGTAATTAAGTATATACATTTAACATTAAGGATATGAAAATCACTCTGTGCAGAGACTGTTTTATGTAAAGAACAGTTATTTTAACAAACAGAAGAATATATGTTTCAGATGTTGTGATTTATCTAGAGCATGGGTCGGCCATCCGAAACGTCGGATGAGCCGCACGGACCCATTTAGCTTAAAAAAAAAAACGCTGGGAGCCGCGCGTTCGCGCATGCGCGCGCACCTGCGCATGCGCGCGCCCCCGTTCGCGCATGCGCGCGCCCCGTTCGCGCATGCGCGCGCCCCGTTCGCGCATGCGCGCGCCCCGTTCGCGCATGCGCACTTGCGTGCGTGCACCCCCCCACCCCCGCGCATGCGCGCATGCACCCCCCGCACCCGCCCGCGCATGCGCGCATGCGCTCGCCAAAATGGCGGAGGAGGCTCCGGAGCCGCAGGTAAGGCCTCAAAGAGCCGCATGCGGCTCTGGAGCCGCGGGTTGCCGACCCGTGATCTAGAGAAAGAAATTATGCTGTTTTATTCCCAATGTGGATTGAAATATGATTGTTCTGGGTCAAAGTAGATGGAGATAAGAGTGTGAAACAGCCAAGGACATTTCTGGCATCTGAGAGGAAGCATGGGAGAGAGAGAAGGAAAGGCTCTGGGAAGATTGGGGTTGGCAGACTGATGGGATATGTCATCCTTGGAACTGCTGAGGAAAGAAAAGGATTTAAGTTGTTCACCAGTCTTGGAGCAATTGGCCCCTAAAATTCATTCTGTTTTTATATCAGCCAGAACATGTAACAGAATTAGGTTTTGTTTTTGCAAACTGTGTCCAACACAAAACAGCATGTAAGGTATTTAGGAAACCCAATAGTTTGTTCTAGGTTGTTAACAAAGCATAGTCTCCCATTTGTACATACTGTTTCTTAACAATCAAGCCTGATTTGGCTGGAATTGTTGCCGTTTTAACCAGAATAGAATAGGTTTTATTTATTATTTAAGTAAATTTTCAAGGGTACCCACCTCATAAACAGCAATTCTGAGCCACTAATAACATTAAAAAAGTCAATAAAAAAACCAACCAGTCACAGTGACATACATATAGCCAAGGACAGCAACTTCACAATCATAGCAGTTATCCCCTGGGTCCCTTTAACATTCAGCCAACTCAGAGATAACTAGGCAAGCTGACTTCCAAAGTACACTTTATATTTCATACAAATTCATAATCAATCAGAAATAGAAAAATACAAGAACCAAAATATGCAGTACATATTCTCAACGACGTTAATTCAGTGTTTGGAGCCAAATTTTGCAGCAAATCTTTTTGGACTTTCTTACAATTGAACCCCTTAAAGATACAAGCTGTCTAATCAAAGAAGGAACCATATGGGTCCAAAACTGCTTTTAGGGAATGGGGGAATAGTAAATTCTAAATGTAGCAACTTTCTTTGCCTGCTTGGATAGAGATCTTGGGGTGGTACAATCCTCATTTACAAGAAAGGGATAAAACCTGAACTTAATAAGCAGTTATGCAAGACCCCGCCTTTATGTAACAGAAAAACAATTAAAAGCCAAGGAAACATTCTAATTGGAACACAAAAGGAATATTTTTTCCATTGATCTTTCTGTTACATCTTCAAAAATACCATTTTTTTTTCTAGTTGTTCTCTTTTAAGCAGGTGTGGCTGTTCTTAATTCTGACCCTGGACAGGGCAATTGAAAAATTTTCCAGTAAAATACAGTAATATTTATTATGTGCCTGCAGCATAGGAGGCATTTGTCATTAACATCAGCAACCCGATTTTGTGCAGTACACGTACTATTGTTGTCAGTAATCTTCTCCTTCAAGCAATGTACAGCGATGCTTTATTGGTGTTAAAAATATCTGAATAGTCTCATTTGGAAGAAAAGGCATCCTCAGCAATTACTATAATCCTAAACATAAAAGAGGCAAATGAAGCCAAACATTTAGCCAGCCCCTCCCTGTTTGGCAAGACTTCCTGCAGAGTCCGCTGCACGTTGTGGTGATTCTGGCTTTCCTGAGCCAATTCTCCTGTGATACTCAGTTGGAAGATATTAATAGCACCTGACTGTTATTTGTTTCATGCAGCCTTTGGGGATCAGGGCTTGTAGATGCTTTGTATGCCCAGAAGGAGGCTCCCCTGTGTTGGTTGGCCCTGAAGGCAGAACTGCATCCCCCAGCTCATTTTACTCTCTTTATTGCAGAATTGATTTTCACAGCTCCTGACAGAAGCTGTTTGCAGTACGGGCAAAGGAAATGGCTCCTATTCGAGACACAAACAGCAAATTGCTGCACTGGCTTTTCAGAGCCTTACAAGGGCTGTTACCTTAAGATTTTAATAGCCTTTTAACAGGTTTCCTGTTGAGCAGCAGATGTAAAGGAGAGGGACAGCTGGCGGTTGAGTTCCCCACCTCCTTTGGAAGCAAAGGGCTTGCAATTACTGGATTAAACAATGCTCCTGTTCTGTAAACTACTGTACTTGAATATGTTTTGCAATTATTGAAGTATAAAAAGTGTACATTAGTTCACATATTAAAGGGCATGCATGACATGCTTATTTTTGTTTTGGGTTTACAAAGTTTATAAATGTGGGAACTTCTGCACACTGCCTTCCTGTTGTAAAACTTATGATGTAAAAGGAAGGAGGAAAGCAAGACAAGCAAACATGGGTGACAGTTCTTAGATTGAAACTTCATTTGTTTATTTTAAAATGCACGTGCTGCCTTTAAAGCAGGGTGATTATTTTCTGTGAAAGAGGCTTATATAAACATTTAGACAATGATATCTAACATGTTAAATCTAAAACAGTAGATAAAATAAATATAAATCTAGGTGCAAATGAGTAGAAATTTAATAAGCAAAAGCAAGAACATAGAATGGATATGAACTGGCAAAAACTAAACAGCAGTAATAGGACTGATTTAAATTCCATCCAGCAGCTCCAATCAAATCAGTCAAGCAATAATTTGGGAGTTAACTTTAGTTGGATCACACTTTTGGAAACGTTGGTAGGCTTATCCTGAAAAATCTGGCTCCTACTTACATTACTGCAGTTTTTGTCTTTGGAATGCAATCCCTCCCCCCCCCAAAAAAAAGGAAAAAAAAAGAAAAGATGAGATAAACTCTTATGAATGTAAATTAATTACATTAATTAATAGTATTAATACCACTTTACAATGCCTTGGTAAGCCACACTTGGAATACTGCATCCAGTTTTGGTCACCACGATGTAAAAAAGATGTTGAGACTCTAGAAAGAGTGCAGAGAAGGGCAACAAAGATGATTAGGGGACTGGAGGCTAAAGCATATCAGGAACGTTTGCTGGAATTGGGTATGTCTAGTTTAATGAAAAGAAGGACTAGGGGTGACATGATAACAGTATTCCAATATCTCAGGGGCTGCCACAAAGAAGAGGGAGTCAAGCTATTCTCCAAGGCGCCTGAGGGCAGGACAAGAAGTAATGGATGGAAACTGATCAAGGAGAGAAGCAACCTGGAACTGAGGAGAAAACTTCCTGACAGTTAGAACAATTAACCAGTGGAACAACCTGCCTCCAGAAGCGGTGAATGCTCCAACACTGGAAGTTTTTTAAGAAGAGATTGGACAGGCCATTTGTCCGAAATGGTGTAGGGTTTCCTGCCTGAGCAGGGGGTTGGACTCGATGACCTCCAATTATTATTTATTATTATTATTATTATTATTATTATTATTATTATTATTATTATTATTATTATTATTATTATTATTATTATTATTATTATTATTATTATTATTATTATTATTATTATTATTAAATCTATATATGCTTTCTCAGAAGCAACTTGTATTCCATGGAGTTATTTGCTTATAAGAAAGCTGTTGCCTCATTTTAACATTTTAAGCTATTTGACTTGAGAAGGAATCTTTATAATGGCAGAAAAACTAGAAGAAGAACCTAGTCTCATTCATATTTTGCTCGATGGTTCTAAAAATAGTCAAGACTGTTCACATTGATTTCTACAAACCCTACCTGGGCAAAATACTTCTAGAAGGCAAGGGATGAGATGAGACTGCAGGGACAAGGACCACTTGTTGCTCTCCAGTTTCTGTCTGCAACCCACAGAGCCCCATTTTTCCATACCATGCAATTCTAGGAACAGAGCTAGACCCATAGAACAGAATCAGCTTAAGACAGAAATGGATAAAAATCTACTCTTAATACTTCCTGAAAGATGTGTCCTTAGTGGCCATGTTTAACAGTCTGACCCCTTGGCGTGATCTCCCCTCTCAGTTCCTATTTTTATGGCCCTGATCTCTACAGTTGTCCCCTCCTACATAATAACCTGATAGGACTACTTATTAACCCTAGTATTTATTATGTAGACTGTTCGCCATTGATGCTAGGGATTTTAGAAAAATCAATTAAATTGATATTAACTGCACAATATTTCAGATAACAAACTTCTATGACTTAATTTGATAAAATAGTGGAAAGTAATGTTGAAGACAGGGTGGATAATAATCGATTATTTTTAAAAAACATTTTGAATTGAATTGAGTTGATTTAAATCAAGTCTTTTTACTAGTGATTTAAATCATGATTTTAATCGTGATTTAAACCGGCTTACGTGGAGAGAGGTTTTTCTGCGGACCAGAGGGGGAGTGGTTTTGTGCTGCCTACATCCCGTGGATGGGGCTTTGCTTGTTTGTGCGGACTGGTTGCTGGCATGCTGCGACCCGGTACTGGTCCACAGACCAGGGGTTGGGGACCCCTGGTATAGGTCTATACATATGCTGTATATAATATATACAACATATACTATATGTGTGTTATGTATGTGTACACTTTGAGAGCAAGCAACTAAATTTCATTCTTAATGTGTGCCGTTGTGCCCACAACATATACTAAATGACAATAAAGGTAATCTAATCTAATCTAATCTAATCTAATCTAATCTAATCTAATCTAATCTAATCTAATCTAATCTAATCTAATCTAATCTAATCTAATCTAATCTAATCTAAAATCAGGTCCTGTTCCAAGCTGGGAGGACACTGTAGAAGGCAGGCTGCATTTTGGAAAGGAGGTCTCTTTATTTAGTTGTCAGAAACTTCAGTGACAGCAGCATGTTTCTGGGGTGATTGACAAAATGGAGTTGAGAGTAGGTGAGTTTTTATATCTTCTTTGGGGCTTTGTATTTGAGGTGCCTGTTCTTGTGCAATGTACTTTGACCTGTGCCCTTTTGGTATTCTAATTATTATTGCCTGACTTGGAGGCTTGGAGGTCATATCCTGTCCTTGAAACTAGGTGGGAGATGTAGATTTTAGGAGTCTTTGTTTTTCTAATTTCATTAGCTCCAGCCTTCATGGCCCCAATCTTCCTGAATGGATTACCAAATCTGCATTTCTAAAAGCTGGCCTGCTCAGTTTCTGCCTGGGGAAACTAGGGCGGGTTTCTGCCTTCCTTAAGATTTTTTCCCATTTCTTCTTCAGGGGAAATATTCTATCCTCTATTCTTCTGTATTCTGTATTCCATACATATCCCTGTCTTCCAGCATAGAATAGTCAGGGACATTGGAAGGATATCTGTTAGGGATGATGATGGTATTTATACTAGCATCTGCTGCATGAAGATATCACTTTATTTTATTATTTTTATTTTTATTTTTATTTATTATTTTGAATTAATTAATTAATGAAAATTTATCTGGACACCCAGCTCACTCCCAGTGACTCCTGGCAGCTTACAAAGGTAAAATTTTGTCTGATAGGTCTCCCAATCTCCCATCATGACCTGAGCTTATTTTCTTATGTTTGCATAGGTATGATTGGGGAAGTTGAGAAATTGAAACTATGTTTGATAATTATCTGCTTCAGAAAGGAGAATGGTTGATTCAGTCTTTCTGACATTTCATCCTATATTTTGAGTTCATTAAGCCATATAGAAAATTTCAGCAATGAAATTGGGCAATAGAGAACAATTTGATTCCAGTATTCTTGTTACCCGGTTATCTCACCCAGGAAACCAATTAATCTAGGAGCTACCTCACAAAGGGAAACGGTGTTCCTTTTTTGTATGTTTTTTGCTGAGACAATTTAAAATCAGAAAGTGACAGCTTTACAAATTAAAAGCACACTTCATGTTTGCCATAGTGATAGTTAGCTACTTTGTGCCATGTCCAAGCAAATAAAACCGCGTTAGATAAATTAAGTTCTTGTAGGGAACAATAAATGCTTGCTTTTTTCATTAAGAAATACTTTTGAAATGGGATGGAAGGTATATCTGTTTCATCTTGTCACCAGAATTAGGGGTCTCTTTTAAAGCTATGTGAGGAAAATAATTGAGTAGGTGACCTTGTCTTATGCTTCCAGTGATAACAAACAGAGTGGTGGCCTCTTTGCAGAGTGGAACTACAGGAGTGAGTGAAGAATTTGATCTTTATAAACCATCTTATGAAATGTCTTGATCTACTCTACTCATTAATTTCCACCTTTCTTGGAATACTGTAACATTGTTATTGACTCAAAGATAAATGCAAATATTCTAGAAAGAATAAAAACATATATAAATAATAGCTAAATATCTACATTTTTCAGGTGTTTTTTAAAGAAATGCCATTCCTATGGAAAATGGATGATATTTTGAAATTGTGTAAAAAATTGACAAACGTAATTGCACAAGAGCACTAATTAAGCTGAAGAGGATATTAACTGGGCATAGTCCTTCCATAACAGATGAATAGCTCACAAAATATTGGGTAATTTAGATAAGTTTAATCAAAATGGCCCCCCTCTACATTTGTTTTTGAATGGAATGAATGAAATCTTTGAAAGATATCCATAGAAGAGATATGTGAAACACATAATTCAAAAATATCCTTAAGAATTCTGTCTAATTTTGCTTTACTTTATTGCTTCATGGGTTAGATTTCTTTTAATCTCTGTGTCCCAATAAAATGTCTTCTGCTTCTAATGCTTGGACCTATAGGAATAGAATCCTACTTAACATTTGGCTTATAAAGCGATGGAATGTGAATAGTAAACATAAGAAAGGAAACCAGACTGTTAAGGGCTTAATGCAGCCAGAATAAGTAAGAGTAAGGATGGGCAACTCAGGATTCCATCTCAGGAATGGAACATTCTAGATAGTTCTGGAATTTTCTATTAAATACTGGGATCGGTGAGGCATTGATCAGACCAAAGGTTAAAGCAACAGTTCTTTATTCAATCAACACAGAAGCAGCTCTAACAGCCTCTTGGCTTCTATTTATACCGGACTGCCACTAGGCGGCAGCCAATGAATTTAAAGCACTATTTGCCGCCTAAAGTGCAGGCTTGTAACAATACACAAATGGTTAGAGACTTTGAATTAACACATTCAGTTAACAGCTTATAACTGCCATTATTAATTGGGTCAATACACAACACCCCTTCCCCCTAGGTAATCACATATCACAATAATGAATATAGTCTTGTAAGTAGGCAGGCGGGTTCCATGCCCGCTCCAATCGTCGGAGCGCCATCGGAGGCCCCCGGTCTACAAGCCCTTTTGATGAGCCGGGTAGACTGGGACCGCTCGCCTCGGGTAGACCGGTACTTCTCTGAACGTTCTGGCCGGGTAGACTGGTGCTTCTCTAAACGGTCTGGTTGGGTAGACCGGTGCTGTCCAACACAACGCTGTTGGGTTGATCGGTGCCCATTTCTCTGAACGAAGTACCTTCCGATAGTCTAGGGAACAACTCCGCCAACAGTTCCTGTTCTGTGGACATAGTCTCAGAAGTTTGTGGTGACTCAGATGAGGCTACATCACCCTGCATCTCCCTGTGAGTCTCACAAGACGTAGGGGACTCAGGTGCATTGCAGATGCCAGGCAGCTCCCGGCTCTCTGTCAGCAGCCAGGGTTTGATTAGCCTGCCGCCTTCACAGTTGGTCGATGTGGCGCCGAATCACACGACCGTCTTCCAGGGCCACTTCGTATGACCTTACAAACCACAGCTACCACCCACGGTGCTCCTTGACCATAGTTTCTTGCACAAACCTTGTCAGCGATCTGCAGATTCCGCGGAGGTTTGGGTTGTGCTGTTTCCGCTGCTGCCCGGTCTGGATGGAGACGGTCCATCTTCGTGATCAGCTGACGACCCCATCTCAGTTCCGCTGGGCTGCGGCCCGTTGAAGTGCAAGGAGTTGTGTGTTGGCAGAGGAAAAAATCTGCCAGTCGATGATGCCAATCACCAGTCGTTAGTCTCTTTAACGATTCCTTGGTCGTCCTGACCATACGTTCTGCTTGACCATTTGAAGCAGGATGAAAGGGGGCTGAGGTAGCGTGTCTGATCATGTTAGTCCTTAAGAAGGACTGGAATTCTGCAGCAGTGAATTGTGCTCCATTGTCGGACACAATCACATCAGGCAAGCCGTGTGTGGCAAAGATTCTGCGCAGTTCCTGGATGGTCCTGGCAGTAGTCATGGTTGGGACAGGTGCTACCTCTAGCCACTTAGAGTAACTGTCCACCACAATAAGGAACACCTGTCCTTGGAAGAGTCCTGCATAGTCTATATGAATTCGAGACTAGGGAGTTTATGTGGTCTCCTAGCGATGTACTGGAGCTTGAGGCATTTCAGGTCTGGTCTGCTGGCAAACCTGGCATCCTTTTACTTGAGCCTCAATATCCTTATCCAACCCTGGCCACCACAGGTAGCTTCTCATGAGTGCCTTCATTCTGACTATTCCAGGATGTCCCTCATGCAGAGATTCTAAGACCCTTGCTCTTAATGTGTGTGGGACTATAACCCGACTTCCCCATAAAATACAGCCCTTGTAAGCTGATAGCTCATCCTGTCTTCTGATGAAGCTATGAAATTCTGGCCCTGGACTGCTTCAGGCCACCCCCTCAGCACCCAGTTCAAAACATGACTCAGTGTTTTGTCAGTGGCTGTTTCAGCAGCCACATCCCCTACGTGAAGGGGAGACTCAGGCAGATCCTGGATTGCCAGGATGCGTGCAGCAGGTGTGGGGTCGGGGTCTTATGGACTAGCCTGTAATTATAGGCTGCCATGAAGATTGACCACCTCAGCATCCTTGGAGAAAGGATCTGAGGGGTTTGCTTGTCTGCAGTAAACAGACCTAGCTTATGATCTGTGAAAACGGTAAATGGGCGACCATAAAGGAAATTGTGGAATTTTTTTATTCCAGCTACTATTGCTAATGCCTCTTTGTCAATTTGTGCGTAATTTCTTTCCGCAGGGGAAAGTGTCCTTGAATAATAGGCTATGGGTGCTTGCTGCCCGTTAGCCATTAAGTGACTCAAAACTGCTCCTATCCCATATGATGAAGCATCGCATGCAATACTGATAGGCAGTTTTTCGTTGAAGTGTGTTAACACTGAGTCTGATGACAGCAGTGATTTGACTGATTTGAAACTTTTTTCGTGGATGCTAGTCCACAACCAAGGTGCCCTTTTATCCAGGAGCCTGTGCAGAGGCTCTGCTAATGCTGCCTTATGAGGAAGGAATGCATGGTAGAAGTTAAGTAACCCTAAAAATGCCTGCAGCTCCCCCTTTGACTTAGGTCTGGGAGCCTGCAGTATAGCCTTAAGCTTTGAGTCAGAGGGGTGGATTCCGGCAGCATCTATCCGGAATCCAAGGAACTCAGTGGAGTTCACACCTATCTGGCATTTATCTCTTTTAAGTTTTAATCCCGCTTCATGGAAGCGTTGAAGAACCACTCTGAGACGTTCTGCTAACATCTCAGCTGACTCTCCAGCAATTAGAACATCATCAAAGTAAGGACACACTGCTGGAATGTTTTTGAGTGTGCGTTCCATTACACTCTGAAAAAGCCCTGGGGTGACAGTCACCCCAAACTGCAGGCGACGAACCTTGAATGCCCCTCTATGCGTAACTATTGTTTGTGCCTCTGCAGTGGCATCGTCCACAGGCAGTTGCTGATATGCCTGTGCCAGGTCTAGCTTAGCGAATAAGCGACCAGGATGTAGCTAACTACGGTGACTGGGTATGCATGCTGTTGAAGTGCCTTATTAATAGTGCACTTATAATCAGCGCACATGCGCACATCTCCATTTGGTTTAACTGGTGTGACTATGAAAGTTTCCCACAAACCACTATCAACAGGTTGCAGCACTCCCTGCTGCACTAGCTTATCTAACTCTGTGTCGATCTTGGATTTTAAGGCAAAAGGCACTCTGCGAGGCATGATCCTGATGGGGGTTACTGATGGATCAAGGTGGAGGGCGATTGGCGCTCCTTTGTATTTGCCTAAGCTGGGGCTGAATATATCAGCGAAATCCTTGCACACAGCTGTCAAATCAGCTGTTTGAGTCCTCTTGATGCCAGTCACATGGATGCCCAGGGCATCAAACCAGTCTAGGCCAATCAGGCTTGTGCACTGGCCTTCTACTACCACGACATTGAGGGAACCCTCAAACTCTTTGAATTTTACTTTCATTGTAGCTTCTCCTTTAACTGCTATGCTCAAACGCGTGCCTCCACGCAATGATGGACAGTTGGGGTTCGAAATGTTCTTTTAGTTTCCTCTTCAGGTCAGCGTAGGAGACTGACTCTAAGCTGGCTGGTGCAATCAGATTTTCAGCTATGTCAAAAGTTGCCTGACCGCATACGCATAGCAATGTGGCAGCCTTCAGTCCATCTTCTCTAACCTGGTTTGCTCTCAGGTAATTCTCCACCCTGGAGACGTACAAGCTCCATTGCTCTGGGTGAGACATGTCAAACTCGTTTAGTTTGCCAACCTTGGCCATAGCTGACACCCGTTAAGTCTTTTCAATGCCTTATGCTGCTAAGGGCTTCTGTGTGGAATCCTGGGGACGAATCCCTCAGGATAATGATGCCTCCAGCATAGCTTGCTGGCAGGCAAGGGGGGAACACGGTTCCTACCAGGGCGCTGATGCCTGGTCTCACCCCTTAGTGACTTCTGGCTCTTTCTTCCTTAGCAGCATATCCCACCTTCGTCGCCACTATTAAATACTGGGATCGGTGAGGCATTGATCAGACCGAAGGTTAAAGCAACAGTTCTTTATTCAATCAACACAGAAGCAGCTCTAACAGCCGCTTAGCTTCTATTTATACCGGACTGCCACTAGGCGGCAGCCAATGAATTTAAAGCACTATTTGCCACCTAAAGTGCAGGCTTGTAACAATACACAAACGGTTAGAGACTTTGAATTAACACATTCAGTTAACAGCTTATAACTGCCATTATTAATTGGATCAATACACAACATTTTCCATTTCCCTCTGACCTGTGTCAGACCTTCTCCCAATTTGACATGGACCAGAATGATCTACCCAGAACAATCTAGAGAGGAAATACAGTTATTCAGAGTTATCAGAAACTTTCTGTTCCCAAATATGTGGGTTTGCGCATATGCAAATAAGTGTCAGTAACAGTGCTGGTAGCTGAAGAGAAAGATATAATAATATATGGATTTATCAGTAGCTGGAGATTTCCAGAGCAGGCATGCTGAATGTGTAAGTGCAATAACCACTTACACAGAAGCAGTTCCACACAAGTGAGTGTGGAAAGGCATAGACCAGATTATTATTACACACAGGAAAGCAGAAACAAAGAAATGTCACTTCTTTTCCAGGCAAGAAGAATTAATTTTCATGTGTTGATCCAAAATAAGTTGGTGAAATTTTGGCTCAGGATTCTAGTAGATGTTAATGTAAATGTAGTAACAGTATGTGTGCTTTTTATTTAAATTCCAGTGGTGTTCTGTCTCCACAGATGTACTGGTAGTTCTCGACTTACAACAGTTCATTTAGTGACCGTTCAAAGTTACAACGGCACTGAAAAAGTGACATGACCATTTTTCACAATGACAACCTTTGCAGCATCCCCATGGTCATGTGATCAAAATTCAGATGCTTGGCAACTGGCTCATATTTAGGACCGTTGCTGTGATCCCCTTTTGTAACCTTCCAACAAGCAAAGTCAATGGGGAAGCCAGGTTCACTTAACAACCGTGTTACTTAACTTATCAACTCCAGTGATTCACTTAACAACTGTGGCAAGAAAGGTCATAAAATGGGGCAAAACTCACTTAACAACAGAAATTTTGGGCTCCATTGTGGTGGTAAGTCACGGACTACCTTTATTCTTGTTGCAAGACTGAATCTGACTATGCATTACCTTTTGTTGCTGTTTCTATTTTGCAGCATGAAGTGCTTTGGGCTTTAAATCATTTGCTGTGGGTTCACCATAGTTAAACATGGGGAGGGGGGCAAATACCTATTTAAAAAGAGATATTTAATCTGAGTTGCCTCTGAGATTCTTTCCGTAATCATGGTGGTGTCTTTCTACCCATTCAATTAGCAATGTAGACTTTGAGTTAGCATTTTTATATTGGCTGCAGCTAGAAGTTGTACATTACTCTCTTGGACAAAGTCCAAATAGGGTTCAGAATCTAATCCTTGCACTGCGGCTAAGATGTAGATTCTTAATCCTGAAATTTGTTTGCAAAAAGACGCCTAAAAGAATGAAGGGAGGACATTTAGGAACTTTTCTTTCTTTTTCAGGCTTTGCTTCTGACTTGCTGATTATATGATCTCTTTTTTTAAAAAAAATAAAAATTAAGGTTATTATGATGCAAAGAAATATCATTGAATTATCTGAACAAAGAGAGAAGCAACCTGGAATTAAGGAGAAACTTCCTGATAGTGAGGACAATTAACCAGTGGAACAGCTTGCCTCCAGAAATCGTGGGCGCTCCATCACTGGTGATTTTTAAAAAAAGGCTATACAGTCACTTGTCTGAGATGGTATAGGTTCTCCTGCTTGAGCCGGGAGGGGGGGGCTGGACTAGAATACCTCCAAGGTCCCTTCCAGCTCTATTCTATTCTATTCTATTCTATTCTATTCTATTCTATTCTATTCTATTCTATTCTATTCTATTCTATTCTATTCTATTCTATTCACCAGATGATTAACCAAGCGAGAAATAAATAATGTATAGTTATAAATAAATATAAATAAATATAGTTAAGCAACTGATTATCCTCATTTCTAATTTTATAGTAAATAGTAATATTTCAAAATATTAAAGATAGGCCCTTGGTGC
Source organism: Azemiops feae (assembly GCA_023970755.1). Lineage (NCBI taxonomy): Eukaryota > Metazoa > Chordata > Lepidosauria > Squamata > Viperidae > Azemiops > Azemiops feae. The sequence goes on along the minus strand of JALGBA010000023.1, from coordinate 5,839,686 downwards.
TCAGCAGGGCAAGTTTTTGATCTCAGCTTTTTCGTTCTCTTTGAAGCAAGTGTTACCAAACTTTTCTAGGACTACTTGTCATTAAAAAAGCAAAACAAACCCAACGTCTCATGTAATTGCCAAATCTTACAAGAGTACAAGAAAGTATAAATGAAACATTCTGCAATGTCTGTGTGTATCCCTCAATGGGACTTTGGTATCTGTGGAACTGTGTAGTTTTCTTCAAGACTTTTGACAAACCTTTTATATGATAGAGTTATCCTTGGTAAAAGACCTGACATGTAGAGGAATAAACAGATTGTGGAGATAAAAGTAGTTTTTGAGTTGTTGTTTTTTCTTATTGGGTTGGAAGGTCAATTATAGCTAGGTTAAAATAACAATTGGACCATTGGTTAACCCAGGGTCCTCAAACTTGGGCACTTTAAGACTTGTGGACTTCAACTCCCAGAATTCCCCAGCCAGCCATGCTGGCTGGGAAATTCTGGGAGTTGAAGTCCACAAGTCTTAAAGTGCCCAAGTTTGAGGATCCATGGCCAAGTTTGAGGACCCCTGGGTTAAGCTAATGCAAAAATTAGTTGATCAGAGCATTTATTTAATTTGTTTTCTGTCCTTTGTCCAAGAGCTCAAAGTGGGATTTATCTCCATTTCTATTCACCATGTTATCTGGTGTGGTTGGTTGGGCTAAGTGAGAATGGTTGCCTCAAAATTACTTAATGAAGGGTAAATATTCAACTGGATCATTCACTCTTGTCCCTAGGCTACACAGTGGTGATCTCTCTCTCTCTTTCTGTCTCTATCTCATTCTCTGTCTCTCTTCTGACATCTTAATAATTCTGGACTTTCATCTATATGCATCTATTCTGTGTACAGTAAACTGAATTCAAGCATATGTCCCCTTTTGTCTTTCTATTATTTATTTGAATTTATTGGTTGGCCACTCCAGTAGAAGTGTATTTGTATTTCATCTTGATAGCAATTATGCAACGGGCTACTTTTTTCTGGGTAAGGATAATGCAAGGAAATGTCTCTCAAATAGTCATTACTGTGTTACATCAGTAAGAATTGGAGTTCTGCATTATATTTTATACTTTGGGGTAACAGCTTTCCTCTGTTACTGTGAAATAGCTCTCTTATCTCTTAAGGAAAAAAAGTAAAAGAAATCTTTAACAAGTAGAGGAAGAAGTGGATCCTAACCCCTACAGCCTTTGTAAATGTGCACATCCAGGTTAGCAATATATAGATACTACTCTTTCTGATCAATATTGAAATCTCAGTGGATGAAATAGAGCTGGAGAATTCTGTGAGTAGTTTGAAAAATGCTTAGAAAATACTGTATATGTTGTGACTATCGTTGCTGAAACATTTTGCATTTCTTATGTAGACAATATTCTACTCTTTTCTCCCACAACTTTTCGAGTATACAAATGTCTTTCACATATTTTGGCAAATATATGTTTATAAGAACAATCCTGATATCCAAACTATGCACTTAATGTAAGAATTTGTGGATATAACTTTCACATGCTTGGGCCAATTAGTACCCCGGAGGGTTTGAAAAAGATTGGGATTTTTTGTCTAAATAAAGTGTGGTAGCCTCATGGTAAATGCATAAAACAAATTATTCAAACCATCTGTAATACACATGGAACAAATATTTCTCTTTTTAAGGTTCTATTTAAAGAAAAAAAAAGGCTCCAAAAAGCTATGATCTTTCAATAGCACATTACATATGAGAAAGCAACATCTGGTGACATTCATTGGTTAGATGAAACCGGTTAAATGGATTAGTAAGAGTGTTAACAAGGATGTAACATTTCAGAGAGTGAAGATTCTGCAACTTTGCCACAATGCCGCCACCATTCATTTCAATACGCTGTATATTTTCTTTTAATTTTCAAACTCTGGAACACAAAATGGAGGCGGGCTGTAGGAAAGGCTCAAAGCTAAGCAGCCAGAGTGTGAAAGTTTTAGTTACATAATCTCATAAACAATATTTTAGGATTATTCTTATCTGTGCATTCACCAAAACATGCAGGATAGTTTATTAAGAAGTTTTAATTTGAGAATTAGATAAAGAATCATGGGTTAATCCCCTTTTCCAAGGCTAAGTAGACAATACTTTGTGTAAGAAGACTCATTCTATTATTTTGCAGATTCCTCAAAACAGTAATTGGACAGTGTTTAGTAAAACAGAACTCCTATTATACCTTAGGACAGCTTTTTTTCTTCTTGGAGAACTAGTATGAGAAACATGATAGATTAAAATTGGATGATAGCTGAGAAGTAAGACTTATATCTCCATTGTCTTTTCTACGTAATTGGGACATTGGCCCCATTAGAAGCATTTGCTTTCATATTGAATCAGGCATGTTATGTGCTCCTGGCTACTTTCCTTCGTGACCAGAGGCAAGCTCGCCTGACCAATAACCAGCCAAGACACAGTGAAGGCCTTTTGTTTCATTTATTGCAATAAGCGGGGAGAGAAGCTATCAAAGCTTGGTTCTCTCCAAAGTTTCAACCCAAAATATTCCCTTCTTTATACAACCCTAGTCCCGGCCGCACATCCCTCCTCGTTCCCCATTGGCTGAGGTAGTATGAGGTTACACTCTTTCCGACCGCCTCCTACATATTTCCTGCTACATACTAAATCATACATCACATGTACATTAAAATTAAGAGATAATTTATGCAAGGTGTGTCAGTTAATATTAATCAACTAATTGCACATGCTCAGTTGCCTGAGTTCTGGACCCCTTTTTTATGACTTCTTAGAAAAATAGGTTCTTTCCTGTTTTGCTAGTTATCTTCTCTTACAGATGTTTTCTTCTTCCTTTCCCACTCTTAAGACCCAGCTATTTTTGCCTACATATTTCTTTTACATCCTTTCTTTATGTTAACCTTTCCTGTTTCCCACCATAGCTTCTCCACTCAGTAAATTTCCACTGCAGCAAATTCAATTTTAAATTTCTCTTTCAATATTAAATTTTGAAGACCTTTCTTTTACTTCTATCAAATCCCCCCTTTTGATTTTTATTACACTGAAAGGTCTTCATTATCATGCTTAGAAAATCTTATAACCATTAACTGTATAACTTCTTCTTTTCCTAAGACTTTCCTAAAGCTTTTCCAAAGCTTTGGTTAAAATAGATGCATATAAAGGAATACATTGCAGACATGCACAACACATAAGTCCTATAACCACTAAAAAATTTAGGCCAAGAAACATTTGTCTTAACCATTCAGTGTTGGGAAACCAATTAGTTAACCAACCCCAATCGCTCCACATATTTTCATACTTTTGTTCAGGAGCTTTAGCCACTTTCCTGATTCCTTTTGCAATATCCATTACTGCTTCGTGATTGTCATCTACCTTTAAATTCCACAAACAATTTTTTTACCTTTATTTCCCAGGCTGCTCTGTTGTGTTGTCTTCAGTAATATTAGAATTAGAATCCACCCCTCATGATTATTACACAGTATTTCACACCCACAAATTGGTCCATAATCACAACAGCAATAACAGCAACAGCAATCACACTGACAATAACAAAAGATATACATTTACCACCTAATTCTTACAATTTACAATTCTACATTTTCAGTTTCTAATGGTATGACTTCTGTCTTAGTTATTCATTTTTATTTGTAACAAACCACTTTTATTTCTCTCATGAGTCACCACCAACATCTTTGTTCTTCATCTGGGGTCACCTGAAATTCTAACAGAGATATTCAAAATAGGTAGGGGTTCTGGTCCACTACCCATTCAAGTCCTTTTAAGCGTGGCTTTCAGTCCTTGTCCTGGAATGACCGTCCAACCTCTTTCAGGTCCAGTCACCACCTTTGCTCGTGTGTATTGAGTCCAACCCTTCTCAGCCCTCCGGACAGCAGATTCAATATAAGGAACTTCCCTTCTTTGGTTGTAGAAGTTCCTCCTTCCATTTACGAATCAGCACCCACTGTCCCGGCTGGATCTTATGGACTGGAAATTCCAAAAGAGCTATTTGCACCACCAAGCCTTCCTGTCAAAGAGAAGACAGAGACCCCAGTACTTGTTCCACATTTAGCTATCTGTCTCCCTCCTTTGGGAGCCTTAACCCTTTATTAACCCTTTTACATATCAAACATCCCTCTGTAGCCCTTTGGGCTATCCCATAAATTCCAAGGGTAGCATAGAATTTCAAATACATTTCTACCTATGCTTTAATTCCCCAATGACTCCTCTCATATAGTTTTTGGATCACCATTCTTGCAGTATCTTGTGATAACCACAGAATTCCCTTAAGACCATTTTTGTTGTTTGGTAATTATGAATCCATACTATAGCCTCAATCCTTTTACTATCTATTTTCCTTTCCCCTTCAACTATAATATATCCTAGATATTTTACCTCCTTTCATACCAATTGGGCTTTATTTGCTAGACACCCTCAATCCTTTCTTCTGCCAAAAAGTTGCTTTCCCATTTCTTTATAATTCCCAGAATAAGATCTTACAAAACTGGGAAGCTACATAAGGATGTATTTGCTTCCACAGCTTAAAAGTGGAGGAAAGAAAAAAAATCATTTGTCCTGTGTCAGATAGACTATAGTTGTCCATGGAAGCTCTTATCAAAAATTTTCATATTTTTCTTTCTCCTCCCCCTTTCACCCTGATTAAATACCATGTTACAAAAATATAACTCAATAAACATATTGTAAATAACACATTCAGGATTTTAAAAGGTAAAGCTCATAGGCTCACCAATCAGCATTGGGCCAACATTTCTGGAATGCCTTTTGTCTCAGGCAGACATCAAACAGGATAGCTAAGAAGACAAAAGATTGTCTCCCCCTTCCCCCACTCACCAAACCAGACAGAGTAAAAATTTATACAAAACGTTTGCTTGAAACAGCTCTCAGGAGGAAAATTGCCATAACATTTACAGAAGTGGCTTGCCAAAACCTCCCTCCTAGGGCTGAACAAAAATAAACCAGCCCCAAAACACTCAGCCATCCCTCATGGCCAAAGCAGGATTTGAACTCAAATCCAGCCTTGTAGCCTGTGGCTATAACCCTGAAACCAAATTGGTTTTCTATAAAGATTTCCCTTCCCCTCCTTGGCTCCAAGGAAAAGGAAAACAAATCGAACACACACAGTATGTAGCAATTAATCATCTCTTTTGCAGTAGCAAGGAGTCCCAAAGACACATATTTATCAGATGTTAAATAAAACATCATAGGATTGTTCCTTTGACAAGAATACCCTCAAATGCATTATTAAGGATAAATCCAAACTAAAATGCAAAGGAAAATCACTGAAGCATACCACACATACAAAAATAAAATATCAGAGTTGGATGGGACATTAGAGGTCCTCTAGTCCAACCCCTTACTGAAACAAGAAACTCTATCCATTTCAGACCCTATCAATTTCTAACCTCCTCCCAAAAACCTCTAATAATGAAGCATCCACAGTTTCTGGAGACAATTATCCCACTGATTAATTATTCTTACAGTCAGGAAATGTTACCCAATTTCTGTTCTTTAAAAAAACAAACAAACAAACATCAGACAGAAACTGCCTCCCCCCCTTTTTTATTTTATTTTCTTTTTTCTGCATCTCTTACTTTTCCAAGGCAGAAATTCTTGGGTTAAAAAAGTAACAAACTAAACATATTTAAAAGGACTGCTCAAAAATTTTACCCCCCTTCAGCAGCCCTTCCACCATGGGCTTTAAACCCATTCTTCCTTCCAATGTAATGTTATATACTGTTTCTGGTGAATTACTTCACCAGGGTTCTTTAAAGTCACCTTTAAAGGATCCATGTGTACCCCTCTTCTATTGCCCTCTTGGGCCCATATAAGGGGGTCCACTTTTCCTTGAGCTTCCTCACTCAAGGCCATAATATTTACAAATATTTCTCTTTCATTCCCCATAATAACAACCCCCAATTTACCAATGAAGTACCTCCTGACCAAATTGCAGTTCCTTTTACCAATATAAAGTCCAGGTCCTTTTGCTACTGCCTGGACCATAGCAGATTTAAATATCGTTGCTTCTACTACATGTCCTCAGTTCCCTGATCCTTAATCTTCCCTTTCCCAATTCGCATTCCTGGAGGTATATAGTTCAGGGTAAATCTGGTGGCTCCGGAATCCACCGAGTACACCCCTTCCTCCTCCAGGGGTCCAAACTTTAAGGTTTATCAGAGGTTCCTAAAAAGCTGGACCAGAAAACAGATTAGTCCCCTGACACCCCTAATCCTCAAAATTCACCAAATTTGCTAGTTCTTCCCCCTCCTCCCTCTTAGGGCACTCATTTTCCCAGCGTCCTTCCTCCTTACAAAAGGCACATTTATTTATTTATTCAGGGACTGGGGAAATTTTCTCCTAGGGGTTTATATCCCCTGGTGCCAACTGGCTGTCCTCACCCCCAGCCTAGACCTCTCCAAAGACCCCTTACTGATTTCCTGATTACTCTTCCCCATCGTCTTTGCTGGCCTGTTTGCATCAATTGAGCCATCATTTTTATCTTATCTTACGTTTATCTCTCTCCTTTTCTCTCTTCCCATATACTTTCTGAGCCTCTCTTACTGGTAATAAATCTGTTGTTTTAGTTTCCAATGTGTGTAATTTCTGCAATTTTACCCTAATATCTTCCCATGCTTTCCATACAAATTGATACTTCAACATCATTTGATGTCCTGGATTACCAGGATCCAAATGTCCATACTTTTGAAGTTGGCTTTTTAATCTTTCTAACCATTCAGTCATGCTTCCTCCTTTCCTTGTTCTAATCACAGTGCCTTCTGAATGTTAAGACTCTGAGGCACTGCATATTTAAATACCTTCTATTCCTTATAATCAGCCATAGCATTCCTCTCTGCACTCGTGTTACCATCCCACTTTGGATCTGCAACAGGGATCTCAGCCTGTTCATTCTTTTGTGAAAACTTTTTCTTACACTGTTCCCTAACTGCTCACCTAATCATCCCATTCTCCTCTGGTGTAAACATGTTTAAAAAATGGGTTGCATTTCTCCCCATGAATATTCCATTGGTCCTAAAAACATTTCTACCCTGTTTTCCTACTTCAATAGGATCTTCTATTAGTTTGGGCAATTCTTTCCTAAACTGCCTGATTTCAAAAGCTGTTAGGGGGGGCAATTTTTTTCCCCCTTGGAGAGGGGTTTTCCCCTCTCTTGTCACCTTCCAAACTATAGGAACCTCAAGAAATACATAGCTTTCTACTTAACTCTTTCACACAAAATAGCAGATCAGAGTTCTCGCCTTTCAACCTGGCCAGGCATAAAACTTCACACAGCTCCTTTCTTTCTCTCTCTCCCCCTCTCTTCCATCTGATTATTTCCATTCTTTTAACACCTTCTATTGTCCTTCTAATTACTAAGAAACTAGCCTTCTTCACCCTTTCTTGCATTTACACCAGACACAAAAAATTTCCAAATACTTCACCCCAGGCAAAACAATCATTATTATTTTCAAGGAGCTTTTTAAGCCAATGAGCTCCATTTCCTTTTGGAATAAGGCCTTGTTGTTTTGTATATTACTGTTAGAGGGTCTCTCCCCCCCTCCCCCAGGTTTTTAGAAATGAGTCAACACAAACACCCAAACACACAGACCCTTAAACATCATTTCCAGACCTTTGGAGGTTTGTGTTCCTTTAAATTTCCACTTTTACTCTCTTGGGGCAACTTGTAGCTTGTTCTCCAGGCAGTGGGGAAATGCAAGGAGCATTTCTGATAGACCTTAACCACTGCCTATCCATTCCCCACCGCTGTAAACCAAGCTGAGAAGCCCAATTTAATTTATTGGGTGGCCAAACATGTACATAGGCCAGATATATACTGTAATGTATCATCCTTCCTCTGTCCAAATCCCTTGTTTAAAGCATTGACTTAAAATACTTCAACATTCTCCCTAAGGGATTCCCATCTCCCTAAGGGGGTTCATTCCAGAATGTAAATACCTTTCCTCTTTTTCCTTATTGGCCGGCACACTGGCCGGGGAGGCGTCCCTCCTCTTCAAACTCTTATTGCCCATTAATACCCCTCTGATATATAGATACCCCTCTGGTATCTTACCTGTCAGGCTGAGTTGAAGTCCTTCCTTAAGTCGGCCGACTTTCCCTTAGGTTTTCACTGGGTCCTGGCTTTTTGTCTCAGGATTTCCAATTCCTCTTTGTTTGAACAGGGGCAATCCGACCTTTAGGGCTGGGAAAAACTTACCCAGGTGCGCACTCCCCTTTCGAATATCCCCGGCTGCCAAAGATGGAACGGATGCAAATCCCGGAGGAGCCCCCAAGGCTGTTATGTGCTCCTGGCTACTTTCCTTCGTGACCAGAGGCAAGCTCGCCTGACCAATAACCAGCCAAGACACAGTGAAGGCCTTTTGTTTCGTTTATTGCAATAAGCGGGGAGAGAAGCTATCAAAGCTTGGTTCTCTCCAAAGTTTCAACCCAAAATATCCCCTTCTTTATACAACCCTAGTCCCGGCCGCACATCCCTCCTCGTTCCCCATTGGCTGAGGTAGTATGAGGTTACACTCTTTCCGACCGCCTCCTACATATTTCCTGCTACATACTAAATCATACATCACATGTACATTAAAATTAAGAGATAATTTATGCAAGGTGTGTTAATATTAATCAACTAATTGCACATGCTCAGTTGCCTGAGTTCTGGACCCCTTTTTTATGACTTCTTAGAAAAATAGGTTCTTTCCTGTTTTGCTAGTTATCTTCTCTTACAGATGTTTTCTTCTTCCTTTCCCACTCTTAAGACCCAGCTATTTTTGCCTACATATTTCTTTTACATCCTTTCTTTATGTTAACCTTTCCTGTTTCCCATCATAGCTTCTCCACTCAGTAAATTTCCATTGCAGCAAATTCAATTTTAAATTTCTCTTTCAATATTAAATTTTGAAGACCTTTCTTTTACTTCTATCAGGCAGGTCCATAAATCTTGAATTTGTAACTTTTTGCTTTTGATAGAAACAAATATATGTTTGTATGTAACACAGGATTTAATTTAGGAGGTGAGAGAAACAAACTTCAACTTAAAACATTTATCTACTAAATGAAATTGTCTTTTTTGTCCCAAAAACCTAACGTTTTGTCCCACTGTAGTTAGCTTGTTGCAAATAAGGCAGTGTAAAATTCTCAAATGGATAAAAGATATGGCTGAGCCTATTGCTTTAAGTATAGAATTGGGGTTGTTTTTATATTTTTAAAATAAAATTTGCTTAGAATGCAAAAAGAGACTTTTTCTGGCTTTATAAGTTACTTTTTCCTTTTAGTTTTTTAATCACAAACAGTGCTTTGTTACTAATTCAGTAATTTTGGTTTGCCTGTTCAGGTCCTGTTCCATCTATTGTGCAAGACGACATAGCTATTCTAATAAAAGTGCTACAGAAAAGGGGACAAATTGGTTGGGGCAAAAATATAAGCCTGGTAGAGGAAAAGAGATAGCAATAGAAGGGATTAGAAATCTAATACATCTTAACAGCAGGTACACCTTATTGATTTGAGAAACAAGAACTAAGATTTTAAGCCTTAGTTGCTTCTCCTGTACTTGGAATAATTACTCTGTTTTTCTTACTTTTTAAAAAATGTTATTTGAGATTTTTTTTTAAAATGATGTTAGGCTGCTATGTAAATGTGTGCATTAGAATTTGTTGGCACCACATCTTCAAGTTTACAAAAATTAGACTTGTTCCTACTGTATGAGAGACTCTGTACATACATGAATGTGGACTCAAAAATCCAGAATATTGTTTTCAAGCAAATACTTTCCCAAAACTATCATAATGCCCCAATTAAAAATAATTTCGTAAGTTTTATTTTATTTTCTCTAAGCCTTTCTGCATCAGCATGATGATGCAACATGTATTCCTCCTCAAATCCTTTTGGGCCTCCCACCAATCTTTTCCTGAGCTGAATGGATTTAAAATGGACAGAGTATCTGGGATCAGGGAAATCATCTCGCAAAATTATAAGATTATCACCTTTGTAAGTATTTGCTATCCCCGCCATTATTTTATGCAACTCAGGGTAGCATACATATGTAGTCCTGCCTCCTATTTTCCCGTCAAGAGCAACTCTGTAAGGTTTGGCTGAGAGAAAGTGATTGGCCCAAAGTCTCCAAGCTGGCTTTTATGTTTAAGGAAGGACTAGAACTTTTAATCTTCTGGTTGTTAGCCCACATATTTTTTTTAATCTTTATTATATGTATCATATGTATTATATGTATCAGGATGTTTTTTGTAGAATAAAACACAAATTGGAAAAAAGAAAGAAAAGAAAGAGCAAAAAATAAAAAGAGGAAAAAAAACTAGTTAAGAAATATATGAATGACTTCCTATCTTCTTTTCAACAGATAATTACAATCTTATTATCCTTCCTCCTCCTTAGATGTTATACAAGTCCCTTCATTTAATTTCTGTTTTTCTTAATCTCCAAATCCATAAATCACCATTTTATTTCTTTCAGCAAAATATTCATATAAGTTTTCCAATCTTTTGAAAAGTTTCCTTTCTCTGACCAAACAGATCAATTTTGATATTTCTGCAGATTCTGATATTCTTATAATCCATTCATCCATTGTGAAAACTTCAGTATTCTTCCATTATTGTGCATACAGTAATCCTGTTGCATGTAACATTGTCACTACACTATACTACAGAAAACTATTACGTGTCCCACATTTTTTTAAAAAAAATGAGAGCGAAGTGTCCATTATTGTGTATAAAAAGTTTAATGATCCTATGTTTTCATATAAGGCTGGTAAAAAAAATACATCACCAAATTACTCCTAGTCGGGCTAGACCACTCTTCCTTAACATAAGCCAGCACCCAAAGCAGAATGGAATCCTGAGAACTGAAATCTCAATATACCTGGACAGTGTTAGGATGAGCAAGGTTGATGTAGCCAGGATTGCACTAGATAAAATTTTTGATTCTTTATAAGTCAGTGTCCATAATGGGGACATTTTTAAAATATGTGATATTTGAGAAACTGTTCCTTGATGTGGATAATGGATTATGTTATCTTGTTACAAATATCTACTCAGCCATCAAGCCTACACATTGACTTTAGACCAATCATTTTCTGTACATCTTCATAGGATGGCTTAGAGGTACAGTTAGAAATGGTGGTAGAATGTTGAAACCTGGCTTAAGCTTCAGAGAAGAAAGGTGAAATATAAATAAAACAAATTTTTATTAAATTAATTTTTGTGGTATTGAAAAATGATTGGATGGTGTGTACTGAGCTCCATACCAGTCAATATATGAAAATAGGATAATCTACCAACGTGAGAGATGTTCACTGATTGACAGGTTATATCAACTTTGATTGCAGTTGGTAGCTTCTTTCAAATATTCTGTGTATGTGCGTATATACGTATGTGTGGATGAAGGAGAGAGAGAAGGGAAAAAAGAGCACTCTGTCTGCCTTTAGAAGTAATGATGGAGTTGATAAAGCAAAGGGGGATGGACACATGAAAAGCTCTAGCGCCATGGTCTGATTAGCCTCCATGTTTGAAGAGTTTTTGAGGTCCAGAAAGCCAGCAGCCTGGAAGCCTGTTTGAAAAAGCAGTGAGCTTTAAGCTATCATTGATGCCATGAAGCTAATGATTCCGTTTCAGAGGAAATAAGTTCATTATTTTTTAATTGAGGTACCATTTGAGTATTTTCATGAACTATTTATCAAAATGCATAAAGGGTTCTTTGATATCTGAGACACCAGAAGTTTGTTTAAGAAATATAGCATTTCCTATAGCATTATAGGGAAAAGGAAACTTTTTAAGGAAAAAGGTGCATTTCCTGTGTTCTGCCTGAAACCCCTAAGATCCAAATGCAGTCCCATTTCCAGGACAGTGATCAATTGGGAAATGATTTCGTTAGTCCCCTGAAATCACTCCCAAATTAGGTAGGTAGGTAATTTGGAGCACATGAAATAAAGCCAAATATTCATACTTAACAATTTGCTTTTTAAGAAGCTCTTTTTTCCAGAAAGTTGTATTACATTGCTGGGTCAGATCTTTCCACTAAGCTTAGTAGCACATGTACAAATACCATATCAATAGTTATCACACCAGATACTATTCTCACCCGTACTGCCTTATGACATGTCTTGTTGAAATACAGTACTAAAAGCATAAATAGACTTGTGAAAACTTGATTGCCAGATGCATTCTTCTTTCTGCTCTGATAATTAAACAGCCTTTTCTAGCAACGACCAGTGAAAATATTTTATGCATGGCAGAGCATCTGAGTTGTTTCTTTTATCTTGCGAATTAAAACCATGTTTTTCTCTCTTTTTTTATGAAATACTAAAATCGCCTTGGGGTCAGGGAGACTCTGCCGCTACTATACTGTATTTGCAAGTGACTGTAGCTCTGCTGGTATAGCAATCATCATTCTGGGGTAAACCAGGTGAATGGTAAAGGAGGAGTATATTTTTTGGCTCTTTGAAGGCATGAGAGACTGTATCTGCATAAGAATATCCACTCCATGCAGGCGGTTTTGACCCTTGAATAATCACTTACGTTTGAGTATTTTGAAATCCATGCAAAATTTGAACTCTGTTTTAGAATGCAGACCCTCCCAAGTCAAGTTACTGAGCCCAATCTTACAGCTACAAATTCATTTATTTATTAAGCATTAATGTTAAAATTGATAAATGTAACTGACAATCAAGCAAAGATCCCACCTCAGTATCTTAAAAAAAGGATGCCATTGAAGAGCCATAAAAAAAAAAGGAAAGGGAAGGATCATCATCATCATCATCTTCATCATCATCATGACGATGATCAACATCCTCAGTGAAGGGGGTCAGCAAGCTTTTCTTAGTAGGTTATCTTCTTCAGAACAGAATCTGATTCTTCCCAGAAGGCCCTGCTGCTGCTCTTCAAGGGCAGTCAGGTTGGTGTAGGTAAAGCCAGTTCTTCAAGTAATTTGGTTCCAAACCATTAATGTTTAAAGGTTAAAATTGGTAGTCTAAATTGCTCTTAGAAATATACTAGGCATGACAGTACAGCTGATGCAATAAAAAAAGATATTACTAAAAGCAAAATTGCAAACAATTCTAGTGAAGAGGGAAAAAAGATGTTTTGTAAATTGGAAGGGAATTAAGGAAGAATTGAAGACCAATGTGGCCATGGGATTCTATGAAATTGGAGAACAGATTTGACAAAGTATTATAGGTAATCCTCGAGATATGACAGGACACTTAACGAATGTTCAAAGTTATACAGATGCCCCAAAATTGCAAATGTCCCTGTTTTAAAGTTACGATGGCTGCACTGGCCTGGGGTCATTCATCCTTACAACCAACCACAGGGATGCTGTAGTACCCCTCTGCCTCTCTCCCCTAATCCCATCCTGTAACACATGGGCCTGTTCCCCCACATACCTATCATTCATTATACTTACCTTGTAAGCGGCCCCCATTTTGTCCCACCCACTTGTGGCAGGCAACTGCTTTATCTTGCTACCTTAACAAGGTCTATATAGCACGGCAGAAGCTTCTGAATACTGCATCTTCTGTGAAAGATCTTGTTAAATCAGTAAAATGGAGCACTTCGTCTTGTGAGGTGCCGATTTGAACATGGCCCCCATTTTGTAGGTGGGACAAAATAGCAACCACTTCTGGAATTGTGCCATGCAATCACGTGATGAAGCAAATCCATTCCAGTTCTCTGGAAGGCCTCAGGGCTCTTCAAAAGATAATTGAGGAGGAGGTTCTTTGGCCTAGTGGGGTAGGAATCAGGCCTAATCCCAGGGGGGATCTGGTGGGAATAGGAAAAGACTTCTGGGGACCCCAGGACAGGAAGCATTGGGGTAGGTGGCAGAGGCTTTGTGAGGCAAGTGCAGGTGGCCTGGGCATGCATTAAGCCGCCAAGGGCCTCCCTCTCCTCTGAGGCACCCTGTGCTCTTCTTAACAATTCATGTGTTTGTTTAATGATTCATTGGGTAGATCAGAGATGGGAGTCATTAAGTTAGGCTCATAATGGATGGGCTGTATTATGGCTGTAACAGAAAAACAGAATAACAGAGTTGGAAGGGACCTTGGAGGTCTGCTAATCCAACCCCCTGCACAAGCAGGAGACCCTATACCATTCTGGACAATCTCTTCTTAAACACCTCCAGTGATAGAGTACTCACAACTACTGGAAGCAATCCGTTCCACTAGTTAATTGTTCTCACTGTCAGGAAATTTCTCCTTAGTTCAGGTCGCTTCTCTCCTTGATTAGTTTGCATCCTTTGCTTCTTGTCCTATCTTCTGGTGCTTTGGAAAATAGGTTGATCCCGTCTTCTTTGTGGCAGCCCTCAAATATTGGAATACTGCAATCATATCACCCCCAATCCTTCTTTTCACTAGATTAGACAAACCCAATTCCTGCAACAACCATTCTTCATATGTTTTAGCCTCATCTCTCTCTCTCCCCCCCCCCCCCAATGTACTTTAGTGTATGAGAGCCATGGTGGAAGAATGGTTAGAATGCAGTACTGCAGGCTAATTCTGCTGACTGCCAGCAGTTCGGCAGCTTGATTATCACCGGCTCAAGGTTGACTCAGCCTTCCATCCTTCCGAGGTCGGTAAAATGAGAACCCATATTGTTGGGGGCAATATGCTGACTCTGTAAACCACTTAGAGAGGGCTGTAAAACACGGTGAAGCAGTATATAAGTCTAAGTGCTATTGCTATTGCTATAATAAACAAAAACATTATTGATACAGTGTTTAAATTCATTAAATTGGTTTGTTAACCTCTCTAGGAATTCCTGTGGTGTTGAAGATTTAAGTATAAATATGTAAAAAAACCCACATACATTTAAAGTGTCCTATAATGTCCTTTACCAAAAGATTTATGCAGCAAGATCCTTTACCTGTCTTTTGGTAATTAATATGTCTGTTACATAGCAACACACTTTGCCAAGAATCCTGAGACAGTTAAAAATTGGCGCTCATTCACTCTCTCTCCTGTTTCCGAGTGTATGAACAATTTCCATTTGTCAGCGTCAGCCTGTGTGAAAAGTACTTGACTGGAGTGATTAATTTTATGATTCAGCAAATGATCTGTTGAAAATATTGCAGAAACACTTCTTAAGCAGAGTGATCAAAACAGAAACCTTTGTTCCCATATTAAGATTACAGTGGAAACTTCCTTGACAAATTTGGCCAAGACAATTACTATAAAAATTGAAAGGCTTTAATTTCTGTAATAAATTAATGCTGTAAGGCTGTTTACTCATTAAGCTGAGAATCAGATGGCTGTTTAATCCTGGGTCTTCCTAAGCACTGGTGGAGAGCTGAAAGATGGAGGAGGTAAAGATCAGATTCACATGAGTTCCAGACATTAATGTGAAATATGCTTTTCTGCTCATGTTCATGTAGCTGTGTTCTGGCACTCTCCCCTGTACTATGGCAAAAAGGGATGTCCTCACTCTCCATGACATGTTTCCAATGAATGCATTATCCCTGAACAACCATTTGCCCACAAAATTTATACCTCTTCTTATACCTTCAAAAGTTTTCCTAAAAGTAACAGTGGAAAAACTTGTGACACAAATGTTCCACTAATATTGGCATCCTTATGTTGAGTATTATCTCAAAATAAATATGGAGGACAACTTGCCCTGTTCATGATGATTCCAGTTTTCTTTTTTTTTCTACCATTATTAGGTCCTGCATATTGTCATTCTTCCTTCGGTCATCACCACTCCTGACTTGATGGATAGCCCTATACTTATGCTGTGCTACTTTGAGTTTTCTGCTGTTAAATTTTCCTTCCAGGGTTACTTAATGATAGAGACTTGGAATTTCTCAGACTAGTTACATGCTAGAGGTTGTGGTACAAGGTCTGGATTTGGACTCATGAGTCGTGGTAGATAACTCTGCCAGGAGTTTGATCTTGACTGGCTCAAGGCTGACTCAGCCTTCCATCCTTCCAAGGTCGGTAAAATGAGGACCCAGATTGTTGAGGGCCCAGATTATAAACCACTTAGAGAGTGCTGTAAAGCACTGTGAAGTGATATATAAGTCTAAGCGCTATTGCTGTTGCTACTGCTACATGCTCTCCAGGGTTTCCATTCTATGATTCTTTGATTTTATATTCTATAAGTCTATCTCAGACATGTCAAACTCACGACATCATGTGACATAGTGCGACGTACCGTGACTTTTTCCCCATTGCCGGCAATTGGGTGGGCGTGGTTTCAGTATGATGCATCTGGCCCACGGGCCAGCAGTTTGACATGCCTGGTCTATCTTCTCTATTCTGGTACTCTACAAATCCTTACATTTCTCAGCTAGCACACACATCTGAACAGATCCATGTTGGGAAATGCTGTTTTACAATTTTATTTAAGGCATTTGTACTGTTCGATCTGTCTGGAGATAGAGCTCTTTTGAAAGGCTATAGCCACCATAGTACTCCTGAACTTAATCAATTTGTTTTAAAACATTGATTATCAGTGTTGATGGTTTCAGTAATTAACTAAAACTCACCTTTCTGAGAAAACACTTTGCTTTTGTTTTCACTAACAAAAAAATATTTGTGCTGTGTTTAGAAAGGAGATGTATCGGCTGTGTTCAGTTTCCATTAATCAAAGGACTCTAGCAAGGGGCAGAGCTAATGCCAAGGATGAAGGACATTGGGGTTTTAAAAGAGAAAAAAAACATATCATTTATCTCTTGTTCCTTGCACTGCCAGAATTTTAGCTTCCTAAATTCCCAAGGACAAAAAAATCACAGAGCTATTGGAATGTTCAGATTTTTATATGCATCCATGGCTGTTCACCTTAATGTCAAATTTTGATTTATTTTCTGGTTTTCTCCAAAGCTGTTCTTTATTTAAAATAATACAATTTCACAGGGGATAATACTCTGAATACTTCAGGCACTGCTACTAGAATAATTGCCTGTTTTTAGAATGTATCCATTTAAGGGCTGAGAAACACAAAAGAACTTGTACCTATGATGGTATCGGTAAGGAGTCCTCCTTCTTTAAGTGCTACGAAGTCTCAGAATGTATGTGTATTTCTCTAACTTTCCTTATCAAGAAGAAGCACCTATCTTCTCAAAAGCAAGTTCCACTCAATTGTCAAGAACTGTTCTCATGCCTCAGGAAATGAAAGGTCAGTCTTCCATAAACTCTTGCCATCTAGAGTTCTCTAGGTTCATCAGTGATAATCCCTAACCAATGAGTTAAAATCCAACTCATCTAGAATATGTCATGACATAACTATTTTTTCCAGAAATCTAATGACAGACAGCATTGATAGATTGATTATGTACCATCAAAAAGTTATTTTCAACTTGAAGCAACCACATAGTTAGATTTTCTCCATAATTATCTATCTGTAACCCTGTCTTTCAACAATGTATCTATATCTGCTGTAACTAAATGCCTGTGCATTTAGGGTTTTCCCCTCCTTCCCTTTTCTTTCACCTTTCTTAGCATTAGAGCATTCTCCTGAGAGCTGGCTCTTCACATAATACATCTGAAGTAGGATAATTTGAGCCTGGTTATTTGTGTTTTGATGGAGAACTCTGGATTGTTCAATAAACTGTTCGTTCGTTTGGTTTTGTTTGTTGTTGTTTTTGGCTGTCCATGGTATTCTCATGAGTCTTCTTCAACAAATGGAAGCATTAGTGGGATGCTAATTGGCCACCTCCATGAAAGTACTTACAATTTATTAGCAGATTACCTCTACAGATAATTAATATACTCCTATTACTTTGAGAGAGAACAAATCATCATAAAAAGTGAGAGGGTCATTCAACGCAACCTACAATCGTTTGTCATAGACCATGTTGTATGGTGTGAATTATCATTTGGATATGTAATCTAATGACACTATTCTTACACTGTGTCTCTGCAGCCCTCTAAGCAAGCTGCCTTGAACTTGAACTTTACACCAAAGATAGATTGAACAATCAGCTTTAGTTTACCGAGAATTCACTTAAGAATTTTCTTCTTAAGGGCCTCTTATTTAGCTAGGCAAGGAATTAAAGTTTACTGGCAGGGCGGGCATGACATGACTACTAACTTGAATGGTTTGAAGTGGGACTCAGATAAATTTATGGAAGAAAGGTCTGCCAACAAATTTATCTCCAAGTTGGGGGCAAAGACCTCAAAGTACCAGCTACAGGAGAGCAATAGAAGGGGAAGTCATATCTCCACATTTACTGCTTGTGAGACAATTGGCTGTTCCTTAAGAAGCAAATGTTGAATTAAGATGACCCTTGGCAATGTGCACATATGAGACATCCCCTATTTGGTATGGCAAGGCATTTTTCCATACTAGGCTGGCACTGAAGGTCAATAGAATGAGTTCAGTAAGCAAGAGAGAGCTGATTTCCTATCTGAGTAGAGAAATAAGGGAAAGGAAATAGCTATCTGAAAAAACTAAAGTAAGAAGACATTTCTGGACAGAGATTACGTTATCTTTCATTTTGCTGGATCATTTAGCTCAGGACTGTTTTGGGTAGTGATGTGAAGAGGTAAAGCAAAATGACTAGATTACTGATAGGAGATATGGTATTTCTACTTTTTGTGCACAGAATCAATCTGATATATTTCAGTTTTCTATTTCTCATTCTTCTAAACCATTCTTGTACGAGCAGGCCCTTTGATCCTTAAGCCTGCAATATAAGCCAAATGCTTTCATAGCCACCTTTCCACCCTTTCATAATTTTACATTTTGTGTTGCAGCATCCTACAATCATCTATTCTATTAAGAGTTTTCATTTCTACTCTATCACAGACAGACGTAAACAATGAGTTTTGGATGGTGTGTCTCTGAACAAACAAAATGAACGATTGGTGGACCCTGGTTTGAATCTCTGTTGTCTCTGAAGGTCAAGCTGCCCCCAAGTGTATTCCTATCCTGAGTAGAGTGCAGTACAGATAGTCCTCGACTTACAGCAGTTCATTTAATGACTTTTCAAAGTTCAACGGCACTATAATAATAATAATAATAATAATAATAAAGTTGGAAGGGACCTTGGAGGTCATCGAGTCCTGCTCAGGCAGGAAACCCTATACCATTTCGGACAAATGGCTGTCCAGTCTCTTCTTAAAAACTTCCAGTGTTGGAGCATTCACCACTTCTGGAGGCAGGTTGTTCCACTGGTTAATTGTTCTAACTGTCAGGAAGTTTCTCCTCAGTTCCAGGTTGCTTCTCTCCTTGACTAGTTTCCATCCATTACTTCTTGTCCTGAAAAAGGTAACATGATCACTTTTCACACTTATGACTGTTACAGTACACATGATGGTTACATGATCAAAATTCAAATGCTTGGCAACTGGTTCATATTTACGACAGTTGCAATGTCCTGGGCTCATGAGATCAGCTTTTGCGACCTTCTGACAAGCAAAATCAATGAGGAAACCAGATTCACTTAACAACCATGTTACTAACTGAACAATTGCAACAATTCACTTAACAACAGTGGCAAGGAAAGTCATAAAATGGGGCAAAACTCATTTAACAAATGTTTCACATAGCAGCATAAATTTTGGGCTCAATTGTGGTCGTAAGTTGAGGACTATCTGTAATTGCAGTAGGATTTTTGTACATATTTAACAATCAGGTTCTCTGGGCTTCAACAGTTGAGTACTGAGTATTGATTAGGGTTGTGTTTTTTTGTTTTTTTTTGCCGGCATGTTGCCCTGCTTCCCATGAGGCTTCTTAGCACAGTGATTCTGAAGTGGGGATTGTCTTGCAGTATTTGTGCTCTATGTAACATTTGAACTCAGGGGAATTGGTTAATGACTGGAGGTTGCCTCGGAAGTGTCAGTTAAATAGTTGCTGGAATTGGTGTTGTCTTTATTTTGATTGGTCCATTTTGTCTGCTTGCTGTTTGTGGCCTGGATCAGTGCCTGACTGGGCGGTAGATTTTATCTGGCTCCATTAATGTGTTGATGGCCCATTTATGTGTTATCCATTAGGACTTTTGTTTCATTTTTTTGTAAAACAAGGCCATAATAAGTTAACTTGGGCCTCACAGGTTCTTTCATGAGTACATTTAGTAATGTGAGAGGTAGTTCATTATAGCCTATGGGAGAAAATGCTTTTAATGGAAACCCATCTAATTTGTACTTCCCTCACTGATACACAAATGAAAATTTAATTATCCTTCAGAATTTTTACTCTTTGGAATTATGTAATTCAGTTATCTGATTTCCCCTCATGCCTTGCATAAACCTATGTATACTAGAGGGAAAAGCAGAAGCAATATGTGCACTAAAGAAAATATACATAATTGACCACTGTTAGGCTAAATGTGTTTAGTGATAGGAAACTGGAATGGACAGATTTCATCTGTTTCTAATATGAACTCGATAGAGTGATTGGAAGCAAACATGTATGTTCATTTCATCTTCATTTAAGAACATTATTTCAGAAAGTACAGATTTTACAGAGGAAATAATGAGATAACTAAACTGCTAGGCTAGAAGGAGAATGTGAACAGTATAGGTTATCTGTGCATTACATGATTAACTCATTTTTAATGACTGCACAATTCTCTCCTTAGGAATCCTAGATCTAAATTGGGAATGTAGGGGATTTACTGAGAATTTTCAGCAAATGAACAGAGTTTCAATTTAAGAATGTCTTTGGGAAATATCAACGTTAAGTCTTATTTAAAAATTATTACCTAAACCTGCCCTTAAACTTTCAAGAATTCTCTTCATTGATTGTAGACTTTCACAATACTGAGGTAACCTCAAATAGGGGGAAAAAAAGATGAAATAGTTCTTATAGTTACAAGTTCCTCTATGGACAATGTTTGTAGCAGTTGCAGCACATTACAATGTGCTCATATCTGGAAATCTCCCAAGCATGTTTCCTGATTTATGGTGATGTCAGTGAAGCATTATAGTGGGAATAAATGTGCTGCAAGAATGCTCAGAAGCAACCTTCCAGGGATCTTGAGGCTTTCTCAAAGAACAGACAAGGTTTTTATACTCACTCCCCAATGGTTCTCTGACTTTAATCAGCATCTAACTTGAAATTATAGTCCATTCTTTCCTGCCTCGTACATCATACAAAATATGTCCTTCTCTGTTTACTCTTAGTCAGGATAAAATTGTTGAATGTACCACTAGAAAAGAAGTTATAGATAAAATTCTCCTTACCTTCCTTAAAAAAGTAGAGGTGACAGGGAACGTACTGGGCTGGTATGGACAAAAGTACTTCATTGCTCTTTAACTGTCTTTTGTAGGAACTCTGATTCCATGGAAATAAATTGAGATAGGAATAATGAATGATTGGTGGCAGATGAAAAACCCTTTTATATTATTGTAGGCTGTTTCCTTGAACTACACTGCCAAAGAGAATAAAGTCATTTGCAAATGTTATTTGGCATCTTGAGAACACTCTTAATCAGAACACGATTCTTCTTCCAAATACATATTCAAAGCACCATTTGGGAGACAAATGCCATAGATGATCGTTGTTATAACATTTGCATGATGCGACATCACATTATGTTAAGATATACTCTGAAGCCCTGATACTCAGAGTATGCCAAGGCTGAAAGGGATTTGACAGGAAACGGAGGAGTAAGCGATCTTCAAGCCACCTGTTCAGGCATCCTGATTAGCTTATTCAGTAACCCTCCTTCCCCTTTCATATCCACACATGCTATCTTTTTCTTTCTATTAACACTTAATAGTCAAAGAGCTGTAAAATAGCACTGATGAGAACTATAGCAGCCTGGGAGAGCAAACTCTGATTATAGATTTCAAGCAAAATTCAGCTCCTCCTGCCATACAAGAAGGGGAAATACAAGATTATGAAAGCTATGAAATTGGGTCCTGTTGAATGGAGATAGATTTTGAGGTCAGATTCAAGTGTCTTGGCCGAGCCATTTAAGACTAAAATGAGCAATGTGAAGTAGAGATGGAGCATATGTGTATTTGGCAGCAATGCATGGTCTCCAGTCTGTATTTACAAGGATGGTTTTAGTTGTGTGGTATTTTGTTAGAGAATAATTGAAAAACAAATGGCAAGTATGTTCTGGTTTTGGTAAAAGTTGGTGAAATATTAAATAGTTATTGCAAATATGCAGCTTTAAATATATTGATGATATTAACCTTTATCTTTCTATAGCCTGGAAGTTTCAGGATAGACTACACAATACTGATAATTAACTTCATTAAAATAAATAATATTAAAATATCAGTACAAAACCTATATATACTGTATGTATGTGTGTGTATATGTATGTATATACACATACACACATACAGGTAGTTCTTGACTTACAACCACAATTGAGCTCAAATTTTCCATTGCTAAGCAAGGTATTTCTTAAGTGAGTCACACCATTTTATGACCTTTTTTGCCATGGTTGTTGAGCAAATCACTACAATTAAGTGAATCATGCGGTGGTTAAATGAAACTGGCTTCCCCCATTGACTTTGCTTGTCAGAAATTCCCTAGGAAGCTTGCAAATGACAATCTCAGGATCCCAGGATGTTGCAACCATCATAAATGCTTGCTGTTTGCCAAGTGCCCAAATTTTGATCATCAGATTATGGGGATGCTGCAATGGTCTTGTGGTTATAAGTCACTTTTTTCAGCGCTGTTGTAGCTTTGAATGGTCACTAAAGAAATGGTTTTAAGCTGAAGACTACTTGTAAATGCATACCACCCTTCTATGAGTCCTATCTCTCCTTTTGCTAACTTTTTTATCTTAGTCCTGCTGTTTCCTTGCTTCTTCAGCACTATATCTCTTCTCAAGATCAAGTTCCAGAAGAAACTTGGGTTTCCAGATGTTTGGGACTATAGTTCTCAGCATCCCTGATCATTAGGCATTTTGGCTGGAATGTTATTGTAGTTAATGAAATGCATAATTATTAAACTAAAATCTCCAATCGTTGTAAATTAACTGTGATGCTAAACATGATGTAAAAATAGAATCTGCAATTATATTTCTTTAACAGTTGCCTTATGGATTTCCCCCCCTTTACACACTATATCAAATCCCAGAATGTGATGCTTTGGCATGTCAAATCATTATCACATTGATATTTATTAAAGCCAGAACAGATTTGCTTTTTTTTCCTGAAGCTGTCTTAGTTCAGTGTAAACTATGCATTCATCTCAATAGTCAGAAACTATTTCAGTTTTTCTGTTTTAATTTTAACCTATTGAAAGCCTGCCACAAAGAAATAGCATGGGGTTGCAAATACATAGTATTCTGTTGAATTGGAAGATAGAGTGGAGTTAGGTATGTGAAAGAAATCTTTCCTCTGTATCAATGGAAAAAATTCTGCAAAGTCTTCCAGTCTCAGCTTGAGTGCAGCACAGATGGAAAGTTTAAACAGTCTACTATGCATTCATTATCTTCACAATAAAGCCCTGGCCTTCATTTTGAGAAATTAATTTATAGAATGTATTTTCCCAAAAGTTATATACAAAAATAAGCACCACCAAAAAGATTTGAAATAGGAAATTTATGTTTTAAAAATCTGAATCTTGGAAATATGGAATAAAATGCCTTTAAATTTTATGGGAGTAAATACTGTAGATGATTTTGAAAGCCGGATTGATTCATGGACAGCAGTTATCAATAGCTTCTTGGATTTATGATTGCATCATCATCATCATCATAAAAAAGTTGGAAGGGATCTTGGAAGTGATCTAGTCCAACCCCCTGCTCAGGCAGGAAACTCTATACCATTTGAGACAAATGGCTGTCCAGTCTCTTCTTAAAAACTTCCACTGTTGGAGCATTCACAGCTTCTGGAGGCAGGTTGTTCTACTGATTAATTGTTCTAACTGTCAAGAAATTTCTTCTTAGTTCCAGATTGCTTCTCTCCTTGATTAGTTTCATTGCTTCTTGTCCTGCCTTCAGATGCTTTGAGAATAGCTTGATTCCCTCTTCTTTGTGGCAGCCCCTGAGATATTGGAACACTGCTATCATGTCACCTCTCGTCCTTCTCTTCATTAAACTAGACATACCCAATTCCAGCAACCGCTCCTTATATGTTTTAGCCTCCAGTCCCCTGATCATCTTTGTTGCTCTTCTTTGTACTCTTTCTAGAGTCTCAACATCTTTTTTAAATCGTGGTGACCAAAACTGGATGCAGTATTCCAAGTGTGGCATCACCTATTGTACAGTGCCTCTTAAAAACCATTGAAAGCTTTGTTGCTTTTGGGTAGCACGTCTTACCCTACTGTTGGGAGCTCCTTGAGGTAGTCGGTTAGCCACTGTACAAAACATTGGCTTGATCCATCAGATTGTTTGGGCGATGGATCATCTGCATATTGGAAGCAAAATGGGACTCTTCATTTTATTTGCATAACAGCATTGAGCTAAGACAGACCATGACTGGGATAAAATCACCTAGTGAGCTTTACGGTTGGGGGGGTATGTTAAATCTGGGCAATGTTTTCAATTTTATACAAACAATAATAGGGAATTTGTGGTGTATAAAAAAAGGTTTCCCAAGACTTCAAGTTAACTACTACATTAAATTAGTTCCGGTTTTAAGGTAGAGTTGCTTAAAAATATTGCTCAATTTTTTTTAAAGTATCTCTTCCATAGCCTTGAGAAATATATCTGAAGAAAACATAGAATTTTTGGAAAAAAGTTTATATTAATTGACTTCAAATGAGTCTTCTTACTACATTCATCAATATTCACCCTAGGGAATGAAAGTACTGCAGTGAACCAAAATAATGACCTTTAAAAAAAAAAAAGAATATTCTTCAATGTGATGATATGATGATGATGAAAATCAAGGCTTAGTCTGGTTGGTATTTGGCTGAGGCTATCAGACTATCAATTAAAAAAGAAAAACACAACCTGGAAAATAATAACACACCATGTGCATATTGTTGTTATGATTTCATAAATATGTCAGTGAAAATTTCAAAGGAGTCATGTTCATTTGATGCGTCTGTTCTGGTTTCAGTTTGAAGAAAAATAACCATAAAAGGAGAGACACGGGAACTTTATATTGTCCATGAGCTATTGGGATTGCAGAGAGAACAGAATCATGGCTAGTTTCTCACCATCTTTGCAATTACAACAATATTTATTGCACTTCTACCTAAATTGCATCATTATACTTACTTACATTTGCCTTTAAGCATACAAATCATTGTACATAGAGCCTTTTCTTGCATATCTCTGAACTCATTTCTGGGTGATGCACTTCCTCATTTTGGGTGGTATCTAAGTGTCCAGTTTAAGCCCACACTGGTTCAGGAAAAAAATCTTTTAATGAATCTAGTACAAACCCAAACATTAGAATGTCCTGTCAATAACTGGGGATATAAGAAAATCAGGAGTACAAATAATTATTATTTCTCTGAAGTTTTAGAATTAAACATGTGTAGAACTTTCATTTTAATATAGGGGTCAGATGAGAAACATGTGACTTGTATCAGACTGACTGATGTCTTGGAATTCAACAATATCTGTGGGCCAAATGTTCATCAAATAGCACAAGTATATGATAGAATTTGGTGTGTGGTTTTCCTTCTTTTCTTTATGCGATCTTTGTTGTCTTCAACTTTTCTTCCATTTTTTTTGCTAATTACCTTTAGGCAGAAAGGGTGAGGGATATGCTGACTGATTAGAACAAATGTATTCCTGTGAAACTTGATTGAGAGCGTGAAGATAATTTCATGGTTAAGCATTAATTCATTTCCCCCATGGAAAATGAAAATAAAAATGCTTATGCTTATGTCTAGACTTTGCCCAAATAGTTGCATGTTTTGCATTTGTTTAAGCTATATGTTTCAATTTTTTTCAGAACTTGAGTAGTAAACACTGTTAAATTCAATGGGACATAATTTTCAAATGTACATTATTTGTTTGAGATTGCTAGGAAAGTTTGAAATTGCTAAAAAAAAAACCAAGTTATTTTAGCAAATCTTGCATGCCATTTTTCTTGATGTCTTATTTATAGCCAGGCCTAGAGGCTATAAAATAATCTGTAAAAGTAATCACAGTTCAGAGAGCTGCAACTTTTCAGTTTCTTGGTACAAGGTGAAAACAGATGGTTTCTTTTAAACACAGTGATATCAATATATTCATTCTCTGTTGGTTTTTATATATGTCTCTGGAAAAGCCATTAGAGATAGATAAGCCTATCTAAATAAATTTTGCAATGACATCAGTTAAACCCTACTATTAGGAGCAGAAATTAATTTTCTTTCTTTTCCTTTTTTTCTCTTACCACATTAAAAGTAGCACAAGCTACTTTTAATACTGAAAACTTAGATATTTGTCATTTGACCAACTTTTAAAAGTAATATCCTTTGTAGAAGCTATCAGGGAGAACAATAATTTTGTTATATTTTGTTTTGTTTAAACAGGGAGGATAACCCTACTAGTTTTTTAAAAAGATATAATAACTATGTACTTAAAATGTGTCTCTTTATGTGAAACAGATGGAAATTTTCAATCCTAGGCTATAATTTATTTGCATGTAATAGTACTTCTGAGTAGATTTTCAAATGCAGTGCATTTTCATAAATGTCAAGAAAATCATACTAAGAGAAAATGTGTATTACAAGATGATAACATAAAATCTTCACTGAACTTACTGGTTCCCAACTTTTTGATGATTTGGTACTTAGTAAACATTTTGTTAGATGATAAGTACCTATTTTTCTGAAGCTAAGCCTGAGAAATAAGTGGTACTCTGGACTCCCAGTGCAGAATTAAATCAAGTTTGACATGTGACATAAGATATAGTTCACATTTTTCTTCAGCTACTAAAAAGCATCCACGTAAGGAGTGATTCAGAATAAAGGCAAAGTGGGATAAGAAATAGGGGTGCCAAACCTACTGATATCAGTCAGTATTAATCTAGATTCCACCCCTTCTTCTTGCTGATTATTTTCATTGAATACGCTTGGAAAGGGGTATTCAAGGCATATTTAGGCCGCTGGGTTCAATTTCTAGTTCAGTACAGAAATCTCAATTAAGGACTTCAGCTTATCTCCAGCTGGATAATTGCTTCCATTATCACATTTCTCTTTTCCCCAATTTTTAGCCAATGTTCAGTATCTTCCCGTAAGTTTATACCATTGGACAATGAAGAGATTGTGGATTACTGTATGTTGTAACACTTTGTCAGATGACTGATAAGTGTTTTATTTTCCTTCGGTTCTCTTTTCAAATGTGAAATGTAACCAGTTCCCTAGGGTTGTCCTTCATAAGGGTTAGCTTCTGGTTTTCAAGCATTTTTATCAGGTTCTGGGATATTTATTCAGTGTCCTTTCTCAGATAGGCCAGCAATGTTAATTTGCCTATCACTCACAAAACACACCTTTGCTCACAGTCATTAAAAAAAATATGCAATATGAATATGTCTGTAAGATTCAGCATGCACACTGCTCTGGTTTTCAGCAACTTGATATTGAAAGGCAGAATACCTTATGACAAAGTTTTAAACATTTCCCTTAATGTTGCTTTTGGTCCCAAACTTGAAAAATTGTATATCACAAACCAGGTAAGCTCCAAAACGTTTGAACTGTTTCTGAGGCAATAAAACCTTGATAGACTTTTCTCATCATTGCCGTTTTCTATTGAGAAACATTCTATTCTATTCTATTCTATTCTATTCTATTCTATTCTATTCTATTCTATTCTATTCTATTCTATTCTATTCTATTCTATTCTATTCCATTCCATTCCATTCTATTCTATTCCATTCTATTCCATTCCATTCCATTCCATTCCATTCCATTCTATTCTATTCTATTTAGATTGGCCTTCAGAAGAATTTATATGCATTTAAAGGATATCAAGAAGATCATTTGTGCAAAAAAAGACTTGCTGGTGATCTATAAACAGGGACATGCTTTAGTTTACATAATGGGTCAGGGAATACCTGCCCTGGCTTCTTTTCAAACTTCCATTTCTCTCAACTGATTAATTTCTTGCCTATATCTATTTTTTTTCCTTTCTAAGAAGACAGATGCTCAATACAGGCTGCCCTCAGTAAAAAGGGTCATTTCCAAATCTCTTTCCTGATCTTTTGTGTAAGTATATTGCAACTTGAACTTCATCATATGCCTGCTATTTCCAGGATAGCCACCAAATATGGAAATATTATTAAAGACAGGGTTTTTTTTGGGGGGGGGATAGAACCTTGTTCTCCCAGTTTGAGGAACATTGATTAAAATGGTTCAGGAAACTATTGGGATTCATTTTTAAATATTTTTATTTATTTATCAAATTTATTTACTGTCCATCTTGTGGTTTCCCCATATTACTAATAGACCAAAAATGTCTTGAATGAACAGTTCTGTCTGACTCAACATTTTTTATTATCCACCTTTTAAAATGCGTAGTACATAGCATTACAGAGCAATGAAACTAATATTTATTAAGACATCTTTTGAACAAGGCTAAATATTTGCAATGAAAAGTAGCTGAAGGCCAGAAGCACACACTCTGACAGGCTCTTAAATCTCCTTTGAAGTCAATGGTACTTCAGAGTTCATAAGGAGCTTGAGAACTACACTAGTAAAGAGCCCAACAGCAAATCTATACACTCACTGGCAATGCTTTTATTAAACATACTTGCCATTTCCCTTTTGTCTGGATCACAGTTTTCAGTAAAATGTGTAAATTATTCAGCTACTAGTTAACTTGTTCCTGAGTCCTCTTCCAAGGTGACACCTTGGAAACATCTTTTCTCCTGTCTCCATTAGTTTTTTCTCTCCTTTTCTCTATGTATTCACAATAGTAATATGAATAAGGTTGAAGTGATAGTGGAAATGTCTATTTTATCAGTAGTCAATTGTCACATTTCATCTCAGTATGGCTCTTCAGATACTCAACCCTTTGTTAACTTAATTGACAAAAGACTCTCAAATACAGATAGTCCTTGACTTATAACAGTTCACTTAGTGACCATTCAAAGTTACAATGACACTGAAAAATGTCACTTATGATCATTTTTCAAAGTTGCGACCTTTGCAGCATCCCCAGGATCATTTGACCAAAATTCAGATGCTTGGCAACTGGTACATATTTATGACTGTTGCTGTGTCCCAAGGTCATGTGTTCCCCTTTTGTGACCTTCTCACAAGCAAAGTCAATGGGGAAGCCAGATTCACTTAACAACCAGGTTACTAATTTATCAACTGCAATGATTCACTTAACAACTGTGGCAAGAAAGGTTGTAAAATGGGGCAAAACTCACTTTACAAATGTCTCACTTAACAACAGAAATGTGGGGCTCAATTGAGGTCGTAGGTTGAGGACTACCTGTACAATTTGGATGGAATAGATTCTTTACTAGACAAGAATTAAATCAAGTTCATTATGCACAGAAGACCTATTTGAGAAGAGCAGAGAAGAGCAACAAAGATGATCAGGGGACTGGAGGCTAAAACATATAAAGAACAGTTCTTGGAACTGGGTATGTCTAGTTTAATGAAGAGAAGGACTAGGGGTGACATGAATATCTCAGGGGTTGCCACAAAGAAGAGGGAGTCAAACTATTCTCCAAAGAATCTGAGGGCAAGGCAAGAAGCAATGGATGGAAATTAATCAAGGAGAGAAGCAATCTAGAACTAAGGAAATTTCCTGACAGAACAATTAATCATTGGAACAACTTGCCTCCAGAAGTTATGAATGCTCCAACACTGGAAGTTTTTAAGAAGAGATTAGACAACTATTTGTCTGAAATGGTTGTCCAATCTCTTTCCTGTCTGAGCAGGGTGTTGAAGACCTCCAAGGTCCCTTCCAACTCTGTTTATTCTATTCTATTCTATTCTATTCTATTCTATTCTATTCTATTCTATTCTATTCTATTCTATTCTATTCTATTCTATTCTATTCATTGCACTATATAGCAATCGAAACCTATTTATGGTTAATGTTTTATGGTTCAATATTCTGTGCCTTTTCCTCTCACATTTCTTAGTTGGTGCACATGAAGTATTTTAGGAATTCATTGTTTTGTTTCCCCTTATATCTGGAAATGAATATAGATTGCAACAATGGTGATTCATATTCATCAGACTAATATTTTATGGAAGGTCCCTCCCCCCCAGAACAGAGTAAGAATATAGATTATTACTATCATTAAAAAAGAAAGTATGACACATTATTTTCTGCCCCATATTATCTGCAGTTTTGTTGTTCTTCCTGGCAGCCCACAATACTTACAGAAAAATTACCTCCCAAGTCATGTTATGGTCTGTTAAGGTATAAAGTGTAAGATGGAGTTTGTTATGTCTTTTATTATTACATTTCTACTTTGAACCTGCAAGTGCTGCTGTAGTATTTTCTATTAGCCTTCAATGTGAAATTCTCCAACAGTGTTACAGATATACTGTATTGGGGAAGGAAACTTGATGGGCTCCCCAATTTCTTATGAAATAAAACTCCCTTAGATACTTTAAACAGCTTCCTAAGCAGGTAGATTTATATAAACATGGGATATGCATATGAATTAAAAGCAAATGCAACACTGGATAGTAGCAACTACATTTTAAACAACACAAGAAATACTTATGAGGTTCTACCATTTTGTGTAAAATATTACAATTCAGTACAATTTTTATTTCATTTAGCTAGATATTTTCTCCCAAATCCATATGTGACTTTAAGTGTAGCTGTTTTAATTATGTCTGGCCTCATAGGATTAAAATGCAAGTATTCCAGCCAATTCAATTAGTGTCATTCCTTGCACAAGACTATCCTGAGAAAATTGTTTTAAGATGAAAAGAACAAAAGGACTAACACATATTCTGCTGAGACAGGAAAGGGTGCAGGTAAATAATTGCAAAAAGACTACCTTCTTTCAGAAAGAATGGAATTGCAGTAAATTTACTGATGGCAATGTCATGGCTCCTTGGATGAAGAGGAGGAATTGTAATTGGGTTCTAGACAACTAATGAAGTGAGTCTTGATACAAAGGTTTACATACAACATTATGGAGTGAGTGCCCAGAAACCATTTCTACAAACTCTAAGCATGAGTTGGGTACCATATTATTTACCCCCAAAGAACCTTGCTGGTTTTAATAAATATCCAGAAGTTAGAAGAGAAGTGCGCATTTGCAAGAAGCAATTCATATAAAAAATAGTACTGCTCATAAATAGCACATGGCTACGAAAACATATCTATTAAGGGCTGTAATGGTTTCACAATGCAGACTGTTTTCCTATGTCTTTATAAAGATCTATGACCTTCTGATTCACCGTGGGACCACTTTTCTGTTTTGTTTGTTCAAGCTGGTTGCTTATATGCGTTTGATTCTTAGAATCGTTGATGGTTTGATTTCCCCAACCATGTATTTGTTTTCTCTGTAAAATCCAGCTTTCCAGTCGGAACTCTATGTTTCAACTTGGAATGAATTAGATTTAACAGCCTTGTGAATTAATCAGGAGTGCCTCATTAATTAGAGCTTGTTGAAAGCCATCAGAGCAAGAGAGCGATGTTAGAAAAATCCAGGAACACATCACCGAATCCTAACTGGAAGCACGAGCATGTTCAGCGGTCTATCAGTTACCTCTGATCCAAATAGGACTAGATTCAGTATCATATGAAATCTGATATCAGGGTCACTGGATCAAGGTAACAGCAGGATTTCCTTCATATTCAACTTGGCAGAGCTTGACAAGTCTAAATTCTAAGTCTGTATTTGTCTTAAATCTGTCAAACAAAGGACATGGCTCATCTAGATAAGAATCTTGATTGCAGATTAAGACGTTGATTGCTGCCTGTCAATACAAAGAATATTTTCTTTTTTTATATATCCACTCTGGTTTAATTATGGTGCTTCTTCCTCCTGTCCTTTTCGTGGTTTAACAAATGTTTTGCTCTGTGCTTCTCAACCTTTAAGCTGAGTGTCTATTGGTTTTTGACATAACTAACATTTCTCTCTTATGAAATTATGGGTCCCAAGTTAATTTCCACAGCCATAGCTAATCTTAAATGGAACTGTAAGGACCCACCTCAGCTAACCACCCAAGAAAGCAGAACTCTTGAAACAGGCATTATCTCAAAAGGAAACTTGTAACCGAGCCGTGCAATTGGCAGAAAGTAATTGGGATTTTTAGCCTCCTGAGGGGTATCCCCATTTTCCTCACTAGTTCCGGGCTAATCATGCATCGGGTATACCCCGAGTCCAGCAAGGCAGCTAATTTTACTGTCTTCCCAGTGCCATGTATAGAAACTTCTAGGGGAACTGTTATGGGGTCGATTGGCCCACTCACCAATGGGTCATTCTTGTAGTCATCTTCTGTCTCTTCTGGGCCATCGTAGTGTGGAGTCAGAGCTCGACCCTCTTGTTCGCGTCCCAGGGGAGCTCTACGACTTCTTTGGACCTCATCGCAGTCTCCCTGGGGTGCGGTGAAGCTCTCGGAGGTCTCCCAGCTGGTAGACGGTCCCCTCTCTTGGCAGGTGTCTTGCTGTGTCAGTCCACAGGCCGATGTCCCTCTTTACCACATTTGAAGCAGGCGGTGCTGCAAGATGGGGCAGGCGAACCTCGTGCGGTCTCCCCTTGCTTCTCTGACTGCGGTTTGAAGCTTGGTCTCACTGGCTGATGTAGGTGTTTGCGGTGATCGATCTCTACTTCCTCAGCTAGCAGGCACCAATCGTACAGCCGTCCCGGGGCTCCGCGAGCTACGCAGGCATTACATAGCTCCTCGTTGATCCCATGCTGGAAACAGCTTACCAGGATGTCTTCCGGCCAGCGAAGGTGATTGGCCAACTCTCTGAATTCTTCAGTGTATTCAGCAACTGGTCTCCTTCCCTGGTTCACTGTTTTTATGCATTCCCGGGCTTTCTTGTCTGCCAGCTGGTGGAGAGCAGCCATAAAATGGTTGAAATTCCTCATTTCGGATGCATTGCAATTGTACAGGGTTACCATCCAGTCAGCTGCTCCACCTTCCAAAGCTAAGGTAAACCACCCGGACCTTCTTGACATCAGTAGGTAGTATTCTCCCATAGATTTGCATGTAGATGAATACTTGCAACTCCCCCGGTAGGGCAGCAGCTTCTCCGGGTTGACACATTCCTTTCTCAAGTGGATAGAGGCAGGAGAGGAAAAGTAGAAAGCAAAAGTTATTCCAAGCGAAAGCAATTATTCCCCCTCCCCCCAGTAGAATGGCAGGTCCCAAACAAGAGCACAAGAGTATATATGCAAGAAAGGCAATAAGGATTTGGGGACCTGACAGGAACTGTTTGGGAGATTCAGCTACTCACTACTGCTTCTAACATCCTTCCCATTAGTGATTTTGCTGAATTATGAAGTTGTTTATTGCTATCGGGATCTCTGAAACTGCTGCATAGTTTATGCAGCTTCATCTGAAAATGATGGGAAGCATCCGATATTTTTTCAGTGCCCATAATGCCGACAGATAGGGGCATAGCAGCAAGAGAGCAAATCAGTCCAAACATGACTTGGACATGCATATTGGCATATTTTAAACTAATTGTTTAGAAATCATTCTGTAATATAATGTGATCTGAGGTCCTATAATTATTTATCTGTTTTCCTAAATATATCTGCACAAAGATAACATGCAGAAGTCCCATGCCAGCAAAACTGGAGGTCTCCTTCATCTGACTTTTTACAACGGATAGACAGTGCCATGTTAAGTTGATAATATAGCCCTAGAAAGTCAAGGAAATATAGCTAAGTTTAATTCCTGAACTGAGAAGAATCCTTAATGGCTTAACTGAACTCGGAGAGATAGAACACTTAACTTTTTTGGATGGGGGGGATACACAAATCTGCACAGATGATATTTAAGGGTATATGCAGGACTATATGTGATTTCTGTATCTATGTAAGAAAAGAAAATCCCCTAAATTTCAGCTCATAAAAGTAAGTATGTAATTCTGTGTTTTGTGGTTATTCCCCCCCCCCCTAAAATTTGGGAATATTGACAAAAGGAATAGTATTTGTGGGGAAAAATCTGAAGGCATAAGGTATTTTCTCATAATCTTGCAAATGTTTAAACTAATCATTTTTGGTAGTTGGCTTAGCTAGGTTTAACAGGAGGTACATCATATTGTATTGTTCACTATGTAGTTATTAAAGAAATCCAAACTATCCAATGTAATTTGGTAGCATAAAATAGTTCAATGTGCACAGTCACCCAAATCAGGACTTTGGAGCTATAGACTGTACCTGGTAGACAAAGCATTGGTTTTCTTAGATGCCTTAGAAATGTTTTCCTCAAATCACAATTGGCTGAATTTATCCAACACATTAAGCCAAAATTGAGCAAAGGTCATCACTGAATGATTCATAAATATTTCTCTATTGACTTATTCTGTATTGCCACAATGCAGCTGATGCATCAAGTATTGTTTAATGCTGGATAATATGGAAGACAGACAACTATTGTATAACATATACTTCTTTTCTCTTTCTGTTCTGTGGATCACAACAGAAAGAGGAAAAGAGTACTCAGCAGCACAGAATAAAAAACTGTACAGATGAAGTAAATTTGATATGTCATAAATTTGAATGTTATTATTAGAATGGCTATAATCCTTAGTGCTAATCAAAATAAACCTTTGATTTGAAATAGATTCTTCTTTTCATTCATGATGACAGAAAGTGTGAATGGGTGAATTTTTATATTTATGTAATTGGGATCGAGGTTGAAACTGCTGAGTCTGGGTTTTATATCTGAATTTATTGAAAGCAGACTCAACAAAAGTTCCAGTCAGTCTCTTAAAACACTCAAAATTAATAATGCAAAGAAGATATTAATCAGGGATTGTATCACACTGATTTACATAAATTAATTAACGGCAGTACTTGTAGTGTAATGTGGTGCACTCTTATCAGTGCCTGAGAAAAGCAACAGACTTTGAAAACTGAGAGATTATCTCTCCAAATATATATCAAGGTCAACCACTGTACAACACAAATTACTATAGAAGTCTCAATCAATGGAACTCATAGTTTTATCAGTGACATTGAGCAAGAAAAAAGATAGAGAAAAGTAATCCATACCCCCTTTCTGCTTGATGTTCTTTCCATTACTCTTAGCAGCCTTTTTAAGGGTTCCTTCTACTGTTCCTTTCCAAGCAGAGATATTACTAATGGCCAACCACTTTGTTTAAAAAACAAATAAGAAAAAAAAAACTAATGACTTTTCCTTTGTGTATATGAATTGTGTGGGTTTTTTAAAAATCTACTTAGATTAGTTTGATTTCCAAGATTATTTAATCAACATGTTAACTAATATATTAAAGTCCTATTTGGGGCCACAGTATCTCAGAAGCATAAGAAGGGAATGACCAGCAGATGGACATAATTACAGAATTCATTGGTGCACTATTGGAAGACCTGAAGAACCGGTTTGAGAACAAATATAATCAGATCCATGTGGTTGGTAAGAGTCAACACTAACTTGATGCTACATAAACTTTGGTAATCATCAGTGGTCCTTCATTTTTTCCTTCCTCCATCAGGTAAAAGTAGTTTCTAGAGCTGGGGTCACCAATCCCGATGCCCGCAGCCCACTACCGGGCTGTGTCCTATTTGGAACTGGACCGTTTGGGCTGGTGCGCACATACATGCCCACTGGCCCTCTGCTCATGTGAGTGGAGCTGTGGGAGCATGCATGCGCGCTGGCCCACTGCTCACATGGCCCAGTTCCCCTCTTCCCTCCTCCAGCCGGGCCACCAGTTTGCAAAGGTTGAGGACCGTGGTTCTAGAGAGAGAAACTCAGGTTGCATGACCTTCATTTTTTAAAATATTTTCACACAGAAATGCATAAATGGCACTCAAATTGATGTATCTACAGCATCAAACTATGACGTTCCTCTTTTCCAAATAGGGTTATTTATACTGGAATAGTAGTCCTCAAAAGATTATATTCTTCCTAGGCTATCATCAGGGTCTTTTGTTGGTTTCAGTGTTGTAAGTATACTACTTGATTCCAGTATTATACATATTCTACTTGGTTAGTGATTCAGAGCAATTCACTGGATAACTAACAATTATAAGAACTATTAATCTCTGTACTACAAGACTGGATTGACCCAATTTTGAATGTGTGTGTGTTTTTTTTTTTTAAAAAAAACCAGCTTCTCCCACCACACCAATTTGATCCTGCGCTATGTTTCTGGAGAATTATCATGCTAATGGATAGACACCCAAGCCTCTTTATAAAATTTATTTCCATAAGAAAGAACAAAAATATAATCAATACTAGGGTTTAGATGTTTATAAGAAACTTTTCAAATCTGATATGCTCTAGAAGGATTGGGACCACAAATCCTAGATTTCCCAACCATTGGAGGGGTGGGAAAAACTATTTAGACATTTCATAGAATCTTGGGCTGGAAGGGACCTCGAAGGTCTTCTAGTGCAGTCCCCTGCTCAAGGCAGGAGGTTTTATACTATCCTGGTCAAATGGTTGTTCAGGCAGTTTTTGAAAATTTCCAGTGATGGAGCACCCACAATTCTAGAAGACAAACTATTTATTCATTCATTGGAGGAGTTAAAGGTAAGGATTGAGAGATGTCTTCTGGACTATTTTTTTTCTCCTGAGTGAAGCTTTTGAAACTTGAGTAGCTCCCACAGAAACCCCAGTCCCCGTCTCCCTATCAGCCTGCTAGGGT
Source organism: Azemiops feae (assembly GCA_023970755.1). NCBI lineage: Eukaryota > Metazoa > Chordata > Lepidosauria > Squamata > Viperidae > Azemiops > Azemiops feae. The sequence goes on along the minus strand of JALGBA010000023.1, from coordinate 5,803,094 downwards.
GAGTGCCTTATGGAATTTCTACTTTTTACCAACCTTCAGAAGTCTGCTTGATTTGTTCTCTTTCTTGAATTGCTGTGCTGAAGGGATGAATTTTAAGAGCATTAAAAAAAAACACCTTAGGTTAGGGACAAGTCAATCATGAAGATGGCCACTTTAAGGGAAATAATGCACTGCATATGCTGATGGAAATTAAAACTTGGTATTCATGTTTGTACTTAAATTTGGCATGTTTATTTTGGCTTTGCCAGTCTCCCTTGCTGGTGTATATATGGGCATAGGCTCATGTTTCAGGGTGATTTGCACCACAGGAGACAGTAGGCATATGGTTTTCCTGTTTTCCATTTGATTGCTGCAATTTCTTCCCAATTCCTTGGAGATGCTGCATACTATTTACATAATTTCTGTCTCACATACACGCTTGAATGCTTTATAGGGTTGTATTTTTCTAACCCCTCCTTAGCCCTTGAATCTCATTAAGCTCCTGAAATATTATAGGAATGTACTCTTTGTGGTTGACTAGAGCCACTGTTAAACCAGAGAGAGCTGAGCAAAAGAAATCTATGTATCACTAGATGGATCAGGAACTGCTAATATAAATCAAAAATACATCTGCGCGCATACAGAAATACATCAGACTGCATATGTATTAGCAGCTCATGTATTGGCTCATGGAGTTGGATTTCTCCTGTACGGAATATATTTCCTCCAAAATTACATTTGCTCGGTGCTTGCTGAGCAAGGAGATAAGATCCATACTTTCCAGAAAGACTTTTTGGCCAAATGATTAATATTAATGAATGGAATCACATTTATATTGTATTTGTATATATTAATATGTTTTTCAGATAATACATTTGCTTTTGTCTTTCTGTAATTTTATATTGCTAGCCATCTTAGGCATTCAGTGAATGGAAAGGCAGAACACAGAGTTTATACAAATTGCTACATAACAACGTTTCTCAAACTTGGCAGCTTTAAGACGTTATGGGCTTCAGTTATTCAGCCATATAAATTTTCTTAAATAAATAAAATAAATAAACTCCCAGAATTCCCCAGCCATCTCTGGGAATTGAAGTCCACCCATCTTAAAGTCGCCAAATTTGAGAAATACTGCTGTGTAATCCATTTATTTATTAAATTTATTTGCCTCCCATCTCACCACAGGCGTCTCTGGGCGGCTTACAACATTCAAAGCAATAAAACAATAAAATAGATATTACTAATAACAATAACAATAATAAAAACACAGATAAAGAAGGAGAGGGAAAGAGCAGGATGGGTGGGAGAAGGATCTTCTATTGGTCCATCAACCACCCTCCAACATGATGCTTCCCCATTGAGGCCTCAAGTCAACTGGCAGAGCCAGGTCTTCAAGTCTTTTATGAGAAGCCAGGAGGGTGGGAGCAGATCTCATCTTGGGGGAAAAGATATTCCAAAAAGTAGGAGCCACGCAGAGAAGGCTCTTCTGGACCCCGCCAGCTGGAATTCCTTCACAGACAGGGTTTGCAGTACTGTATGCCTCTTCTGCCGGCATGGGTGGGGCAGGCCAATTCCATTGGGTGAGACACTTCTTCAGGTAACCTGGCCCAATGTCATGCAGGGCTTTAAAGATGGTTACCAACACCAACATCAATTCCCAGAATGTCCAGCTAACATACTAATTGGAAATTTCAGGAATTGCAGTCTCAATCCATGAATAGATATTAACTATAGTAATTGCCACTATTATTTTTAAGGTGTTTATTGTCTTTATTGTTTTATTATTTGTATAAATAACTCTAGGCAGGGAACATGCATAATGCTACTTCCTCTGTCTATTTTCTACACAATAACAACCTTGCAGGGTGAGATGGGCCGAGATAGAGTCACTGGCTCAAAGTCACTCGGCCAGCTTTTTTTTGTGCCTAAAATGGGACTAGAACTCACAGTCTATTTGTTTCTAGTCTAGAGCCTTAACCTCTAGCTCAGTCTGGCTCTTATTTTATTGTTCTTATTATTTCAGTTGTTTCCTATTGTTGAGGATTTTTCAAAACCATTTTCCATGGGGCTTATTATTATCATCTTTTCCCTGACAAGCTGTACTAAAATTGATGAAATTTTAATTTTTTATTAATGAACTTTATTCTCTTTTTAAGGTATTTTTTGTATTGTCTGTTATCTTTGTCCATGAAAACAAGTGAGATACTTCCACCTCTTTTGGTAGTAAATATTTAGCAGTTCTTACTAATAATAGATAAAGTTAGTGAACATGAATGCAAATCATATATGCATCCATGCATGCCTAATCATGCCTAGGGACATTTTCAAATCATTGCAAGGTTTATAACTTACATTCCCTATTCAGAAATCCTTTCCTTTAAGTGTAAAGGCTTTGAATCTTTAATTGCTTCACTTTAAAAATGTTTTGTTTTGTGGCCTTCAAACCTATTTGCAAATATGTTTATACAAAGATAATTTGTTGGAATAGTGTTAACAATTTATTTATTATTATTATTATTAAATTTGTTTGCTACCCATCTTGGCAAAAGGGGACAGCAATGCAGCTGAATCCCTAGACTGAAAGGTTGGAAGTGTCAGCCTTCCTTTTCTATTCAAACTTTCCCATCAGGGCTAGCAGCTTTGTAGTTCTGTCTGTCACAATTAAGTCACATTACACATTATAGTAGTTATGCATTATATTTATACACATTATATAAAGTATTATACTTATTGCAAGTAAAAGGAAGAGAAAAAGAGAAAATTCTATAGCATCATCTCCTGGTCCTCTAGCGTGTAGCTTAGGAATCCTTTGTGGAGAAGTAGACCAATTCCAATTTTATTAAATTAAAAACAGAAAAGGTAATATTGTATGACAATCCATTTTTAACCTGACTCAGTTATGTGTTAAACAACCATCAGCCAAAGAGATAAAAATACAGATCCACGCAAATATAGATGGCATCTTAGAAGGACTCCAAGAAAAAAATGGAGAAAATAGGACTCTGTGCAGATCCCAAGTCTAGGCTGATGCGCTACTAATTACAAGCAAATTTGATGTGAAGAGGTGCCAGGTGGCAAAAAAAAACAAAAAACAACCAAACAAAAAACAAAGACATAAAGATTGAACTTATAAAGAAATAGGAATCCCTACAGACAGGAAATTAAATTTAAAATTATACCCAAAAATGCAATTAAATAATGCCATTTAAACTAAACTTTTTGTATTATTCTAGATGTTTTTATTCTAGTACAGGTAGTCTTTGAGATATGACTGCAATGGAGCCTGCCCATTACGGTTGCATGTTGTGACATTCGTTAGGTGATGCATCTCACCTAATGACTTCCCCACCCCTGTTTTCCCCAATGAATTGTTAAATGAAGCCTAGGTCATTAAGTGGAATACAGGGTGGCTCAAAGTTGGGGGAGGACCTTGGAGGCCTTGTGTAAACCCAGGCCCATTGCTCTGGTTGTCCCAAGGCCACCCCAAGATGCCCCATGCTCTACTTCCCACCTCTTGGATCCCCACAGGCCTTTTCTACTCCCATAGGGTCCCTCAGGTCTTATTCCTGATTCCCTCCCCACCAGGCCAAACACCCTCCTCCTCACTTGTCTTTTGAAGAGCTTTGAGCCCTTCCAGAGTGCTGGAATAGATTTTTTTTATGTGTGTAATAATGTGATAATCATGCTATCTACATGCCATTGTAACTTTGATGTGTAGCTGTTCTTTGTGGCAATGTAAAGATAGTAGCTGATGGTTTATGACTGAAATTCAAATATCACCAACTAATGGGAAAGCCCTCACATATATACAGAATATATGTGTCAGGACAGGGCTTTTAACATCCAGATGGGTAGTCCAATCAATCTTTTCCTGTTTTTTGTTTTTTTTTTCAAAATTACTGTCAGTTTACAGCTACTAGATCTGGTGGCTCTCTTCAATGTAAGTTAGGAGTTTCCTGGAACGGGTAATCCAGAGGCAACTACTGAAGAGGTTCTTCATGGAACCTGGGTTTTGGTGCAGGAGAGAAGTGTTCAGATGTGAGGTTCCTTGGGTTATATCCACATGATTTCTCCAAACCAATTATTGAACTGTTGATTAGTCAACTTATTGAGCACAAGGTGGCAAGAAAGATGGGTTTTAGGTTTTCTTATCATCTAGTCATCTGGATTTGTTGGATAAGTGAATAGTTAGAATTTGACAGAACACTTTACTGTTTCAGAACACAGCATACCCAAACTTTTGATCATCCAGAAGAGGATAAGAAAGTGGAGCAGGGAGGGGAACTAGTACAGATATGATATGCCAGGTATGATGGAAGGAAAAATTGCTCATTCAATTACATGCATTATGCGAGGGACAAACTAGCCAGTTTTAGGACTTCTCACTTTTTAAACCTGCTTTAAAAAGAAAATGACTGCAGAAGCCTGGGTTCCAATCTTCCTCACAGCCAAAACAACACTCTGGCATTTTGATTTTTCAGATATAAATTATTATGAATATATTTAATATCATCCGCCAATCACTTTTCTTTGATACTCATTCTTGTTAACAGTATCCTTTAAGAATGTTAGATACTGGGAATCCTCAGAGTATTAAAGCTATTTGGGTTATTTATCAAGGAAATTATTTATATACTTTAGCAATTAAAACATAAAGTTATTGAAATTTTCTTCACCAGAACGTAAAACACCTTATGTTTATAAGGAATTGGTTTTAAGACTAGTATTTTCTTGATGCAGTGTAATGTGCCAACATTATGTACAAGCACTACAAACATGGAGAGAAGTCTTGTAAAATTAATATTTTCCCTTCTCCTCCCTCCCTTCCTTCCTTCCCTCCTTCCCCCATCTCCCTTTCTCCCTTTCTCTCTCTCTGTTCAATTGTGGGCAATTTGTTCATTTATAAATGAGCAAGAAGTGCAGAGTTCAAGATATTAAGGAGATATACTTTCTTCAACTTCTTTTTAAGGAACTTTGTTCAGTTGACTTTCATGAATAATTTGAAGTAAAAGGCAAGCCATGCAGAAAGTCTGTTTCCTTTGTGGACATGAGTTTTGCTTTTGTATCCAATCATTTTGCCAATACATTTTCTGTTCAGTTCAGTTTTGATAGTCTTCAAAAGGCAAATATTGATTTTTTTTAATCCAATCATCATTTTTGCTTACTTATTTTATTGCTATTTGGAACATCCATTTCATTTCATTTTCATCTGTATGCATAAAACTGCATGTTAGTTTTATCAGAAAACCTATTCATACTGGAAGCACCACATACTGGAAAGCAGTCTTAGGGCACTTTTTCTTACACACATCCTGGGCAATATTTTAGCACATTTTTTCTATAATCTATTCCAGAAATTGGCAATGTTCCCACTATCCTCTATGCTCCCAGTTGCACTTTCCATTTCCAACAGTATTCAGATAACTTCTTTAGGCTACAAATTCTGCAGCCTTTGTCATTGGATATGTGATAGAAACGGATAGGAGCTGAAATTCTAAATTTCTGGTGGGGAACAGAATGTCTATTCCTGAATTATTTTTAAAAAAATTAATTAAACTCTCTTTAGGTCCCATTGACATTGCTTTTTTAAAAAAATATTTCAGCTTCTGTCCAGAAGAAAATGCAGTCTTTTTGAAATCTAACCTCTGCTCTTTCTTAATTCCATTTTAACTGCTCTTAAAATATTGAAGTGATATCTGGTAGGTTGATGTATTGCTGATTATCAAGTAAGTTAATGTGATAGTCGCAGGATCCAATCTGGATCGGTTACCGGGACCACAGGTTTGTCTTCCGAGCAGTTGAATTGCATGACTCTGATGGAAATCTGTTTTGGGGAAAAACTGCCTGAAAGCTAAGACTCAAAGGAAGACATAAGCATTTTTTTTTTTTGTATCACTCAAGGTCACGGGAGTCTTTGAGATCACATTATGAACTGGACAAAGATATAGTGTGACACACAGATTTTGCTGGAACCTTTATGATTATTTATTATTGGTATTGATGAGTATGGTGTGTCACGTTTCTGAAATATTTAAGGATCATAAGAGAACATGGAAGAGCTCAAAGCTGCCATTAATCCTAGTACTTTTCTCCTCTTAATGAATTAATTTCTTTTCCTTTTAGGATTAACTGAAATCATCTCATACATCATTGTCCCAGCATCCAGTATCTAATTAGTAATTCTCTACATTCTTTAAGAACAGAACTTTCATCATTTTTCATAGCCTATTAAACACATTCTTCTACTTCAATAATATGGTTTTTAAAATAAGACAAAATAGATAATAGGCTTCACAGATATATATTTTGACATCAGCATTTTACTCAAAGATATGTTTATGTTATTCAGTTTTGTTCATATATATAGGAAGATATGAAGATGTGAAGTAGTATAACTCAAAGAATAACAAGAATCTTTTTCCTACAGATCAAATCAACTGATTAGATTTTGATTGCTTTCAAGGAATGATGCAACAACCATGTCAGCAACAATATGCCTCTTAAAAACTGAGAAATATCCAGAACTCTGATCAATATATAGAACTGTTGCTTTCAAATTAGACAGCACATGTTATACAATACAATATACACATACATAGACATATACAATTTAATGATCCAATGCATTATTCAGGAACCTACCACTTAATTGTTATACAGGCATTCTTTCAAGTTTATTGGAATAATTAGTTCCATCTTCTCATTTTAGAAATCTTTGGATTGGTAACATTAGATAAATAAATACTTTATAGCCAAATAAAATCCAAGTACATTAATGTGTGCATCCTTAACTATATACTAGATCAGTTACTGTTTTATTGATAAATTTCTAGGAACTTTTTTGGATCCTAAGAATAATGTTCTCTTTAAATATTAAAGAAAATATGGCATTGTTTTGCCTGCCAGATTCAGTGTGACTGAAGCTAGTTTTCTTATTCATGTAAAATATTATCTCTGCAGTTGTTCAACTTTATTCCATCTTTATATTGATGTTAAGAGTAACATCAGGACATGACAGTTAAGAGTTCCATAATAGGGAAATGCTACCGTAGTGTTTGTACATCCATAGTGAAACCTGATGTATGATTATGCCAAGGAAGCTGTACATTAGAATCATAAAATCTATGTAGCCCTAGCATAATGAAGAATCCTAGTAATGGATACATGTAAAGTGTTTCTGATGTTCTCCTTGGGTTGTATCTGACTTTATCCATTTCTCAGTGGAATGCTGCATTTCCAGATCATGCCGCCTTAGGTCCCCAAATCTGTCTCAGACATCTGAAAACTCTGCTGGGTCAAATGTGAAAGGAGAAATTAACAAAATGTCCACTGTGTGATTGGAAATATTTCCGTGTTAACGTTGGTTATAGCTCCATATTTCTCTCATAGGCCTTTCCTAAAGTTTGACAATTTTTGTGCTATGGTGTTTCCATAAAAATAATTTCTAAAAGAGTATAATTTCCTAACTCCACAATTCAGTTTTCACAGATCAGATGTTTAAATGTGTTGTTATTACAGTAAAAGATGCTGTAAATACCCAGAAGAACATTATATAATAATTTATTTACATTTTAAACTGTGGAGTATGAATGCTTCCAGTGAGTCAGAATTTAGAAGAGGGCAATTTGATTCTAATAAGCCACAGCTAAAGATTTTATCATCAGTTGGCTTTCTGCCAGGGGGCAATTTTTCAAGTGTTGGAATTATCAACAGGGGATATTTGTCTGAAATGTTCAAGATTTGGCCAACGTACATGTAATTTCACAGTTTATCTTTTTCAGTCCTAGACAGGCAATCAACATGCCAAAGGAAAGGGCAGAATCACTGTGACATTGTAGTTAAGACTGGGAAAAAATCTGGTTTGAGTTCTCCCTCAGCCATAAAGCTCACTTGAGTGGCAATATCATATTGTCTCAGCCCAACCCACCTTAACGGGGGCTATGCCAGAAATAATGGAGAAGAAATGGTTCCTTGGCCACTTCAAGGAAAGATGGAATGTCATTAGATTTTTAATATTTTGTAAATTTCACCAGAAGTAATTCTTACTGAAGAGGATGCATTTCACTCTCATATTCAGTAAAAAATTAAGAAAAATACAGCATTCAGCAACTCAACCCAACTATAATTGGGAGTAAATCTCATTGCAATAGTTTTGTCAATGTTCCAACAGAAAACAATATTTCAACTTCTTGAGCAATTCAATTAGCAAATAATAGCTTTCATCTTCGTGTTTTCAAAAAAGCTTTGCTTGCTTTTAGCTACAGAATCCAGTCAAAAAGCAGTTATCCAGTAATGAACTCACTACTATTGATTCTTCAAGTGAGGTTTTTTTTCTCAGTAGTATAAACTATTCTTGAAGCTAGCATATATTTGTGTCAAAGCTTTATCACCGGGTTGAAATAACCAAAATCAGAGTCATATGGTACCAAATAAATGAAATGTATAAATAAACACATCAGTTTTAAATACACACACACCCCGGAGCTTTTCAAAAAATACATCTAAACCTATCTAAGATATCTTTTGAGGCTTTTTTCTCCTTTTGTAAAAACAGCTTAAAAACATTTAACAATAAAATAATAGACCATTTAACAATAAAAATAAACCATTATAAGCCCCCCCCCCGAAACAACACTTGCAAAATTATGCCCTGCTCTTTTCTGTTATATCAGGATGTCCCTTCTCCATAGAAATTGTCACCTCACACAAAAATAAATATTTTTTAAAAATCCTTGCTTTATATCCTGTTTTCATTTTTATGTTGGGAGCTTTAGTATCATCTTAGTTGTGGTGATGATATTTTATTGAAATAACTGAATTCATGCTCCTTAGCTCTGACTGCAGTTTGACTGAAAAATCTATCATCTCACTGATTGTCGGATTCACTTTGGTTGACATAACTGGCTAAGTAAGCATCTTACGTACTCATGTTTCATGTGTGTCCCTCCTGAAATTGCAAATTTCCGAGACAGAAGGAGGCTAGTCTTCTTTGGTTAAGGGTCCATGACAGTTGCATTCCCCTACTAGGACCTCCAAACAAGCTCTTGTGGATATGGTGCATTCCTTCTCAGCATGATGTTGTTCCTGGAGGGCTTCTTGTGACCTTAAAAAGCAGTGATTTGATGGGGCCAAAATAGGTTAGACATTGATTCTGTCTCAAAATAAATTAGAAAGGCAGCAGGACAATTTCAACCCCTACCAATTCTTATAATACTGATTATTGATTTTGAAAACTTTTTTTTTTCTGACTGTACAGAATGGACCTGGCTCTGTATTTGCAGAAGCTAAATAATTACATGTTACTTGGTTTAGATGCCAGCAGGAAATTCCAAAGTTTTTAGGCTAGATTAGGAAGTGTAGAAAATATCTCCGAAGAAGACAGTATCAAATCACCTTCCTACTGGTGTCAATAAAAGTGATTTGTTCATCTAATGGGAGTCAAGCTCAACCTGGACGCTTCTATATTTTTTAATGGTACCAGTTCCAAAAATGGCTTAATTCAAAAACCATTTTAAGCATGTTCTGTGAAATGAATTTATATATGTGGGATGTTGCTTTTCTTATTATTTGTTGACGTTCTTTCATGGCTTTCCTCCAGAAACTGAAGGGAACATTGGTGGTACTTCCTCCTCCAATTTTTCTCACAAATCCTGTGGGATGGAATAATCTAAGAGATAGGCATGGCTCAGTGTCATCCAGTGAATTCCCATGACTGAGGAAACAACTGCACCACATTAGTTCCTTCCGCTTTGGAAGCTGTCGTGTGAATATGTAAGACTGGCGAATGGTGACAGCAAAGCATCGTGCAAGCAGGAATCTCTCAAGAGGACACTCCTGTTTTATACTGGTTTGAAGAGACCTTGAAGTGAAATCTGTAATAGCTGAGAGAGCCCAAAAGGAGGAGTCTTTGTCCAGTAACACTTAATTTTTTTTTTTTTACTGGAAATCACATCATGTACAACTGGAACATTTTTGGAAAAAGATACAGTGTTATCTGATAATGATGGTGATGACGAAGATGATGATATGATATGAGAAGGAGCTAAGCAAGAACCCATAATGTGTGCACATTTCAGAAGCAATATATACTAGATGCCCAGCAGATTTAATGGGCATTAAATTCCTTAAATGGGTATTTTATTAAAGGCATTACTTGGGAGCAGTACAATTATTTCTATGACAATCAAAACGTTTCTTTTCATTATCTGTCCTTTTATAGAAAAACATTGGAAGAAAACTATGCTTCATTTGAGAATGTATTTCAGGAGTAATGCTATCAATAGTTCATAATTTCTACCTACTGGTTTTAAACCTTATTTAGGGATAATTATACCAATGAGTAGCTCATGCCGCTATTTCTCTATTGCTTTAAATATAAGCTTCAATGTATGTTTCCTTGTTAAAGTAAACTTTTCTCCATTTTGTATTCCAGAATTTTGCTGATCAATCTCTTCATCCTATACTTTTAAGAAGGATAGGGAAAGACAACAGTTAATATTTGTCTGCATAGGGATAGTTTTTTGGTTTTAATTCTTCATTTTATTTTACTGTCTCCTTGACATTCTATTTCAGTGATGGCGAACCTTTTAGAGACCAAGTGCCCAAACCGCAACCCAAAACCCACTTATTTATCGCAAAGTGCCAGGGCCGCATCAGCATTGTGGTGCCCTCGGGGGGGGGGCAGCGGGAGGCATGGCCCACTGGGTGGTGTGGCTGTGGTAGTCATGGCAGACTGGATGGGCATGGCCAGGGTGGGTGTGGCCACCTCGATGTTGCTCGTGGGGGGACGCCTGTGGGGGCTGGGCAGGATTGGGGGAGATCCAGGTGATCTCTGGTGGGTGGGGCGGTGGGCAGGAGGCTTTTCCTGCAGGGTGAGGCAGGGGGTAGGGCGGGGGTGCCATTGCTGCAGGGCAAGACAAGGCGAGGCAGGGGCGGCTGCTGCCTGACACCATCAGCCCCTGCACACAGAGGCCAGCGAGCACATGGGGGCGTGCTCTACCACCTCTACTCGAACTTGCTAGCCAACCGCTTCACCTCCTTTGTGCTGGGCGGGGCTGTTGCTCCGGGTGCCAGCGGCAGCCTAATGGACCTGCGCGAGATGCTGGCGGTGGCAGGCGTGCCCACAGAGAGGGCTCTGAGTGCCGCCTCTGGCACGCGTGCCATAGGTTCGCCATCACTGTTCTATTTGCTGTTCAGGCTTCGCCCTGTAACCAAATTTGGCTGTAGTTTTAAGTGCATACAAACAAGTATTTTCTGTATTTAATCTTCCACTGCTCATGTTTGCTGGGGGACAAAAACATTTGATAGTATGAAATTTTTTTTTGTATTCTTTTAAAATTTCTCATGTATTACAATTTTAAAATTCTTTCCAAGTCTCAAAGAAGGGGCACATTTTATATTAGGCAAAAGCTAATGGCCAACATTTTGGTGGTGGCTCAAGCTGGAACTTTCCTTTAAATGCTGCAGACCTCTCCAGTCTCCCCTGAACAGCACATATAAGGAAAAGGTACACTCTAGCCTATAATTGTTATCCTATGACACCGGGAGTCCACTATGCAATGGCCAATGTGTCTGTAATAATCAAGCGTCAAAGTTATAGCTGAACTCTTTGTTGTTGTTAGTTGCGAAGTCGTGTCCGACCCATCGCGACCCCATGGACAACGTTCCTCCAGGCCTTCCTGTCCTCTACCATCTTCTGGAGTCCATTTAAGCTCACGCCTACTGCTTCAGTGACTCCATCCAGCCACCTCATTCTCTGTCGTCCCCTTCTTCTATTGCCCTCAATCTTTCCCAGCATTAGGCTCTTCTCCAATGAGTCCTTCCTTCTCATTAGGTGGCCAAGTACTTGAGTTTCAACTTCAGTATCTGGCCTTCTAAGGAGCAGTCAGGGTTGATCTCCTCTAGGACTGACCGGTTTGATCGCCTTGCAGTCCAAGGGACTCGCAGGAGTCTTCTCCAGCACCATAGTTCAAAGGCCTCAATTCTTTTGCGCTCAGCCTTTCTTATGGTCCAACTTTCACAGCCATACATTGCAACTGGGAAAACCATGGCCTTGACTATACGTACTTTTGTTGGCAGGGTGATGTCTCTGCTTTTTAGTATGCTGTCTAAATTTGCCATAGCTTTCCTCCCCAGGAGCAAGCGTCTTTTAATTTCTTGGCTGCAGTCCCCATCTGTGGTGATCTTGGAGCCCAGGAAGATAAAATCTGTCACTACCTCTATTTCTTCCCCATCTATTTGCCAGGAATTGAGAGGGCCAGATGCCATGATCTTGGTTTTCTTAATGTTGAGTTTCAAGCCAACTTTTGCACTCTCCTTCTTCACCCGCATCAAGAGGCTCTTTAGTTCCTCTTCACTTTCTGCCATTAGAGTGGTATCATCTGCATATCTTAGGTTGTTGATATTTCTCCCGGCAATCTTAATTCCAACTTTTGATTCATCTAGCCCTGCCTTTCTCATGATGTGCTCTGCATATAAGTTAAATAGGCAGGGCGACAGAATACAGCCTTGCCGGACTCCTTTCCCAATTTTGAAACTGAACTCTTAGTGGCAGATAATAAGGAACAGACTCAATTTGAAGAACAGCAACAAAAACAGGACATTTTAAACCTCATATATACCTCATTCTCCCAGTTTGTTGACTTGTTGCTCTCTGAATATATGGAAATAGTATGGTGAAATTTTCTAAATCCTATTTGTAGGCAATTTGGTGTACCTTTGCCTAATTTATCCATGAGTCACATTTATCATTTTTTGTAAATACTGCTACATCAAAAGGTTGGAAAAAGTATAGGGATTGTAAAACTTGGTTCCGGTTCACATTGAAGTTTGAGAAGTGCAAACTGAATGGATTTGCTGAATTAACTTCTCTTCAGCATTCATTAAAACTGTTTCTACATGCAATTACTTTGGTGGTGTGGGTAGAGTGTTGGACTCAAACTGGAGAAATCCAGCTTCAGTGTCCCCCATTCAACAATAGAACTTAAAATATGGTACAGTCTTTGCTACCTAACTGATGCCACAGCATTGTTGTTTGATTAAAACTGGGAACGGGATGATACTGAAGAGCCGAACTAAAGAGTATACAGTGTGTATACTACATTAAGGTTTTTTTAGGGAAAAAAACCCTGAAAAATAAATTTAATAACAGAATTGTTCAAATTTCATCTGAGAGCATTTGTTCAAGGGGTATAGCAGAATAAATGTTGAAGGAATTTTCTTCATTTAAATTTACCATCTTATAATTGCCCTCCAATATTCTAACTTCTACACAGGCATGCTAATAAAATGAAGAAAAAATTATTCCTTCTATTTATGAAATAATTTAAAAGACTAGGTTGTTCTCTTCTTCAATAGATTGGGTATTTAAACTGACTTTGAACTACCTCTTTTTGAAGGGGATTCTAGATTTTGGCAGAGGATTTGTCCTTTCAGATGTTCCAACATTTGTCAAGATAAATCACTAATCTTGCTCAAGGATCAGTAAGTCTTCAGTGTATATATTGTGGAAGCTATTCATAAATAGTTATTTGAATAGATTTTTGGCTGTTTCCTTAAGCTGCTCGCTGAGCTGTGTTGAATTTCTTTTCTTCCCCAGTTTATTTAATGTCCTTTTTTCATAAAGGAGAGAATAAAACCCAAATAAAATTCTCTATTTCATTCTAAGGATTTTTTTTAAAAAGCTGTGGAAATGAGAATCCTTGAGTTAAGCCCATAGGTTGCCAACTTGAGAAAGTGGGGGTTGAATCTTGACCTGATTCTGTAACTGAGGCCCTGTAGGAATTTAGCTTCAAAAGTAAGTTGCCTGGATAAGGCCTATTTAGAGCTTGGATGGAGACCTCCAGTGAATACCAAACTCTCAGCCAGACTGGAAAATGGAAAAACGGCACTTGAAGAAAGCAGTGATAGACCACTTCAAGATGCTGCTAAGAACATAGTATGAATGTGTTCATGAGTCAAAGTTGACCTAAAGGAAGCCTCATTATTTATTTATTTGTTAAATTTAGTTGCCATCTATCTCACTGTGGGGCTACTCTAGATGGCTTACAATAATAAAAAGAAAGATGAAAAGTTGTATAAACAGAAATAAAATAAAATAATAGAACAATAAAGTAAACAATGACAAAGGAGCACAATGAGAATAAGTACATCAATATTGTTATGTCCTGGGCCTTGCTGAGTCATTCAGCAAGGCTCAGAAAGGCTGCAGGAAGGCTGCAGAGACCCGGACAGACCACGTGTCTGCCCGGGACCCAGACAGGCTGTCTCCAGCCTTGCGCACATGCGCAAGGTGGGAGAATGGCCTGCAACGATTGGATGTGCATCCCCTTGCAAGGGGAATATAAAAGGCCAGTGGCCATTGTGTTCTTGCTTCTGTTCTGTGAATGTACTTAATAAAGAGATCCTTTGTTGTGAACCTGCCTCGTCTCGATGTCTGCTTTGCAAGAACAGAACATTGGTGACGAGGATGGGATTCGCCGCATAGGAAGCCAAAGGAAAAGAAGCTAGGGCCAACTCACCTGAAGGCCTGAAGCGAAGAGAAGCGCGGCGTCCAGGAGAAGCAACCGCCTGCCAGTATGAAGAAGCTGGAGGTGGGCTTGGCTTCGTGGGACCCCTTCTCCTTCCTTGCGGCGAGAGACGTCGAAGAGGCTATCAGTCACAACGATGTCCAAGCTGGACCGTCTTGTCGAGTTTGATACTTCGCACCCAGAACGATGGAGCTCTTACGCAGCTCGCGTCGAGAATTACTTCAGGGTGAACAAGATCCAAGAAGATGAATTGAAAGCTGCTACTTTGCTGTGTGTCTGTGGGCAAGAGACTTTTGACATTGCTGAGAACCTTGTAGCCCCAGCACCACTGGAATCGATCGCCTATGCCGATCTAAAGAAAATGCTGCGCGAGCATTTTGAGCCCAAACTGTCTGTAATAGCTTGGAGGCACCAATTCGAGCAGCGGGATCAGCAGCCGGGAGGATCAGCTGCGGACTTCGTCGCAGCTCTGAGGCAGGCTGCTAGGCCATGTGCGTTCCAAGACTTGGAAGAGAGGCTCCGAGATCGACTCGTCTGCGGATTGCGAAGCCGTGAGATGCAACAAAAGCTGTTTGCTAGAGCTGATGTTTCCTTCCAAGATGCCCTGAGAGAAATTGCAGCTGAAGAAGCAGCCGGTGGCACGGTGAAGGCTTTGCGGTCGACCAAGAACCCTCCAGCAGCAGTTCCCGTCCATCAGGAGGTCGTGCGAGAGGCATCCGGAGAAGAATCCGAGGAAGAAGAGGTGGACAGACTTCAACAGTCAGCGGAGAGAAGACTGCAAGAACGCAGAGGGCAGACGCCTGCATCCCTTCGGTGTTTCGCTGTGGGGGTCGCCACAGGAGAGCCGACTGTCGTTTTCATTCTGCTGTTTGCCGGGCATGTGGCAGGCAAGGCCACATCGCATCAGCCTGCTTGGGTTGCCAGAAAAACAGGTCCCCCGAAGAGTTGCCTCTGAAAGGTACCAAGGTCCCCAGCCAACACAGGGTGGGTTTCTGCACGTCCCGTAGGGGGGTATTCAAAACTGGGGTTCACTGGCCCCTTAAGAAAAAGCTGTGCATTGATGTAAAGTTGCAGGGAGTTCCCCTGGCCATGGAGCTGGACACAGGATCCTCTTTTTCTATTATTTCTGCAGACACCTTTAAAAAGGTTTGTTCCAGGAGTGGCTCATGAGTCAAACTCAGGCCCTCCAATCTCATCCTCACTGACTTCCAGAATTCACGAGTCAGTGTGAAGGGGGAGGCCACGCTTAGAGTACAGCGTAAGGAATTTGATGGGTTGTTAGATGTGGTGGTAGTTGGGGGTGATCGCACGAGTCTTATCGGACTCGATTGGTTCGAGGCACTTGGGATCCAAGTGACTGGGCTTAACCATCTACAAACTGCCAGCCTTGCAGGAGTCTGTAAGGAGTTTGCTGATGTGTTCAGCCCAGAGCTTGGCTCATACAAGGGGCCTCCCATTGCTTTAAGGTTAGATCCAGCCATCACGCCCATTAGGGTTAAACCAAGGAGGGTGCCTTTTGCCCTCAAAAGTAAAATAGATGCTGAATTGGACAAACTGCTCCAACAAGGCATTCTAGAACCTGTGGATTCTAGTCCATGGGAAACCCCCATAGTGACACCATTAAAAGCCAATGGTGAAGTCCGAATTTGTGCGGACTATAAATGCACTCTAAACAAAGCCTTGCAGCAGCATGCATATCCAGTGCCTGTGGTGAGCCATATTCTGGCCTCACTGAAAGGGGGAAAAGTCTTTGCTAAGCTTGATTTAGCTCAGGCCTACCAACAGTTACCTGTTGATGAGGCAAAAGCTGAGGCCCAAATTATAGTTACTCACAGAGGGGCTTTTAAAGTAAAAAAGCTGCAGTTTGGGGTCAATGTAGCCCCTGGCATTTTCCAAGGGATGATGGAGCGAACACTCCGTGGTATTCCTGGGGTCTGGCCCTATTTCGATGACGTCCTCATTGCATGAGAGTCATCTGGGAACTTGGCTGAAAGGCTGAGAGCTGTCTTGCTGCATTTCCACCAAGCTGGGCTGATGTTACAGCAAGACAAATGTAAGATTGGTGTAACATCCACCGAATTTCTAGGCTTTCGTATTGATGCTGAAGGCATCCACCCTGCAGAGTCTAAATTCCAGGCCATTCAACTGGCCCCAAGTCCCCAGTCAAAAGCTGAACTCCAGGCTTTTCTGGGCCTACTTAATTTTTATCATTCATTTCTCCCACAAAAGGCTGCAGTGGCTGAGCCGTTACACCGGCTCTTGGACAAGCAGACTCCATGGAAATGGACAACGGTCCATGAAAAGGCTTTCAAAGAAGTCAAGGCCTTGCTATCTTCAAATGCGATACTGGCGCATTTCAATGAGCAATTGCCTGTGTGCATCGCATGTGATGCGTCCCCTTATGGGGTAGGAGCAATGTTGCGTCATCTCAAGGCTGATGGGACTCAGGTCCCTGTGGCCTATTACTCCAGAACTCTCTCATCTGCAGAGCGTAATTATGAGCAGATTGACAGAGAAGCCTTGGCAGTAATCTCAGGCATCAAGAAATTTCATGAATTCTTGTATGGCCGCCATTTCATGGTCTACACTGACCACAAGCCTTTGCTGGGTTTGTTTACAACCAACAAGCAGACGCCACACATCATCTCCCCCAGAATGCTGAGATGGTCAATTTTCTTGTCAGCTTATGACTACACCCTGATTCATAAACCAGGGACAGAGATGGGCCACGCTGATGGCCTTAGTAGGTTACCTCTAAAGCAAATAGAGGCAGACCCTGCTCCTGCTGTACACATTCTTTCCATTCAGGAATTGCCTGAATCTCCCCTCAATGCTAGGGATGTGGCTGCTGAAACTGCCACTGATCACACGCTTGCATGCATGCTGACATGGGTGTTGTCAGGGTGGCCTGACACGTGTCCTGGTACAGAGTTCCAAAGTTTCTGGCATAGGAACATGAATTTTCTACATTCAAAGGGTGTATCCTGTGGGGAAGCAGAGTAGTCATCCCGGCCTCATTGAGAACTAGAGTCTTGCTCTCTCTGCATGAGGGACATCCGGGAATTGTGAGGATGAAGGCGCTTGCGCGTAGCCATCTTTGGTGGCCTGGACTCGATAAGGACATCGAGGTCCAGGTTCAGGGGTGCCAAGTGTGGCAACAGTCACGGCCTGAGATGCCCCAGGCCCCTGTACATAGGTGGGAGGAGACACTCACTCCATGGTCACGCGTACACATTGACTATGCTGGGCCCTTTCAGGGGCAATTCTTCCTTCTCCTCGTGGATAGCCATTCCAAATGGCTAGAGGTCGTTCCTGTATCTTCCACTATTACTGCCAGGACCATCCAGGTGCTAAGAGGAATCTTCGCTTCCCATGGTCTTCCCGATGTCCTTGTTTCAGACAATGGTCCCCAATTTACCTCTTCTGAGTTTCAGGCTTTTCTTCAAGCCAACATGATCCGGCATGCTACGTCTGCTCCTTTTCACCCTGCCACCAACGGTCAGGCTAGAGGTCGTTCCTGTATCTTCCACTATTACTGCCAGGACCATCCAGGTGCTAAGACGAATCTTCGCTTCCCATGGTCTTCCTGATGTCCTTGTTTCAGACAATGGTCCCCAATTTACCTCTTCTGAGTTTCAGGCTTTTCTTCAAGCCAACATGATCTGGCATGCTACGTCTGCTCCTTTTCACCCTGCCACCAACGGTCAGGCTGAACGCATGGTGCGTACCACCAAGGAGGCATTAAAAGAATCACTCGAGGACCCTGGCATCACAGTTTAGCCGATTTTTTCCTTGCACACCGCACCACACCTTGCACAGCTACAGGAAAGAGCCCAGCTGAACTCCGCTGGGATCGCAGACTGATCACAAAGCTGGACAGGCTGCACCCAGACCAGGTGGCTTCACAGGTGTCACAACCGCGGGCACCTAGGAGACTCCAAGTGGGTGATCCGGTATGGGCCAGAAACTATGGGCATGGACATCTCTGGGTACCTGCTGTGGTATGCAAAGTCTCTGGGCCACTGTCCTACGAAGTGGCCTTGGAGGATGGTCGTGTGCTTAGACGCCACATCGACCAATTGCGCTGGAGGCTTCCTGGCCACGTTTCCGCTCCTGGCTCTGCTCTCGGGGGGGAGGGGGACCCCAATTACGATTGTGGACCACAGTCTCTCCACGAGGGCGCTTATCCAAATATTCCTACACATGTCCCAGGTGGGGGTCTTGCCATGGAGGCAGCTCCTGACTCTGGTATAGACTCCGGGGGTCTGGCCATGGAGGCGGCTCCTGACTCTGGCAGAGGTCCCTGGCTAGGGGCAAATGGCCGTAAATCAGCTACTCAGGGTACTCCTGCTGCTGGTCTTGGGCTCGAGGGACAGTGCTCCCAAGAGGAGTCCCATGGAATTCTGGGGAACTCCACCCCACCAAGGGACTCGGGGAACTCAACCCCACCAAGGAACTCTGGTTTGGGTCTGGTGGATCCAGCCAGTCAGCAGTCAGGGGGAATCCCTGAGTCTTCTGGGCGACAAAGCCCTGGTTTTTTCTGCGCAAACCGGGAGCAGGCACTCCAGGCACCTATTCCTAATCCCACACCTACAATCGCACCTGCACCTAATCTGGCTCCACGAAGATCAGAGCGTGTCAAGGGTCCTCCTAAGCATTTAGGGGAATATGTAAGATCCCTGTTCACTATATAGGAGGGGTATTAGTCCTCGCCATCTGAGGGGGTAAACAAAAACAATTGTAGGTTGCGGTGCGAATATTGTCAAAGAGTGAAAGTCCGTGGACTCCATTGGGACCTGAAGGTAATAGGTTGCAAGGAGTAAGGTGGACGGTATAACATGCTAACCGGCCTGCCATGTTGTGTTTATGTGACGTGTTAAACAATTTGCTTAATTATTGTTTAATCCAAGGGGGGAGGGGTGTTATGTCCTGGGTCTTGCTAAGTCATTCAGCAAGGCTCAGAAAGGCTGCAGAGACCTGGAGAGACCACGTGTCTGCCCGGGACCCAGACAGGCTGTCTCCAGCCTTGCACGCATGCGCAAGGCGGGAGAATGGCCTGCAACGATTGGATGTGCATCCCCTTGCAAGGGGAATATAAAAAGCCAGTGGCCATTGTGTTCTTGCTTCTGTTCTGTGAATGTACTTAATAAAGAGATCCTTTGTTGTGAACCTGCCTCGTCTTGATGTCTGCTTTGCAAGAACAGAACAAATATGATAAACAAAAAGATGAATGGATGAAGAGCAGAGAGCAGAGATCAATCCAGTAGCCACCCCCAGCATGGAACTCTCCATTTAGTCCCCAGGCCAATCGGCAGAGCCTGTTTTCAGCTCTTGCGGAAGGATAGAGGCAGATCTTATCTTAGACGGTAAAATGTTCCAAATCTTTACACACATATTGAATATCTTTATATGCCAAAATTATAATTGTACACTAATATATATATAATCATTTAGGGAAGATACCCTGAAGGATTTTTATCTTTGATTCCCCCCCCCCCCAATATATGCTCTTTTGCTTTTAACTTAAACTTCAAAGTTGGAGAAGGGAGAAAAATATAAAATCATGAATGGGAAGATGTATAAATACTTTTTTTATTGTATTAAGCCCTAGTAGTGATGATTCTTGTCTGAAGAAATCTTTTTCATAAGTCCATTGTGGTAGATATGTTTTCTTGATTTATTACATTTAATATTTAGGTTGCAATTGGAAACCTCTGGAGATGTTCCATACCTGTTTGTCATACTGTACATAGGTTACTCATCACTTGATGATCTTGTGCTGAAAAATCAGCCTGTTTGAGTGATAAATTATGTATGATGTTACATTTTTTTCCTATGCAAGGAGCCAAACTGATGTAAATGTTCAGAGGTAAGTGACTAAGCTGGAGTCTAATTTAAGTGGATCCTCTTCCATCTATTCTTGTTCCCAAATCATAGTTTTATTGGGATTCATTCAATCTTGAATGAATAAAACAGCCTGTTCTAAAGATGATCCATATCCATGAATATGAACAGCAAGTTTCAAAAATCACAATTTAAATAAAGGTACCTTAGTAATTGCCAAAAATAGATACAAATTCATATCTGTATTTCTTTGCATATATAGATAAAACAGATCTTGGCTTATAGGCCATCAGTTAACACAAAGATGAAGACCTGAAAAGAATGGATCCAAACTATAACCCATTCTATATTAAGGCATGCTACCAAGAGGTTTACATTACCAGAATTATGACATCTTGGTTTTTCCCCCTGAATAAGTTCTTCTGGAATCCTAGTGATTTCAAACTTAGCACTGTGTATCTTTACCACATGGCCCGCTGTAGTGCTCACAGAAAAATGTAGGATGAGCACAGCATATGGCAAGATTTTAATCAAGGAGAGAAAATTCTAGATCAGTAATTACATGGTATTCAGTCTGCAAAAACTGATTCAGAGAAACCAACTTTTCACATGATGATATAATTAGTAATCAGTAAATGTGTACAATTTTTAAAAATCTCAAATTCACTTATATAAGTTAAAGACATTTTTTATATTCTTATAGTATTTCAAAAAATCCAGATGAGGAAAATTCACATCCATCCCACAACTAAAACCCCACTTCCTATTTGTTGTTCTTTTAATTTTTGCTACCATGAGCTAGTGTTGCCAGTCAGATTCCATGAGAAACGAAGCGGTAAATTGCATTATGTTTTATATTATCTCTGTGTATCACTAAACAGTGCTGCCGCAAATTGAGGAGCTATGTACAACATTTCTTAGTACAAAACCTATCCGTTTTGATGAATTTGTCCTAGAAAATAATGGCATTCTGCCTCTGTCTTTAGGTTGAAGAGCAAGATGTAAAGAGTTTGAATTTTTATCATTTTTTAAGGTTTTCTTTAAAAAAACAACAAAGCAAAATTGCCTAGTGAGTAAAAAGCATTGGGGCTGTAAATTAGAAGTTTTCAGACTTTGTGTCCCGGGGGGAAAATGACTTGCTCTGATTAGGGGAAGAAATAGATATTACTAACCTTGAATTGAAGCTCAGACTTCCTGTTTGCCTGCACAGCAACATTTTTTTTTTAATTTTTTTTTTAACTAAGGCTGAAATTCTGTCTTTGCTACAATCAATTTCCATTTTGTTGGAGACAGCATGAGAGGCAGGATTTTGTCCCTTGAACAGGGATCACAAAGGTGAAGGGGAAAAAAATCAAAAGATAGTGCTGACATTTTTCAAATTAAAAAGAAGAAAACCAGAAGCTTTGAGAGCAAAGTTCTTCCTGACAATGATATACTTATTGGACTGTATGCTTAGCAAATCATAAAGCAGAGAAGTTTTTTTTTTCCCCCTGGTGCATCAGCTAATGACAGTACATTTTTCTTGCCACCAAATTTAAGTGAGAGAATGGATAGGTGAGGCATCTGGTATCTATCATCCTTCACCAAGAACTTTCCTTCTACTTTTATAATTCCAGAGTTAGTATTTACTAACACCATGTTAGTTTCCACAAAAACCAGATGTGGTGTTAAAGATTTCTGTGACCCTAAATCACTCCTTAACACTTAGTGTCTCTTCATGGTCTCATGCTTGAACTTGATTCTGGACAGGTGTTCTTCGTGGGAACAAGTTTTTCTGCTACCTCTCTCAGCTCTTGGCTTCTTTGGCTTGAGGGCATGGATCCTGATGATGCATCTCTGCAAGCCATACTGCTTGTGTTTTCTGGTTAAGAGGCATGTTTATGATACATGACTAATAGAGAAATACAGATACATCCTACTTTAATTAGGGGAGATTAGCTGACATTGTGAAAGCTGCAACCACAATTCACTTATATCTGAATAATATGAAATAGTGCAGTCGATTTTCCTGTCTTTCATTTGAATACATTTAGATGACCATTTTGCTCTGCAGAAAACACTAAAAATTTGCATTCCTAAATATTCTCTGAGTAATGTCCGACCACTGCATTTTATTTGGAGGGTCATTGAAAATGTTTGCAGACGATTAAATTATTGATACATGTTTTTTGTTTTTGTTTTACTGTCCTCTTGAGTTTTCTGCCCCTCGTCTTCCATATTTGCTCAGAGTTTAGGATTCTATGACATTACACCCATGAGATTTCTCTTTTCATACTTGACTTTCAGTCTGGTAATGCTGTCCTTAGAGAGAAGAACTCCCCACAACAATATTTTAGATCTGTTTTCAAAATCATAAGATCAGTGAGTTGGAAGATTCTTTGGAGATCTTCTAGCCTAACCATTTTTCAGTATAGGATCCGCTATGGCAGATGGCTAACCAGCTTCTAATTGAAGGCTTTCAGTGATGGGAAGTACAGCACTTCAGTCTTGTCATCAGAAATGCTTCTTAATATCTGATATGAACTATTTCCATGTATTTTCAATCTATTGTTTCTGGTTCTGCCCAACAGAATAAAAAATCTCTCTCTCCTCTATTTGATATCTAAAATATCTCTCCTCAGCCTAAACTCTTCTCAGGAGCCCAGCTCCTCTAAGGATATGATTTCCTATTTCCTTCCATCAAGGTGGCCCTACTTTCCTTTTCTGCATAACATTTTCTATCGTTCAAATCTTCTGTGACTTCTCCAGAATTTCCCAGAGATTCTACAAGCATTTCTTTAATCACCTCTGCTAGTTCTTTCAGTACTCTAGGATATAATCCATCTGGACCTGAAGACTTAAATTCATTTCAAGTAGTTTAAGGAGTGGTTCTACCCTGTCCTTGACTATCCCGAGTTGCAACTCCTGTCTTATCATTAGAGGCAATCAGTGGCCAACTAGGACTCTATTTCTCTTCTGAAAGAAGATTGATGACAAATATGAGTTATCTGTCTTCTTCCTAACCTCCATTACCAATTTGTCTCTTTCTCTTCACAACTAACCTTCAGCCTTTCTGTCTTCATTTTTGTTTCTAACATAAAACATGTCTTTGTTTTGGAGGAATTTCTTAGAAGCCTCAGCTCACTCTGTGCTGCAATAATCTATAAAGTTATGACGACTGCCTTACATTCTTCTTCAACTGGGACTTCCTCCTATGCATATTCATTTTTCTTTTCAGTAGTATAGAGAGCATTGTGTGTATTCACATTGTTTCATATGTTCCCTTCCTTCTTTGCAATTGTGTCTCCGTATCTCTTTTTGTAGGATTGTCATTCTCTCTGGACACTTTTCATCTTCAGGATTTTAAGCTATTGAATCTAACATACCTTCTGTCTGATTTCATATAAATCTGCTCTTCTGAAAGCAATATACTTTTATTATTCTTTTGTATTCCTCAGCTCCTATTATAGAAAGATTAACATCTCTTTATCAGTAGTTCTAGTCATCTTTCATTCTTCATCCTCACTGTTGGAGATCCAGGATAGCAAATTCCCACATTCTTTCTTCTGCATTCTGACAAATCGAAATGGACAGGAAGAGAAGACAGGAATTTGTTCAGATTAGATTTCTAGCAGAAGACAGGGTAGTTGAAATCTGTTTATGTCACTTTCATGTTGCTTTTAAAAGTTTGGCACAGAAAGTGTTCATTAAAATCTTTTACCTGTCCAGGCAATCTAAAATTAAAAATCATGGTTACAACACTTCTGTTTCTTTTATTGTCTATACAAAAACCTTGTCAATAGGATTTCTGCTGTCCAGATTGTGAATTTCTTTGTGGACACACACATGGTGTCTTTATGAACAATACAACATCCTACCCCTTCTGAGTCTGTTCCTTTTAGTGCTATTACCGATTATAATGATTTGAAGATATAAATATCAGATGTGAAACTGTCTTATTATCTTATGATGTGGATCCTGAATATACACTTTCTAAAAAATTGACAGTTTCAGATTTCTTTTTGTTAAACATTCTGGCAGTTGTAATGGAAATAGAACAGGGAAAAAAAATCTCCAAACAATGTTTTTGTTTTCTGCAGCTGGACAGAAAATTGGATGAAAAATGCTGTCCATACTACTGACTCTTGGGGCCACCTGAAATCGCAGAACTGCTTTTTTCAACATGGCCCTTTCCAGTTTATTGTGGCTGCGTTTCATAGAATTTTTCAGGTGGCATGTTTGTTTTCTATGTTGGCTGGGAGTTCTGGGAGTTGAAGTCCCGAAAAAATATGGAAACTTCTGGATTAGGAAAGGGACCTAGAAGTAGGAAAATATGGGAATGAATGTATTGCTTGTAATTTATAGCAATAGCAATAGCACTTAGACTGATATACTGCTTCACAGTGCTTTACAGCCCTCTCTAAGCAGTTTACAGAGTCAGCCTTTTGCCCCCAACAATCTGGGTCCTCATTTTACCAACCTCGGAAGGATGGAAGGCAGAGTCAACCTTGAGCCGGTGAGAATCGAACTGCTGAACTTCTGGCAGCTGGCAGTCAGCAGAATTAGCCTGCAATACTGCATTCTAACCACTGCGCCATCATGGTTCATTTATGATGTATCTTTTAACAAGGATGGGCAAATTATAGCCAATAGATATCAGTCACTCCATGAACACTTCTGTCCTCTAAGTCAGTGGTGGCGAACCTATGGCACGGGTGCCAGAGGCGGCACTCAGAGCCCTCTCTGTGGGCACGCGTGCCATCGCCCCAGTCCTAGGCCTTCAGCTGAGTTTTATAAAACCTTTTCACTTTAGGCCTCCGCCGCCATGTGCAAAAAACCCCCAAAGGTTCAATCAGTCAATTTCAACTTCTCGCAGGGAAAAAAAAGATCTTGCAAAGTTGGAATTGATTGATTGAACTTTTTAGTCCCACCCAGTCTGCCATTACCACCGCAGCCATGCCCATCCAATTGGCCACACCCAGCCAATGGGCCACACCCACCTGGCACTCGATGATGCGTACGTGGGTTTTGGGTTGCAGTTTGGGCACTCAGTCTCTTAAAGGTTCGCCATCACTGCTCTAGGTTCCCTTTGATTTTTAAAATGAATACTCTTTAGATTTAAGACCCAGCATCTTTATGTTAAAGAATGCCTCTGAGCTGCACATAACCTGCTGTTCCCAGGTATCTTTAGAAGATAACAAGTATGGGTGGCAGAAGTTCCATGCTCTATTTGGAAATGTGTTGTGTGTCTCCACCCCCCCCCTCGAAAGACAAAGATAACTGAGGCCCAGTTGAAATATAACCAGAGAAGGTTGTGAAATAGACTTTCTCCTACATGTTCAGTCTAGAAAGTACTTTAAAGAGTATCAGGACAAATCTTATTGAAAAGATAATCAGTCAACTATTCCACAGGATCCTGAAGGAAATGCATTTGCTGGACCTATTTCAGTCAGGAACAGACTCGGACTCAATCCTAACAAAATTGAGTGGCTGTGGATATTTGCCCCCCCCCCCAACTTTGGGTACTTTTCATCTTTAGTCTGGTATGGAATAGTACTTTCCCCTTTGAGTCTCAGGCACAGTTTGGGAGTTATTTTGTACTCAAGGTTCTTACTTAAAGAACAGGTGGATGGCTGTAACCATGAGGCTTCACAGAATTTAATCTAGTGTGTGTCATTTGCACACATTCCTGGAATGTGAGGTATTTTACACATTCGTTTATGCCCTAGTATCTCAAAAATGGACCATAGGTAATCATCAAGTTATGACCATAATGAAACCCAGTCAAATGTCAGGAGGGCATTAAGTGAACTTCCTCACTTAACAAGTCCACATCCCTGCTCTCCCCACTGCATTTGTTAAAATGAATGTCCGGATTCTGAAGTGGAATATGGGGTACCTCAAGGTGGGAGAGACCCTAATGCAGGTACAAGCCCACCTGCCTCCAGCCTCCCAAGGCTTCCCCCAGCCTGTGAAATACCCCATGCTCCACTTTTTGCCTCTTGGTGTACTCATAGCCTCTTGAGCCTCCTCTCCACTCCTTACCTCATCATCGATTGCTCACTTACCTTTCGAAGATCACCAGAGCTCAGAAGGTTGGGGTATGGAAGGAAGACAGGTAACTCTGTTGTGGGACCATGTGGCAGAATTCCACTATTGGCTGTCTTTTTTTGAGATGCTAGCAAAGCTCTTGTTTTTCCTTTCCTCACTAGCATAGCCATCCCTCCTGCAGCAACTAGGTGGGGAAGGAAAACCACAAAGATTTCTTCTTGCTAGTGGTAGCCTTCCCTCCCCAGGTGTTGGGTGCGATACTCTGCTAATCTGGGGCAAGGAAGACTAGTCACTAGGGAGGAAAGAAAAGCCAAAAGCTTTACCAGCATCTCAGAAAAACACAGCTGCTTGTGGAATTCTGCAAGGCAGCCAAACAATGGAGCCGCCTGTCCTCCTTCTGTATCCCAACCTTCTGAGCTCTGGAGATCTTTGAAAGGTAAGTGAGTTTTCGGTGGTGGGTGGGTGGGAGGAGCATGTTTAACTTGGTAGGCTGGACCCAATGCAAACCCAGTGCCTGTGGGGAAGCAACAGAGCATAATGGGCAGGAAATAGGTGGATATTGTAGCATCTCTGTGGTTGGTCCTAAGGATGAATGGCCGTAGGAGTGCTGCAACAGAGGTAACTTTGGAACTGAGTCTTAAGTACCTTTTTGGGAGGGGAGTAATCATAACTTTGATATGTTGCTAAGTGACCTGTGGTAAATCAAGGACTACCTGTACTGCAAGGGGGCAACACTTGAAAAATATTCAATGTTAGGTGCAAGAAATCAGGAAGCAAGGCTGTTCCTAAGAATACAAGTTTATTCCAGGCTAGCTTTCCACAAGAATCTGAACTATAATGATCAAGTTAGATAAGAGTCAAAGGAATTCAAGGACTTAGATCTCTGGCGGGCATGAAGGTGCTTGAGAGGGATGGCATGCTTGACCACTCCCTTGGGTTCACCTGCATTCAGAGGTTATAACTGGTCCAGAATGCAATGGTGCAGGTAGCAGTAAATATTCCACTTTATGCCCATGAAAACTGCTACTCTTTCAGCTGTACCAGTTAAAAGTTGGCTTCTGGGTACAATTAAAGGTGCTGGTTACCAGCTATAAAACTCATCATGGTACAAAATCTAGTTATTTGAAGCACTATCTATCTCCAATAATTTCTGCCTTTCCAGTGAGATTGGGCAAAATTGATGTGCTTTAGGCACCTTTGCTTAAATAGTGTCACTGATCAGTATCTAGGAGATATGTTTTTTTTGTTATGATGCCTATCCTCTGGAACGATATATCCCCAAGAAATGCATATGATTTCTACCTTGATGATGATGAGAAAGTCTCTGAAAATATGGTTGTTCTCCCAGGACTTGGGGCAGAACAGTGATTGAGCCTGTG
Source organism: Azemiops feae (assembly GCA_023970755.1). Taxonomy (NCBI): domain Eukaryota; kingdom Metazoa; phylum Chordata; class Lepidosauria; order Squamata; family Viperidae; genus Azemiops; species Azemiops feae. Next base: position 5,775,334 of record JALGBA010000023.1, on the reverse strand, counting down.
TAGGATGTTTTGTTTATTCTAGAGAGTTTTCTGGATGCACATGAGCTCTTTCTTTATAGTTACTGTACAGTAATTCCTTCTGCCTCTTTTTAAAAGTGTAAACCATTCAAAGTTGTTCGGACTTGAACAAGTGTACAAATAAATAAACAAGGTTGAAATAATTGTTATTCAGAGCTAATATAGATTGCTTATTGAAGCTGTGGATTTTGCTAATGTTCAGGTTACTTATCTGTTTCCATAGTGAAAATAATTAAGGGAAATTGGATTATATTGCTGAACATTGTATCTTCCCATTCTCTATAAATTGGGAGCATAGTTTAATTGAACTGATAATATATTAACATTTAAGAGTTAGATGTAGATGTTAGATGATATGTGTATATGTAATGCTGTTACCATTTTTTTTTAATCAGGCATTGCAGTGATAGAGAACTATAAATCTTCCATATCATTATACTCAGACTCCAGAGTGGCAAAGTATGGGGGAACCATCCTGCCAACATTTAATATTTCAAGCTTCACTTCATGAGTAGGGCACAAGAGGTGCCCCAGATACATCTTGTTTGGGTCTACTAATGGAACTGAGATTTAAAGAAAATCTGTTATTGGCGAGGCCTGTTATTTCAATAAGAGTTTTTCTTTTCTTTTAACTTTTATTTACCTTAAAGGTTAAGAAACTGTATTTTGGCTTTGAGAAGTCGGAAGAGAGACCCTATTTAAAATGTCTTTTTGAGTATTGAGGCTGTCTTTTTCAGGGTAAAGAATGCATAAAATTTTAATGAACTGAAGACTGAATTTCTGTCTTCTCTGTTTGCTGTTATGTTTTTCTTTCCTTCAGCTTCATGTGAAGTTCAAACCGAACCATCAGACAAATGGACTAAGTATAAACTTTTCCTTATTCACTACAAACTGTCAGTGTCATTTGTGTTATGTTCTCTAGACTAGAGTATCTTTCCTACAGCAAATCCCTATTTTTAGATCTGAATGTTCTAAAAGTGTGAGTATGGATGCATGTGTGTGTGTCTCTGTGTGTACATACCCACTTTTTGAACAGTCTGTTTCTATTTATTTTTGAATGAGGCAAATTTGGGTAAAACATTTATACTCTGCTTTGCAGTTGAAGTGGAACACAAATATGAAATCTCAATAAATAATATAAAGTATGATATATATTTCAGAACATCTTTTTTAAAAGTCTAGGATTTTTTTTAAAATGGATTCATAGATTATAGAACATCTTCTTGTGAAGGCTGCAGAGTAGCAAAAAATAGCTTGTTATTCACTGAAAGCTTTGATCTCATATCTAAAGTTGATCAGGATGGATGCAGGGAGAGCTTCCATAGAGAGAAAATTCCCACTGACTTGCATTGCCACATAATAGGCTCAGTTTTAAACTCAATAAAGTGCATGTCTAATGTTAGTTTGTCAGTCTTCCCAGGAAGACCAGACAGGAAACACAAGGAGAAGAACTAATTCTATTTTATTGTAAGGCTATGTTAACAGAATCTTGCAAGACAGAATACAAATCTCCCTCTATCTCTGTTTATAGCCTGATAAATTAGGGAGGATCATTTTTGATTTTCTATCTCGTCCCCTTATGTAGCTGCAGGATCCTCCTCTTTTTACCTGATCATTCCCTAGGCCAGGGCTTTTCAACCAGTGGTACGGGTACCACCTGTGGTAAATTGGCACCTGACAGGTGGTACACGACCATCCTAGAAAAGTGGTAGTGGGGGAGGGGAATTAGAGTGCCGCCGGGTGGGCAGGCAGGCGTCTTGCTCGGCTGTGCCTTGGGGGGCACTGTTTTCAGTGCCATTGTAACTTCGAACAGTCACTAAGCGAACTGTTGTAAGTCGAGGACCACCTGTACTTTATCACTTTTTTCCTTTTTTTTTCTTTTCTTTTTTTTGGTCATCAAGTTTTTAACACCTTGCTAGGCGGTACTCGGATATTGCCATATCCTAAAAGTGGTACAATGGGTGAAAAGGTTGAAAAGCCCTGCCCTAGGCAGTATCTCTTCCCATAATTTTCAAAGTATTCCCACATGATGGGACACATAAAAAAGCCAGTCTTGATGTGTGTTTTTTTTAAAAAATGGGAATGTTCAGATCAGAAAAACTGGTCCAAAATGATTATTTCTTTCTGATTTCCTCCAAATTGACATCATACCATTTAATTTTATAAATGTATTTACAGTTCCAGATCTATAAAACACAAGTGTAGTATTTAAAATATTGCTAAACAAATAAACCCGAAGCAATAAGAAGAGGATATCACCCAGTTTCTTCAAGCAGTAGCTATTGCGAGAAACTTAGCAACCTTTATAATGGTTGTTCAAGTCAGGTGTTGCAGAAGGAAGATAATAATTTCTTGATCAGAAAGATTACTACAATTTCCAATACTTGGGTTTATGAGTGCCAGATGCCATAGGTGTTCAAGGGCAGTGTAGCAATACATGGATTGCTGACTCAACCTCTCTATGAGCAGAAATTATGCTTTCTATGGATAGAAACACTCTAAAGCTTCCTTGTTCTTATTGGAATCTTATGCTGTGACCCTGTGTCCCTATTACAAGCCTGTGCAATAGTCCTTCTGAAAATTTTCTGTTAACACTTGAAATTTATCTCAATTTCAAGACCTGCAAATGGAACTACGCAATTTGGGTAGGGAAAAGGAATTTCTATAACTAGTGCTCTTTTATCCCTCAAAACAGATATGCAAATTTAGTGCAACTTCAGTCTCTGACCAAACACACTTGATTGCAATAACAACTGATCATTTGAACTTGTCGCCAAGAATATGTAACAAAGCATTACAGTTTTTGCACACGTTGTGTCAGCTTGGACAGAAGAAATACTGTGTTAAGACTCTATAGCTCATGGTCCAGGGGCAAGAAGACGGCTATGTTGAAAAGCTAAGAGAGGAGATTGGGCATGATTGGGCAATGTTAGAATGCAAGTGTAGAAAAGCCCATAATGGACCATTACCGTTTGGCATTGGGTCTCTCACATATATATTTTCAGCTGATTTATGTTTACTTCCAAGGAGACAAGCTGAACCATGGCATGGAGGGTCTGTTTTGGCCCAAGTTGGATTCATTTCTTAATTGTTACAGTTTTCTGCTAAGAGCATTGCAGAACAGAGATACTTGTGACTCTTCCATCCAAATGATCATCATTAACACATGTTTGTGTTTGAAAGAAAGAATATTGTGCATATGGAAATATTTATTTGGGATTTTTTCCCCTCTTTGTAATCAGTTAAGTTGTGAACAGATTGTTTTGCTTGCTTGGTAACAGAAACAGAAATATGCATGCCTATTTAACACAGCAGCCGACACGAAACATTTTATCAAACTGTTGAAAGCAAAAGGAAGTGCAATTTCTGGTATGAATGGTTTGAAGAATCTCTTACAAATGGTTGTACTTGCAAATCAAACAGGCACAGCTGCATATTTTCTATATAGCCCGGATTTATTTCTTTGCAGCATTAATTACATTTGAAATCCCTTTTTGTTTCAGTGTGCCTTAGAATGTTTTTATGCAAATCTCCCAATAATGTTCATTCTTTCCTTTCTAGTTGTGATTTGCAATACTCAAATACGGCTCAGATGTGTGACATGGTAGCTCCATCAAAATAACTTCAAAAGTATTACATTTGCATCCTAGACAAGAGGCTGCAATTTATATTTCCTTCATAACTGTATATACTGACTTGTTTTCTAATCTTTCTCCTGGCCGTTTTCTTCCTTTTGTGCTGTTTTGGTTCTAAGAATTATAGATTCATAGAGATGGATAGGCCACTTAAGCCATTGACTTCAATGCCTGTGTGATGTGGTATATACACAGGTTTGATGGATCTCATTGAAAGAGGCAAGGTCCATCATTTCCAGATTCCTGCCCCCTTTTCAAATAAATAAATAGACAGTGCCCGTTTTCAGCCAGGATGCCCTACTTACCTGGTAAATGGTTCTGCGTTCTGCATTTTGTAAGCAGTTCCTCCTTCTGAAAGTTTGACTTTGTGTGATGTAAAAGTAGAAATTGAACCTTATTTTGGCTCTTTCATTTTTTAAGCAAAAACAATTCAAAGTAATATAAGAGCCAGCTATGATATGTACTCAACGTATGTATGTACTTAGCAAGTTCACCTCCTCTATATTGCTCAATATCATAATTAATTCTGTCCATATTCAAGAAAAGGGCTTATAGAATGTAGTGGCAATTTCCTATCTTTATTGACAGATGAATTAACAGCTGGCCAGGATCTTGATGATGATCCTCTAACATAAACCTTTGATCTTCTTTCTTCCATCTATCTTCTAGGATAGCCCCCATGCCATCTGCATTGTATGTTAGGTCCCATGATACTTTTTCCCTTTGGTGAGTCTTTCTTCAGCTCCCACTGTTGAACACTTTGTGAACTTTACCCGACTAGAGAAGAAATGTGCTATCTGTTTTAGGATCCTAGCCATGTTCAATATAACTATAACAGTGTACGTTGACTCTGCCCATTGTAATATTGTTACTTCTGACCTTCCCAGAATTCACTTGTCACATGTGTTTTAATACTTCCCCTATTTCCCATCCTCTACCTGCTACTTTCTCCTATAAGAATTCCCAGCTCCTTATCATAAACCATGCATTGAGAAGGATACATTTGAAGGAGATTTCTCTGTTATACATATTGCAGTATGACAAAGTCCGTGAATTTAAAAATAACAGTGGATATTATTAGCCTTGGACATAAGATCAAATGATTTTCTTTTCTGATGAGCAGAACATGTTGATCCAAAGAAGACTCTGGAAGATTTACTTCCCACCTAGGTACCTGACAATATGTCAGAAAAGAAAACATACAGAAGCACATTAAAACTAGTAAAGAATGTAAAAATATATGAAATAAAATATAACAAAAATAACTTTAGCTGGCTAGAATATAGTGTGGATATTTAAAATAGAAATAGTTATTGTAGGGAGACTGGAAACAAGGATATGGTGGCACACACACAGAGAGAGAGAGAGAGAGAGAGAGAGAGAGAAATTCCCTTAAGGAATAGGCAAGAACTGTTACATAAGCAAAGAGGACTGAAACATTTCTTAAGTTCTAGGAAGCAAGATAATATTCAGAAGACTGATTCACTGGGGTATGAGGGAGGAGTGGAGAAACACAACCAAGGTTGAATAATTCTGTTAGTTGAGTCTGTCTCAAGATTAGGGTTAATATAGTTCTAATGTTCACATGGAGTTAGTTTCCATTGACTATTGCAATTGATACTGGCTGCAAATACAACCAGAATGTGCTCAGGATATGAGTTTCCATCACAATATAATGTAGTATTGATTACAAGGACTGCCTGCCTGCCTCTCTTGGATCTGTGGACAATCAACAAGTAAAGCAAAGAAGAGCTTTTGCATCATCCTAAATCTACATTTAAAAAAGCTCGAAACAAATCTAAGTCAAACTACAAGCAACAAATATCCCTTGTAAGGACAAAAGAGATGGCACTGAACAATAGGAGAACTAAGCCATTTAGGGAAGATAGAGTACTTTAAGCTCAGCTAAAAAAAACACTGAACAAAGGTAAGGTCTCAGATCAAATGGACCTGCAACAGAGTCAACTGCAGATTCAGAAGGTATTGTCTCATAAGAAAAGGCTGAAGTGAAGGCATATATATAAAGTCAGCGAGTCACTTTCAGAATGAGTTGGCTTGATTATTAAGGACTGGTCTTCATACCGGTAGCAATCTATAAGCGAATCTCTGTGTGTTCTCTTTGGAAGCCACTTGATTTCTGTATTTGCTATTCATTTCAAGAAGCCATGCAAAGCCTCATTTAGCCTTTCTGCCTTTCTAGCTGTCTCTTGTCCTTTTACCCTTCAGAAGTGTGTGCTTTTCCTAGCCATAGAGGTCATATATCTGAAGTGTGTTTCCTTTTCTGCGTGCTTCTTTCTTTTCTGCCTCTGTTTTTGCCGCACCACTTTGTGTTCTTCAAGACATTTATCCATGAATAAAAGGGCAACTGAAAGGTACAGCATAGGAAAATAGAAATTCAGTGTTGAGACAGAAGCACTTGTCCTTTGCATAGAAAATCTGGGGCTCTCTATACAAACAGTACAAACATTTTTTTTTGTATCTTAAAAGGTGTTGCCTAGATTTCAATCTTGCCATTCTCCTTAACAGGTCTGTAAAAAATTATTTTGTGGCAGTGTTAAAAGGTCTACATATTTTGTCTTTACTGAAGTTCTATGTTGAAGTAACTAAACACAAAAAAGTGTATACCATTACAGTCCATTACTGAAGTGCAGTGAGACAGATGATGCTTCCAGATGAAGGTTATTCACGAAGGATTATAGTTGATCAGCACTTGAGCTAATTAAATATCTCACTTGTCAGATCTTGTTTACATCATAATCTTCTTTGTTTTGGGTATAAGCATCTAAAGGGGAAAATTTATTTCCTGTTTTATACAGGGATACAGCTCCACCCTTCTACTATGCATAGTTTATTGTCAGTGGTGGGATTCAAATATGTGAACAACTGGTTCTCTGTGTGGATGCCACTTCCGGAAGTCCATTCTAGGCCTGGGCAACAAAAAATTAGCTACTGGTTCTGCCAAAGTGGTGCGAACCAGCTGAATCCCACCACTGTCTATTGTTTATTTAAAACCATTATATAGTTTTAGAGAACAAGGTAGACAAAATAAGAGGGGATTGATGGAATGTATAGGAATAAGGAAGACTGAAATTAATGTAATCAGCAGGAAAAAATGTTTGAATTAAAATATGTTATTGTTAACTTCTGTTTTCAGAAGAAAATGGCTTAATATTACTTTCTGTGAGTTTGGTGGGGTTTTTTTCTTTTTGAATTTACCACTGCAAATCTCATAATCAATGAAACATATGCACTTCATGTCCAGACAGCTTCATTGGCTTCATTTTAGTAATTAGTGAAGGTCTTTGGACATTAAAGAATCAAGTAAATTATCCATATATTAGTTTGGTTTTGTAAACAGGAGAATTGAGGCTTAAAACCTGCATATCTATAACAGCAATTTCTGATAGTTTGGAGTTCTTTTTTCTCTTCTTTTCTGATTCTTGAAACTTGGGCATTGTAATATTTCTAAAATAGCTTCTTGGGACAGTAGGGAATGTTGTTTTCTGTTCATACAATGGAAAACATAATTTTTCCTCCTTTTCAGTACATATTCCTTTCAGTAACAGTTTCACGATGTGCATGTATGAATCCTTTAATTGCCATCTCATCTTAAAAGTACTGGCTATCGGATGCTGTTGCAACTAGTGGATTTAGATTACAGTCTTGGGCGCCCCCAGTTTAATTCTGTTCTTCAAGCATGTACATTTCTTGTTTATGGAATGGTAAACCTCAGTTGAATGTTGTTTTTTTTGTAACAAATTTTATTAGTTTTCCAATTTGAACGTCCAAGTATTTAGAAAGCAGCGTGGTGACTGGAAATCAATAATTCAATAACAGCATTTTTAGTACATATTTCAGGTTACATGGTCAAAAATTCCTTCTCTATTTCCCATTTACATTTGATATAACATAGTTAAACTAGTAAATTTCTAGCCATAGCAAGCTCAATTAAAGCATTTATCGATCTATCTTTTGTTTATACATATCCATATCCTGTTTTTAGGTTTTACCTAGTTCTTAATTTCTAATTACAGTATTCAAATTTTAACCTTTAACTTCCACAATATTCAAATTTCTGGTAACCCAAGTTTCCTTTATTTCACTACACAAAAGTTATGATGTCTAAAATACACATATTACTTACTTAGATATATTCTATTTTTATTTCATAAACATTTTCTAATTCTCATCCTAGTACATCACAGCTTACTAATAGAGTAACCTTTATTGTCTCAAATCCATCCATCATCTATATTTTCTGGGCTAAGGCTGATTCCTAATATTTAATTTCCATTTCCCTTATAAATCTGAACCCTAATTATTAAGCCAATGAATCCAACAACATTTGAATCTAATAGTCATATTTCCCTTCGTCTCCAGGTCTCCCTTTAGCTCATTAGTTGAGACTTTAGGATCTCTCTTAGTAAGTCAGAAGGCCCCATTTTTTAAACCTAACTCTAGCTTTCTTTTTCTGCCAACCAGATTTCCATACCCATGTCTTTAGGTTATCAAATAGGTCTCCTTTCATTCTGGTACATGTTACTTGAGTCAAAGGAGACCGTCTAGTCATCAATTTTTCAAAAGAGCTGGTCCATTTATAATCATTAAGTTGTTGCCCTGGTAATTCAAGTCTCAGTATTTGTTCTAGTGTCTTTATCTTCAGTTCGATCTGGTCTTCGTCTTCCTCAGGTTTCTTCTGGTTTAGGTAAAAAGTCATGTCCAATTTTATAGTTACTGATTGATTATCTAGGTTTTCAATGTGCTGTCCTCGTTGATCTTTAGCATCCTCTGTTTTAGTATTACTTTGTTCCACTTCTGTTACTTTTTGAGTTGTAGGTTCTTTGGTTGCAATCAGGATTTGATTGTCAGAATTTTCAATATATTGTTGTTGTTCCTTGAAGTCCTCTGTCTTAGTATTGATTTCTCCTGCTTCTGTTGTTTTCTGAGTTGTAAATTCTTTGGTTGGAATCTGGGTTTCAGTTTGTAAGTTCAAGATGGCGCCTTTGTCTTTCATTCTGGATTTAATTATCTCAGTAGCTTCAAGGATTTTTTCAAGTATAAGTTTATAGTCAAGGAAAGTTTGTTGCTGGTCCCCCTCCATTTCTGAAATATTTATAGATAGTCCTTTAGTGGAGGCTAATTTTTTAAGCAAGCATCAGTGAATGTTCACCTCCACAGTTCTTAAGAGCCAGTTTCAGCTCCCAGCTGCAGCTTTTTATGTTTAGATAGTACCAAGGCCAAATCTAGATTGTAAACAGGTCTCTTTACCAGGGATATTCACTTGCTATACCAGGCTTCACCACAAGATGTCCCCGGTGGCCTTTAAAATCCTTTTCAAGCAGGCTAGACTTTTATCCAGTTTAGGTTCTTTGTTTTCCCAAATAGTTAAGATAGCCAGTTCCCAGGAACTTTTTGGGTTGCCAATTACTTAAATATATTTTTCAGGACTTTATTTCTCCTATGTAGGCAGCCGCCGCCATTTTAGAGGGTGGGAGAAAGACGTTCCCTTCCCTCTCTCCTCATAGGGGGAAGCGATTTCAGAGAGCTTTTGCAGGAAAAAATACTTGGGGTAAAAAGAAGGTAGGGTCTCACCCAGTTCCTCCGCAGTGCTTTCAAGTGCTTAGTTGTAAGTTTGGCCTCGGCTGGAAACGGCATTAATGATGGGCCATGTGGGTGGCCAATCTTTTCTCCGTTGGTCCGAAGAGCTACTCCGGATCAAACGGAAGGGCTGCTGCCCTTCCGCGATCAGTTGGAGGTCCTCTTCCCCGCTCGTTGCCCCTCAAGGTGACTTTTGACCCCTTTCAGGGTCCCCCGGCGAGAGAAAACCGGACGGTGGAGGGAGCGATCGCCCCACACGTCCGCCAGCGCCGTGATCTGGAACCGGAAGCCTTAAACCTCAGTTGAATGTTTTCACTGTCTTTACTGGTAAGTTTTAACTTTGTGACAGAAGAAAAGTTGTAATTAACATTTCTGATGCTTACACAAGTCCAAATCACACTTGAGTTTACTGGGGGGCGGGGGAAGGCCAGGATAAGATGTTTTTTATTTCAAATAGTTTAGCAAGGTCACCTTTTATATACAATTGTTAGGGATTACAAGGACTTGAGATTCAGCAAAACAATAAGACAACTTAACAAAATAATTAATGTAACAATTACACCAACAAAAGTCAGGCTAAATACAGAGCATATCAAATCAAATACAATACAATATAATACAATATCAAATATGCCTCTGTGAACAGCAAAACTGAGGCCTGAGGTAGCTTCCATAGATGTCACAGTTTGTGTAGCATAAACATTCTACATTCTAAGGTAGCTTCCATACAGTAGATGTCACAGTTTATGTAGCATAAACATTCTAGTCCTAAGTTGTGTATTGCTGTAGTAATAACACAACCTCATCAGTATGCATTTTTGAATGTAAATAGCATGTTCTTCAAGAGCTTTGAATCACATGTTTTATGAAGAGTCTGAAATTCAGTATGAATTCATGAAATTGAGATCAAGGTCTTAGCTTGGAGATAGTTCAGTCAGAAAAAGTGTTCATTTGCACAAATGTATTTGATCTGAATATCAAGAAGGTTTGCTAGTTTAAAAACACTGCTAGATAATATAGAAATTCATATATCAAGAACTGCATTTGTATTCAAAATGATTGTGCCTCTCAGTGTAAATGGACACGTCCTCTACAGGGCTTTTCAACCTTTTCACCGATTGTACCACTTTTAGGATATGGCAATATTCGAGTACCACCTAGCAAGGTGTCAAAAACTTGATGACCAAAAAAAACAACCCCTGTTCAAAGTTGCAATTGCACTGAAATGACTTATGACCATTTTCACACTTATGACCATTGCAGCATGCCCAGGGTCATGTGATTTATATTTGGATGCTTGGCAACTGATTCATATTTATGATGGTCACAGTGTCCCAGGGTCATGTGATCCCCTTTTGCAACCTTTTGACAAGTAAAGTCAATGGCAGGGCTGCTGGTGGCCAAGTGCTAAGGCAGGACTTCCCTCCCTCCCTCTTTCTCATGCCCACCTCCGTCTGAAGGAAGAATTTGAACCTCCCCCCCCATATTTTTTCTCTTCCATATATTCATCAAACAAGGAAAAGCCTCCAGAAACAGAAAAGACAAACTGCTGAGTGAACTAGCTTAAAAAGGCACATTCCCCTTTAAGAATTAGCTACTGGCTACTTCAAAATCCCTTGCAGCAAAACTTACAGCTAACAATAGGAGAGCAATAGAAGCTAACACGAAACATCAGCCATCAGCCAAATAGAAATTGCCAAACACTCCTTAAGAACACAAAGCCCACATTGCACAAATCCCAGAACTTCAAAGTCACAAAAGCACATAAGAATCCTTCCACTCTCCATCTCCCTCCCTCGTGCCAGTGCAGCTCCAGAGGACTCTCTCACTGTAAGTCCTTGCATGCACTGGCTCTTTCCCTCCCCCACTACACTTGGCTAGGCAGGGCTGCGTATCACCTGCCACTTATTAATGTACCACAAGTGGCACGCGTACCACAGGTTGAAAAGCCCTGCTCTACAAGATGCATCTACTGAACCTTTCAAAACAAGCTGGAAAATTGGATGGTATTAACAAGAGCCTTTCAGCTAAAAAACATCAATAATGTATCTGTTGAGCCCAATACTTGGAATTAACTTGCTGAAAGCTGGGTGGCTACAGTGATAGGCTTGAAATCTGTATTTGATGGTTACAGATCAGAACCTAAGGTCAGAGAGACTGTAAAAATCAATGGTGTGATAATTTCTTAAACAGACGGGTGATTTATATTTTAGATTATCCTAAAAAAGTCAAATTCCTTTGCTAGCCTGCATAGCCGTCAGCTTGCCAATTGATCTTAATCCCCTGTGAAAATTTTTAGAAGAATGAAAGACCCAATTAAGAGGATCTAAACGAACAACACTTGGTTTTGGGTCAAGTAATATGGCTAGTATAATTTGCCATAAATAGCTTGCATTTCTCCTCCCATTAGCAAAGTAGAACTCTATGGAAACACAAGAGCCAGAAGCTATTTTCATTCTAGTGAACAAAAAGCCACTGGTATGAAAACTAAAAGATTTCTAAAAATGTGAATTCAAGCTTGGTGAACAAAATAAACCTTGATAGTTTCATTTAAAGTGTATATATGGAGTATAACAGGGATTATGATATAAAATGCTATCCTTTGTCTTCTGATGGTGGGGGCTGACTGAAGTTTTTTTGGGGAAAAGGACAATTTATAGGAGGTGGTTAGCTGATGCTGGCCTTATAACAACTTGGTGTTTATTCTAGTGGTTTCTCTACAATCTTATCTGAGTTAAAGAAAAGAGAATGGCCTTAGATGAGCCCTTAAATTGGAAAGTAGACAATCTGTGCCCTCTAAAAAAATGACACATTTCTTACAGGTGTAAAAAGTGTGAGAACTTTTGCTTGACCTAATTGTTGCTTGTGGGATTTTTTGTTTATTTGTTTAACCTATTCTGAAGGTTGACTACATAAAAGACTTTATCAGAAATTCAGCTCCTGCTTGCTTGCCATATGTACTGTTTGTCAATGTTAGGTAAGGACTGAATAGGCCCAATATATCAGTTAACCACCTACTATAAATTGTACTTTCTTGTCTAAAATATAACATAGGTAGCTTAGTTTGCATAGCTGTCTACTATGGTTGCTTTTTAGATCTGCCTGAAGTTGTGAATGCAGGAAATCATTTGAAGTAGAGAAGGACTATGAATATTCCCAGTATAAATATCAGAGAATCACAAATTTGTAAAAAGACCATACAGTAAAGGTAATCTAATTCAATCCCTGCTTAGTGGATTTACTAGAGATCTCTTGACAGATGACAATCCAGACTCTGAAGATCTCTAGTGAAAGGGAATTTGACACATTAGATGGCAATCACTGGTTGACAACCTGTACCGTTGCCATTTCTGTTGGACAATCAGTAGATGATAATGGAACAAGAGGCACTGGGTGACCAATAAACAGGTTCTGTGAAAATGGTTCTGCCCTCAAATAATGCATATACCAAAACCATTCTGGACCTAAATATTACCACAGACCTTCTCCTAAGGAGGCTCCACAAACAAACAGAATCTCCCTAAGAAACAGAGTCTCCTCGCTAGAAGAATAGCAAGAGGTTACCGTGAGGCCAGCATCCTCTGCAAGAAAGCAAGAGGGAAGTTAGGTGCTGCTTGGCCCTGGAGGTGGGCGAGGAGCAGGCTGATCCTGCAAGTCCCTCGATGGCTGGATGGGCAAGTGGTCAAGGCTTATAAGCTGTAACTGCCCTCTTGCATCAGTAGCTTCTTTAGGCTGCCTTGCATGGACCAGGTGAGATGGGGGGAGATAGGTGGATGGGGTGCTGCAGCATCCCTGCAGTGGATTGTAAGGATGAACAATGGCAGAGGAACTGCAGCGGCCATAACTTTGAAACCAGGTTATAAGTATCTTTTCAGGGGTCTGTTGCAACTTCCAACGGTCACTAGTTGAAAGTCAAGGACTACCTGTGTTTAAGAGCGAAACATGACTTGCACATTGGTACTTAATGCATTACTAGAAGTTCTAAAAAGTCTCTTGAAATGATTGAGAGCTGCACAGGGTTATGAGTTTTAACAATCATGAACATATACATACACATACACATACACATGGACTCCTTTATTCCTTCTCTTTGTAAATATTTCGTAATCTGTAGTGCTTAAGGACCTTCTCTGCAGGTCACTTCTCTCCATCAATATCATTCTATGAATATGAAAATATAATTACCCCATTGTAAAGTGATTATCATTTTTTTGCATTATGTATGTTAATCCATTTGCTTTAAATAGATCTCTCTCTGTCTCTGTCTCTTTCTCTGTCTCTCTGTCTGTCTCTCTACACACACACACACACACACACAAAAACACACACACACACATATTAAAGATGCTGTTTACACTCTATTATAAACTCTATTTTGTATTTTGGACCATACAGCTCAATTTTATTTTCAAATTTTTACAAAGGCAAATGTTGCAAGCCATGTATTATCCACATATCACATGAAATGGTAGATACAAAATAGCTATTTCATGTTTTAACAGTAAAAAATAAACTAAATTATGATGGGAAGAAAAAAAAGGAACTACCTCTTAGAACAAAGCAGGAATCACATTTGTTTATTTGTTTGTTTGACAACATCTGCACAGAATTTGACTCTGATATCATACAATATTAGCTTTTATGGTCATGATAAATGTTTGAATTCTGCAGCATGAATTGTTGAAACAGGTTCAATCATTTTCTTTGGGATTGAAATGAGGTAAAGTGCTTTTCCTTTTCCATCTATCATCCAGAACCAATTTCCTGAGCAGCCATAAGAGCCTGGAAAAAGACATAGCTGTTTTAAAAAGTCAAAAGATGGTCCTACATTCTGAAGTATTGTATCTCTTTCAAAAAATTTACAAAGATATATATAGTTGAGTCTTGCCATTTACAATATTTTATATTTGGTTAACATTTCACAAGGAGCCCCCCCTTTTTTTAGGGCTCCTTGAAATGGCTATCTCAAAATGTGCTTAAATATATAGTACTAATATGCTGATTTATGATCCTGGAGGAACAATAAATAAACATTACATGAATATATATGCACAGATGTGTCCAATTATTTTATTCTATGAGTAGATTGCTAGAAAGTTATTTTAAGAGCATCTATTGCTACTGTGTTTTTGTGCTTCCGGCTTGTGTTCTGGAAGTACCCACATGCCTGCAATATTTTGAGGGTGACTGGGTCCTCTTTATTTTCCCCACACTCCAATTTACATATGATAAATTTCACAGTAAGTCGTATGTTTAGCAAATGCAACAGCTTTATTTATCTAAACTTTGTAGATAGCAAAATTTTTCAATTACATTTTCTCCAGACATTTTACATGAGCAGCAAGAAAAAAAATGTACGGTTTTTATGTTATGAATCTGCTGTGGAATTGTAGAGGTATTGCATGTATGTTAAACAAAAGGAAGCCTATGTTTACACATTCTTAATATTTCTTGAAGAAGACTCTGTTCATGTTTAGGATTGTTGAATGAAATCCAATTGCAGAGGTCCTTACATCTATGTACAGTAAGGTTCAGCTTTTCGAACCTTCAGAATAATTTTAGAAATGCAGGTTTAATATTATTCATTTCACGTAATAACCTCCAAACTCCATGAAGCTTTTCCTTTTTTCTTAATCTGAAAGTCAACATTGTTATACTTTGTATTAGGTGGAAGGGAAGGTGGTTTCTCTTGTGTATTAATTATATTTCGAAACATTGAAAGTGACAGAGGTCAGTGGGCAGCACTGATCTGAAGACAAAGGTTACTGACATTCTCTTAGAGACTGATTCAAGGCTAGAAGTAGGTGTACCAACTTTGGTCTTTCCACCAGGGCTTCTCCTGGGACATTGTGGAAAGAAATAGTTCTCATTACATTTTTTTTTTTTTAAAGTTAAGATTTCATACTTAGGTCAAGTGAGTAAAGAAGGGAATGTTTCACAGGTAAAAAAATGCTAAGGAGAAAAATTGTTCTGGTGCTTTTTAGCAGGTTTAGTTCACACAAGAACTGCTGACTATAATAAAAATCCACTTTCAGAACTGGCCCGGTTCCACTAACTCTATAGAAATGGAACATAGCGCCATTGATCTATTATTTTAAAATTTGGACTAGGAAGAAAAGATGATGTGATATAAAAAATGAAACTTTTACAGCGGCAGGCTGACCTGTGACATTCGTCTCAAGTATCCTTGCATTTTAAATATTTTTATGACATCTTTGTGTCATAAAATCACTTCAGAGAAAGACTTTTCCAATTTTGGTTGTACAAAGTTCTGTTAAAATTAAGTTTATATTGAAAGTGAATTCACATGCTTGGAAAATAATTGATTTTAAAATATTCTAACAACTTCCCACAGTATGTTTATACTGTAAAAAGACGGAATAAATTGGGAATGTCCTTTACTTTGCACCTAAAGCAGAAAAGAGGACGGTAGCATCCACCCAGATTTCTTTCTCCTTTGGATGTGAAATCAGCACATCCCTAGAACAATGGAAGATGATCCTAATGCCACTTGTAGAATGAGAGATTAATGTGTTTCTCTTATATTTATGCTGAATATAGCGTGAGGAAAAATATTCAATTATCACAACACTTACCATTTAGTTTAGCCAAATAGTGTCAAAGAATTGTAGGAAATAGTACAGAAGAGAATAACATCTCTGGAGTAGCTGTATTTGATGAAATCTGGGAGAAGGGGAAACAACACACACAAATGCCTTATATATCAAATATCTACAAAGAGAGAATAGAAAAATTGCTGTAGGCTATATATCACTGGAGAGGGACTTCTTGTTTAAAATGTGAGATTATCAGCACTCCCAATATTGCTACTGTATTCTTAAGAGACAATTTGTTGCCTCTTCGGGTTAGATATGACCTTTTTTGTCTTTAGAGTTGAAAAAGAAGTAAAGTCAAAATCTGGGGAAAAAATCAGCTTGAAGTAACTATATGGAATGTTAGTGATGAAGCAAACAAGTCTAATTCTTGATATTGGAGGACATTAATATAACAGTATTTACTATTAAAGATAATTATTAGGAACATCAATGAATCTTCATAGACAATATATTTTGTTATATATAACAGAAAACTGAATCTTCTGAAAAGCATTTTGTTGGATAGGGCCCATTGTTCAGGTCTGTCAAAATCCTTCTGAATCTTGAGCCTATTTTGTAAAGTGATGGCTATTCGTCCCACCTTGGTCTCATCTGCAAATTTGATGAGTTCCTCTTCTATCCCCTCATCTATATCATTTCTAAAGATGTTGAAGAGTATTGAGCCTAAGACAGAATCTTGGAGGTACTCCCCTGCATACCTCCCTCCATATAGACATAGTTCCATTGAGGATTACACACATTGAGTGCCATTTATCAGCTAGTTATGAATCCATCTGGTGGTGATGCTGTCTATCCCACATTTTTCTATCTTACCAAGAAGTTTGTTGTGGTCGACTTTGACAAATGCCTTATTGAAGTCTAAGTATACTATTCCACAGCATTTCACATTTAGTCATTTTGTCAAAAATGCAGTATGATTTGTTTGGCATGATGTGTTCAGGATCTTCCCAGTTATTGATGTCAGACTGATTGGTAGTTATAGTTTCCTGGATCTATTTTTTTCCTGTTGTGTAAGCAAAAGTATACTGTGGACATTTACTACAATGTAAGCTAAACTTTCCAGTAAACTCTTTACAGAGATCGACGTGTTTGTTTCAGATCTGACCATGTTGCAGGCAGATCTAGTAGAGATTTTTCTTGGTCTTTCAGATTGTGCCTTGATGTCAACAGTTACATAGAACTGAAGTCAAGGCACAGTCTAAAAAACAAAAAAAAGCTTCCTTTTGTAAACTATGTTTTTCATAGCTGAAATTTCTAGCCAAAATTATTTAGAAATTTAAGGAAGTTTTGGAGCCTTTGCCTGCTTTGTTAGGAGAGAATTATCTTCATTTTCCAATTGTTTAGACATCTGCTTAGAAGAGCTCTTGTTGGTTGAAAGCAGACAAAACAGTCACAACCTGAAAAGTTAGAAGGGTCAAATTATTTGTTCATTAATAGAATTGCCTTCATCTGTGCAACTGTAGAGGCCAACAGCTCAATTATTTTTTGATGCCTGTTATAGGGGGAAAAAACTGGATCTACTGAAAGAGTGTCCCACATTTGCAGTATTCATTTGTATCACATAGGCCAGGGGTCTTCAAACTTGGCCCTTTTATGACTTTTGGACTTCAACTCCCAGAATTCCTCAGCCAGCGTGCCTGGCTGAGGAATTCTGGGAGTTGAAGTCCACAAGTCATAAAAGGGCCAAGTTTGAAGACCCCTGACATAGGCTAGTTCAACAGCGTATAGCATCCTGTTTAAAAAAATAGAGTTGTATCAGATATACTGTATATTATATACTATATCTGATAAAATGATTGTCAATAATCTATTTTAAGTCAGTTTATAAAGTTGTAACATTATCACTTTATAAAGCTCTTCTGCATTCATTCAAGATAACCTAAATTAGGCAGTAGTTGAAATAAAATTTAATTACACCTCTATCATATGATCACTATTTGAATTAATTACTTCAAAGGTGCACTGCAGGTTCATTCATTTAAATATCCTGTTCTAGAAATGTACTAGCCAAACTTTTGAGTTCATTCCTTCCTCTGTCTTTAAAATCTCAGAGGTTTGCAAACACTTTCTAGCTAGAATTAAGGGGGGGGGAATTATCTAGTGCCCTAAAGGCCTTTCTCAGATCTGATTTGCTTTGGCAATGAAGTACTGTAGTTACTTCTGGTTGTCCAATTTTCCTTAAAAAAAAAAAAAGCCTTGAATATTTTCAGCAGACTGTGGCTCCTGCAATCAAACTCTTCTATAGACATTTGCTCTTGTAAAATAAAGTTTAAATTTAGTTGACGTATGGTTTGGTGTTACTTTATTTGAGATTACTTGATGGTAATTTTCAAGATAATTCAATCCATGCATGTTTGCTCAAAAATAAGTATTGCTACTATAGTAGAGCAAATTCCTGCGAGTGGAATTTAACTCCCCAGAAAAATTGCTCAAAGCATTTGAAAGTGATGTTTTGCAGAACATCTTAGCTCGAGCAAAACTTTCTTCCTTCAGTCTTTGATAGGCTCCTGCAGATGCACTGAGAGCAATTCTTGATTCTTTCCACTTTCCATAAACCCCAAGTGTATGTGCGCATCGATGGTCCCAGCAGAAATGTTGTCTTTTCAGGTGGATGTATTTGCAGACAAGAGGGGAAACATTCAAACAGCCAAATCATGCATTCTAAAGATTCTTTCAGGAAAATGGCTCTGTTCAAATAGCCTGATTTAAAGGACTTTCCTCCCTTTATAATACTTTTCACAGCCTGGCTCTATAATATTGGGATTGTTTAGTTTCAGTGGAAGAAAAAAATAACTTCAGGGTTTAATACAGTGTTTAAAGTAATTTTGCCTATTCAAAACTTCACGTTTTTACTTGCTTGCTTGCTTGCTTGCTTGCTTGCTTGCTTGCTTGCTTGCTTGCTTGCTTGCTTGCTTGCTTACTTACTTACTTACTTACTTACTCCATTATAATATGCTGTCCAATCCTGAAAGCTCTGGGTCTCATCCTAAAGTAACACCGACCAAGAAAGAAAAAAGAAAATAACTCCAAATATACGTACAAAAGTTAAAATAAAAGTTAAAACTAGAAAATGCAAAAAGATACATGCTGGTTATTAAGCAGGGGATTTCCCACATGTAACCCTCAAATCACAACAAAAGAGCCTAAATAGCTTTCTGTTTTCCATGTCATTCTTTGGAAGGCAATTTCCTGGTCCATGCAACAGAGATGTTTGAATGAAAAAAAGAAAAGAAAAGAAAAGTAAGGAAGGTGGCTATACATCCCTGAAGGGCAGACGGTACAGTGAGTTTTCCATGGTATGTGATTATGCCATAG
This sequence comes from Azemiops feae, assembly GCA_023970755.1. Lineage (NCBI taxonomy): Eukaryota > Metazoa > Chordata > Lepidosauria > Squamata > Viperidae > Azemiops > Azemiops feae. The sequence continues at coordinate 5,756,151 of JALGBA010000023.1, read as the reverse complement.
CGAGACAGATGGGTGGCTGTAAATGAAGTATTGTGCCATTTCCCCTGAGACACATGAAGCTGTGTCCTTCCCTTAGATCTTCTGTCATGGTAGTGCACATAATTAGCTACAGAATATTAGTTGCCTTGCTGGATGCAAGTCAACATCTTTCCATAAAATAGAGTAGCATGACAAAACCTTTTTGCCGGATCAAAAGACATCAGTGCGTACTTGGCTCTCAGCCCGCAGAGAATTTGTACGGATTTTTTTAAAAGACATGCGGTAAATAGGTGACCTGTTTCACACTGACAAGACTTGTTTTGATGGAAACAGGCAGGTTCAAGCAGCACATTTTAGAGGGCCAATAAGAACAACGGAAGAGGAAAAACTAAGCTGTCTCTCTGTGAAAACCCGTGGATTTGGGTGATCATTCTTAAGAGGAGTCTTGCAGCTCCATAATTTAGTTTGAAGGACATTAAGCGAGCAAAAAAGAATTATAAGTTAGCCTGGGACCTGGAGGTTTTTAAAACAGTCAAGTTGTTTTACAGTTGGGCAAGGAATTAGATGGAATTCTGTTAGTGCAGCTTTTCTTCCACCATCATCAGTAAAGGAGACAAGAGATTGATTTTAAATAATGGAGACAAAATCATTACATAAACAGCGTTTTCATAGAAATCTACTTCTTGATGAAATGGAACTAGTGCATCTATGTTAATAAGCAGAGAGTAAAATGCGATTATTATATTCTTTTGGCAGAAAAAATGTTTTCTGCCTATTCAGTACACAGCTTTCTCAGTGATTTGAATTTGTATGCATCTGCATATTTTTTGTTATCTTTGTAGTTGAATATTATACTAGAGTATTGATTTTTTTTTCACCAAATGACCAATGTACTCACCCATTCATTCATTCCAGGTTTCTGGAGAAATCTACATGTTTGCTGATCTATAACCTTCCCCATGTGAAATGCCCATGCTAGTGTGATTGGTAGAAAGAAGCAAGGAGAACTTCTCATTGCAAGTTAAACAAGTTTGCAAGAGCAGTTTCTTTAAATTACACAATATTCCTTAATATAGTTGTATTTAGGCTTAAGGAGAAGTTTCTCCTAGTACAAGTTTCCATTAAAAATGATACTTAGTATATTTTAACAAAAGCATTCACAATTATTATTGTATGCAGTTCACTTACATCTATTTTGATCTACAAGGTAAATACTGTACTGAATAAGCTGTACCTATATCTCATTTAGTTTGGAAATGCTTGACCACCATTTATACAGCTGTACATTACTTAAATGGGCTGTTTCATTCTGATAATGCAATTTGTGATAATTATGTTTAGAAATAATTTCTGCACTTACAACAATTTAACTTTCAGAATTAGGGTTAGGAATTATCCTTTCTTTCCCCCAGGGCAACAAAGATACTTTATAGAATTTTCTTTAGTATTTTTTTCATATATGATATTTCAGCCCCTATTAACAATTAATTGCTACTGTTAACAATTGAACTATTTGACAAATAATTTCTATTTTTATGCAAGTCTACTTATGATCAAATTGAAATCTTAATATGCATGTGCTGAGTTTCTCCTTTTCTCTCTCTCATCAATATAGTCAAAGCTTGTTCATGAAAGCATTTGGTAGACCTTTTCATATTTTGAATGCAATTGTAATAAAAAAGCAACCCTCTTAAACTATTTACTTCTATTTTTCTGAAGAATACTAATTGTTTCCATACCTGTTAGCCCCATAGTGTAAATTGTCCTAATGCTTGGTTGCTTATTAATATTTTGCAATTTGTTTATATCATTGTGTTGGAAGAAAGGAGAATCTACTTTTAACATTTATTCTAAAATAGACCACATTATTTTAGAGATTGAAAAATGCTTATATGTTCCAGGATTAGCTTCATAGTAGTTTCACCAATTAGTGATAGGATAAGAAAAGTAACTTAAGAAAATTATTTCCCCACACAAGCAAACTTGAGCTTCAGGAGGCTCTTATAGCTAGACACACATTTTTCAGGAAAAGGATAGATAGATAAAACACATACAGTAAATGCAAGTGAAACTTTTCCAGCAGATGAACTTAAAACAATTCTTCCTGGTAACTTTGGGCTGTTCTTAAAGAGTACAGAGAGAGAAAGGGGAAAAGAAAAAAACAAACAAACACACACATTTTTCTTCACTCTGTTTGTTGGCCAGACAAACAGAGTGAGGGTATTTCCTTTTTTGGTGGCTTGTTTTAAGCAGAATTTCTAGCAGAATTTTAAAATTATTTTATCTTTTGGGTTAGAAACAATAAATAGTCACATTTACCTCACACACAAAGACTTTGACACACATATATACACAAAGACAAGGGAAATAGAAAGGGAAACAGAAGTCTTAGTTTTTTACACATCCTAGTCATTCCCACCATAAATCTCAGATAACTCAAATTAGGGAAGGCACAGATCTTAAACATACCACGTGGTTGCGTAGAGAGAGAGAGAGAAAGAAAGAGAGAGAGAATCACTATTTCTTATTTTCCCTTTAAGTACCTTTATTTAGCCAAATTGGTTTCCCAGCAAAGCCCTGAGCAAAGCCCATTTCTTACATATTTCTCTTGCTCTTCATTTTGAGCAAATCTCCTAGGGGAGTCCTAATTGTCACCTTTGAACTGCCGCTTCCCATGTTCCCTCTCAGATGTGGGGCTCACTTTGGCTCAGTCAGGTACAAAAGGGGAAAAAACTTCCGGTTTTCGGACAAAAAAGCATCCAGGAGGACTTCGGTTCCCTGATGAAGTACGAGAACCTCCTTTCCTGGGAACTACCTATCATGGTTTTCAGACTCCTCGTGAGTCCGGGAGGAGCTGCCACTTTTTTTGAAAAGCAGTGAGTACTGATACCTCCTTTCCAACTACCAGTTTTCGGACTTTTCACTAGTCCGGGAGGACCTGCCGCCTTTTTAAAAAAAAACGGTGAGTACGAGCACCTCCTTTCCTGCCACCGGTTTTCAGACCCCTTGCGGATCTGGAAGGACCTGCTGCCCCCTATGCAGTGAGTACGTGGCACCTTCTGAACTAGGCTTTGCTTCCAGGGCCTTACCAGCTGGTTGCCAAAATCCAATTCTCTCATTCACTCATTCCATTCCATTTTCACACAGCCTCTCCCTTTTCCCTAACAAAAGGTACTGCGCTCTGGCCAAACCCCCATGCTTTCCAGGGTCTGCCACTTGAACAGATCCTTTCTGCGGCTAGGAAAGATCAGAGGGAGCAAAATCCAACTGTGATTGGGGGGAAAAAGGGTCTTCTCACTCACACACAGATAGACATACACACATTTCCTTTGTTCCCCTGGGCTTTAAAGTTAAAATTTAGAGGTACTCACCTTCACCTTCTTTCCAAAGCAGCCCTTGAGCTCAAACCCAAAACTCCCTTTACTACCCTGGCTCCACATGGGCAGGGCCTGGGAAACCCATCCACAGACACAGGGGGTCTGCTGCCGGCAAGATGGGGCTTACCAGTCTCAGTCCATTGGAGAGGTTAGCTTGGAGTCCCATTCTGGTGTGCCAAATTGTTGGAAGAATGGTCTTCATCATGGTTCATCCAAGCTGGGAATAAACATGGCAACTGCTTTGGGAAGAAGGTTGTAGTTTATTGGAGAGGAAAGCCAGACAGAATGATGGCTCTGGCAGAAAAGAGAGGGAACACATGTAGGGAGTGGGTTTTTTATACCCTCTGAAGTCTTTTGTTTTGAGTTGTTTCCTGTTCCTGTGGCATGAACTTTGACCTGAGTCTGAGTGTGCTTTTCTGGGCCTTTGGTATCTGTGGTTTAATCCTATTATGTCCCAAAGGTCATATCCTGCTTTCCTGGGGCTGGGCTAATGACTTAGAGTTTGGGTGAGGTATGCAGGTTTTAGGTCTTTGTCTGCTTAATCTTTTAGCTCCAACTTTTCTGAATAGTCTGCATCTGCATTTCTATAGAGCTGGTTTCTGCTTGGGGGAGGCAGACCTGGGGCTATTTAGAAAACTGGGCATGCTTTCCTGCCTCTTCAAGATCCTGAGGAAATATATTTTTTCTGCCCTTTTAATATTTCCTTCTCTGGGGGGGGGGTGACTTCCCACAATTGCTATCATTAGATAAAAATTTTATTAATGTTCAGAGATTAGTTTGTGATTTTCTTTCACTAATTAATGATCTGAATCTGGATTAGCTCAGAATCTGATACTAGCCCTGTTCAATGTTCATTTGCATTGGTGGAGGGCATTAGATTCAGTTCTGCCCCATGCTCTTCCTGATTTCTCTTTATTCAGCCGGTGGATCTGATGGAATAGTATCCACACACTTGATTCAGCAAGAGTCCTTATCTAGTTCCAGGATGAGGCTGAGAAGCGTCCTGATTTTGAGCCAATCAAAAATCTTTCTTCAGATGAATACATTGAAACCAAGGAAAACATGTGTAATGGTATGTGAGAAACACCTTGAAAGACAGGGCCATAGTAAATGCTACTTGGGAATGGTCTGATAAGAGAAGGCATAGCCTGCAGCCTGCAATGGAGAAAGAAACTTAGAAGGGACCCTCCCTAGCTTCTCAGGTTGTTAAGGAGATGGTGGGAGATTTTTACTTTCAGACTTACAATAAAGTAGAGTTAGTCCATATGGTCCTCTTTCCTGTCTGATTTAGCTGGAAAGACTGACATCAAAAGATGATACTCACTTAGCCATCCAGATTAATCAAACCAACCTGGGCATCAGAAGTTAGCAGCCAGGTCAGAGAATATAGTTATGTTTCCCAGAGACCAAAATGTAATCTGGAGGAAAAAAAGAAAGAAAGATCTTAAACAGGGGAACAATGTTAGGAAAGAATCCCCCTCTGTAATGCCATTTCTCCACTCAAAGTCGATGAGTAGCTACTGTGCAGCCTTTTATTGAAGAGCACTTAAGTACTTTCCTTGAGTTAGTTTGTCTTTAAGTGTGAAGTGCAGGGGAACCAAGCCAGCTGAAAGGCAAGGCTCTCCTCAGGGAGTGCCAGTCTTTGCTGCTAGAAACTCAAAATTTTCCACTGGAAATCTGCCCTTAGGTGAGCAATCTACTGTAGACAGTTTCAGAGCCACAGAAATACAGGTTAATGCTTCCCCAGCTTCTCTGAATTGTTCTGTCGTTATACCACGCAGCTTCTAGCAAGACTGTCGTTCTGAAGGTGAATCATTGATTTAGCTTGACTCTTCTATGAATCACCGTGTTCTGCATTGGCAGGCAAAGGCAGTCTTAGTTGTTCTTTGATGATTGCATGCTGGGCTGTACAGTACCTGCATATTGATGGAATTGCCGGCACTCTCAAAGCTTATCACATCCAAGATGAGTCCCCTTAAGCAGTGACAGGAGGGGGAAGGGGAAGGCAGAGGCACAGTTACATGAACAAACCCTGTCTTGTTCTCTGTCTTACTTCGTTAATTCTTTAGTTGGTTAATAAATTTAAGTGTCTTATGCATTATTGGCTATTGCATTGTAATGTGTCGCACACAAACACATTAAATAGCAAGACTTTAAGCACTACATACACACACAGAGAGATTTATGTTGATGTGACTTTGTCTTTGCATGTATCTGCTGTTTTTTTATATTTGCAGTCAGAAGGCCTGTTTTAAAAAATCACATTCCACCTACATATAGTTTGTGGCTTCCAAAATTAGACACACATAATTTCATCCATCAGTTAGTTATACTAACTTCTCCTTGTCTTTTCTTAAAGGATAGGATATGATGTCATCTTTAGCCCCCAGAACCAAACATAGAACAATGAAAATGTGCCATGCAGTCACATTAATTTTTCATAAACTACTTTGATTCTTGATGCATAAGAATTATATCCATCTGGGCTCTTCTATTCATGAAAAACCTTAATGACAAAGAAAGAATTGCTACATTGTTGGAGGAGTGATAGAAAATGCAAATGTTTTCAATTTATTTTTATTTTTCCAAAAATTATATAAAGCACCACTTCTTTGAGTCAGTATGTTACACTGCGGGATGGTCAAGATCTGACCTTTCCTTAGCTGTAAATACCATTTTGCATCTAGCTCTACATTCAAATAGATAATTATCCACTATTTTGGGGATCACTAACTGCCAAAATTTGGCATTAGATTTGAGAGTAGCAGCAAGACGGTTCCCCAAGTATCGTGTCTGCAGCAGCTGCAATTATGAAAAGGACAGACAAGGTATTCTTTTATTCTGACATATATTTTATAGTAGAGTTCTAGATGAAATCTCTCTTGATATTTTTATTGTTCACATCAGCCACGATACTCCATGTGCAAATGGTAAAGCAGCTATTAGGAGAATAGGATTCAGCTCTCTACTGTAAGTTAATCTTCACTTTATGGGATTTTACAAAATAAAATGTTGCTTCCAAATATGGTATATTCTCTCCTCTTCTGCACATCCTACAGACCTCTAGTCTGTACATGAAGCTTCTTAGAGTACTCATTCTGCTGTAACTGAATACAACTGCATAGTGTACAATGAATAAATAGCAGGGTGAGTGTAGCTTCTAGAAGATCTAGAGTGTGGTTTATGTACATACCCTCCCTGGGTCACAGCAGGTGGCAAAATCTAACCAACTGAAAAACTAAGGATTGGAAGTGATTATTATATGAATGGGAGACCACAAGGAAATTGTAGGGTGATAGGATAGACTTGGAAGTTAAAAGGCAAGTAGGGCAGAAGGGGCAGGAATCTCTTTGTTGCCAAGATCAACACATCAGCAAAATTTAAGAGAGAGTTGTCTTTATTGTTTGATTCAGCTATTCAGTAATTAGCTCATGACAAATGCCTTTACCACTGCCATTGTCAGTTTCTTATTTCAGCTTAATAAGGATCTATCTCCAAAATACAGTGTCTGGTGTGTATTAAATTATTGTGATTTACAGATCTTCAGCTTTTCATGTGGAGACTTTTGCATGGGGACATATTTTAGGAATATGGGTAAAAGGTATTTTTCCAGGTTCAGAACTCTGAAATAATTCAACTACAGCCAGGCTATGCCTTTGCAGTATATGCTCCAGGGGGTGATTTAAACATCAATGTATTGGAGTTCTAATTGGTAGTGATTATCTGAGGCAGTGCTTTGTTGTTGTTATTGTATGGAATAAATAACTAGGCCAGCAGAAGAAGAAAAAAACCTGTCTTTTCTCCTGAGAGGGATCCTCCTCCTTATTTATAGTAAAGCATTATTATCATCATTTTATTTTCTTATCCTTTGAGGGCAGCTTCAGTGAATAATTGTGGAGGTCTTTAGCACTTATTAATGCATATTTTATATAATTTATACCTTTTATATTGGAATGTGAATGAAGTACAGCAGACATAAGCCATTCCTCCCTCCCTCCCTCCCCCTTCCTTCCTTCCTTCCTTCCTTCCTTCCTTCCTTCCTTCCTTCCTTCCTTCCTTCCTTCCATCCATCCATCCATCCATCCATCCATCCATCCATCCATCCATCCATCATCTTCCTTCCTTCCTTCCTTCCTTCCTTCCTTCCTTCCTTCCTTCCTTCCTTCCTTCCTTCCTTCCTTCCTTCCTTCCTTCCTTCCTTTTGTTACAAAGTATGTCTTTCTAGGTTATTCTTATGCTGGTGAGCATCCTGCTTTAGCAGCTGGTGTCAGATATAAAATTTATAGAAGCACCATGGCCCAAGAGAGTAAATTCTGTCGAGTGTTAGTGGCTTCACTAATAGCTCATACTTGGGGTCAACAGGAACTTGCAGAAAACATGTTAAAAATCCTCACAAGCCTGTGGAGACTACAGATTCCAGGAGCATTTTTCTTTTACTATTGAAGGAAGATAAATTAACTCTGTAGTGTACTATTGTTAGCATATCTATTCTGTTTTGAACTGGGCTGCAGTGGTAAATCTAAAGGTATAAATGTCATAGATTTAAACTTACATTATTGCTATCTGTATCTCTGTGTGATTATGATTCCCTAACTTCTTTTTGGTACTGAAATATGTGTCCTAGTTAAATGCAGAAATCGTATTAGCATTTTGCCTTTGGAAAAAAAAAATACTTCGAGATTGTTTATGCTGAGGGATTAAATTTTGGGCAGATAATCTTTGGTTAGATTGTGACTCCTTCCCCAAAGTAATACGATCAAAACAATGCTGAAGATATTTACATACATTTTTGTGGAGATCTTCAAATCCCCAGATATGAAAGATGTGTTCTAGGTGAAGGACATTTTCATCTTTACCTTTGTATTCTAAGATATGAGATCCCATTTAGATATAATTGGCAGTGGTCTTTTTGTGATATAATAGAAAAGGAAAAACTTTTTTTTTCTCAGGCTAACATTATGCTCCGTGTAACCAAATTATTTGTCTCTTGAAAGCCTTTGTTTTTTCCAGGCATTGTTTGCAAGAAAATGCAGACTTTTTTTCTCTTGAAGCTGAAGGACTTTCACTCTTCTTTGTTAGTTTTGCCACAATGAAACTACTGTAAGAGAAACTCATCTTGCTTGGAACATTATGTATTCTTTCTGCTAGAATAAATTTGTCTATATTGTATAAGCGAGTATAAGAATATGTTAGGCTTAAGACAATAAAACAGCTAAAGTTTCTGGTCTCCAGTCATACATGTGAAGATCATGCTCCCATTTCCAAATGTGATTTCTTGCAGCTAGTATACAAAGCTGATAATGTACCAAGTGAATTCTTGTTTGTCAAGTACTTTTATTCAATATCTTTCTCAGTTAGGTGCAAGGAGTTACATAATAATTGATTTTCATGAATGATGTTCTACTCTTTCACATCCAGCAGGATGGGCTTAGTGGTTAAAAATGTAAATTACGTGTTAGGTTAGGTTATGTTGGGTTGGGGTAGGGTAGGGTAGGAATTTCATTCCTTAAAGCACTGATCCGTTTTTACATTAGAAGGTACCAGTGCTTATAGTGGTCCAGGAAGTGCTGCACATCCTTGGATTCCTATTACTTGCAAATTGTAAGATAAGAGCATATTCTGAAGCAGAGAATGCAATTATATTCCTTGGGAAAATTCCTGCCAGTGCATGTAGTGCTTTATGGGTGAGAAACACTCATGTTATCTTGGGGAAACTTGGACTACAATATTGCTAAAGTACAAGTCCCAGGTTGACATAGCTGCTGAGAGTTCAGCAGATCTTCATTTGGAGATCCATGTTGTTACACCCAACCTAAGATGATCCCTTGAAAATGTGGAAATTCAGTGCATGACAATCTTTATAAGCCGTAGTAAGGATTTTTGTGAAGATGTGCAAATGATAGTTCATAGACATACTCCTAAGAATGAAGTAATAAGACAATATCGACTTATAAACTCCATGTAACAACCATTTGACTGTTCCTCCCTTAATTAACACATCTTAATGTGTTCTGGGAAAAGGTAACTGAAGCATCATAAGTTATTGCTGTTACTGTCAGCTTTATTCTGCTTAGAGAATTAATTGGGCAGTTGCATTCAGTAAACATTTTAAAACCTGAGATATGTTGTAGGTTATGTAAGTAAATTTATTTGAAAATGTGAAGGGAATTCTTTGATAAATTATGTTTTCAGAGACTTGGTCTAACTCTTGTAAAAAGTTATTTTGCCTTGATATCCTTATTCAACAGATTTTTTTTTAACTTGAAGAATCCCTCATGTATGATTTTACCTACATGGTCACCTTGTAATAGAGAATTGCCTTTGCCTTAAAAGCCAGCAGAAATGTTCATTTAATTAGCAAAATTATTTTAAAGCAGAAGAAAGCTTTCAGAAATAATCTTCTTAGAGTGCTAGGAGAACCAATTTTAAGGTAGATGTCATACACATTTAGTTCTATCTTGTGACTTCTAATTGCTCGGTTGTGAGTGGGGCATTTCCTCAGCCACATTAATGTGCTTTCCTCCCATCGTTGTGCCAAGAAGAACACACTGACATAAATTGTGCTACCCTTAGCAGTGTTGCTGTCCTCACACAATTTAATGTGGATAGTTTTGAGAGCAGCAGTTGGGGATTCCTTGCTGTCTTTTTCTCCTGTGATAGGAAAACTAGACTCCTTTTGTGGGAACACCTGGGGTGTGCATGTGTCTATGTATGTACGCGTGTGCGCGTACGGAGGCACACAAACCTTCATTTTTATTGTGTACTGTGTACTTCTTCTAATAGGACTATTGATCTCCCAGGATCTGCTGCCATCTAGAGGTCTCCCACGAGATTGATCATCCTGTCAGAGAAATAGAAGATCAATACTTAGGTCAAACAAGCCCTGCCTCAAAAGTCTGGTTTGGAATCCAAAGCAGCGAACCTCTGTGTGATTGTGGCTTCAGATCTTTTTTTCCTTCCTCTTTCCTGAAGCCAGTTTCCCCACAAATAAATGTTCATTGGGCAACAACCCACTTTTATCTTCCATCCTCGTTCCACATACTGAGTGTATAGTTCTGGGGGCGTGGCATGCTTTCCTACTTTATTGTCTCCCTAGCACACATACTCACCAGAGACGCAAATGATAGAACTGACAGAACAATCATCTCCCATGATTTGATATCCAGTGTAAAGAGAAAAATAGCTGTGCCAGTCTTCTCGGACCAAAACTTAATTGGTCAGAGTGCTCACTGACTGTAGAGGAAGGGGGTATTTCAGTGGTGGGATTCAAATATGTGAACAACCAGTTCTCTGTGTGGATGCCGCTTCCAGAAGTCCATTCTGGGTCTAGGCAACAAAAAATTAGCTACTGGTTCTGCTGAAGTGGTGCGAATTGGCTGAATCCCACCACTGGGGTATTTCCAAATTAGGAATTGTCCAGCCAGCTAGAAGTGAGAGATTGCTGTCCCCAACTGTACATCTCTAGACCGCTCCCTGAGAATACATTAGATTGTCTACATGGGACGTTTTCTATCAGGAACCCAACTTCCAAATGGGAATAGATAAGATGTCTGTGAGGTTTCTCAGTACTTAACATAAACACTTGACTTACTTGCTTCTCTATCTACAAATCTACAGGATAGCAAAAATGGAAAAACTGGCTCATGCGTTCTACATATATCAGAAAATTTGAAAGTACTGTTATTCCCTGACAAACATGGTAGAAGACATCAAGGAGAAGTAACCTAGAAGTTTGGACTGAAGTGTCAATATGCATATGGGACTCAACAATGGTTATAGCATTGTAGCATTTAGGCTTATATACTGCCCCATAGTGCCTTATCTGGGCAGTTTACAATGTAAGCATTATTTGCATGTTTCCCCCAACAATCATGAGTCCTCATTTTGCCGACCTTGGAAGGATGGAAGGCTGAGTCAATCTTGAGCCCCATCAGGATCGAACTCCAGGCTGTGGCCAGAGTTTGCCTGCAATACTGCACTGTAACCACTGCGCCACCAGGGCTCAGACATCTCTTTTTAGCTTGTTTCCCACCAAAATGTTGAACTTCTAAACTGGTGTGGAATGAATGTTTGATTGGAAGAAGGTAAACAAGCTGAAGTGTAACCTAGATAAAATTAATATGGAGGAAGAGAGGAGAGTATATATCAACAACCATGTTGTGTATTTTCATTGAAGGACCTTGTTTATCATGTGATTTATTTATTTATTTATTTATTTAGAACAGAAATTCATTAAAGAAGGTTACCATTTGTTTCTTTTTTCACAAGGTAGATAAAGCCCAACTGTGATATGATTTTAAGAGTTATCTGTACACTTCTGACATCTTTTATAATGTGAGGCAGTTTTTAAACATAGTTGGGAAATATCAAGAGGTGAACAATGTCATTTAGACACTGATGGGTACCAGGGAGTTGGGATTTATGACATTTGCATTATTCTAGTGCCTTCCACAGCTCTTGGAGTTTCAGCTCAATGAATTTTAAATCTCAGAGTGGTTTGGACAAGGTGACTTGAAAGAATTTGGGGGAATTTGTATATCTGCACAGGTGCATAACTTATGATAGGTCAAATTACTCTAAAACAGGGAAACAGTCATAGTTACATTTGAGCAAATAACCCATGCTTAATTTTTAAAGGATTGAAAAATTCAACAGGATTCATCATATCAGGCTTTTAAGCAGGCACTCAGAACCTATTGCATTTCCATCAGTGGAAGAGTTTTAAGTAGGATTTTTAATTATTTTTTGAATTACAGTGACTTTATGCTTTATTGGGCGGTGAACATTTTTATGCTTCTTCGCATTACTATCTTACTCCTGTTAATGCTACTAATATTGTGTTTTACTTTTAAATAGGTTATTTTTATATAGCTATAAATTGGCTTAATTTACATAAAATACTATGCACACTGTGACAGATAGAAAGAGATGCATGGGAAATTGCTGGAAATTATGGAGTATTTTATTCATTTTGGGCACAGGGGCTATAGGAGTCAAAAAAATATTACCTATAATGACAGTCAGATAAAACTTATAAAACTTATAAACTTATAAAACTGAACCCATTTAATTGCTGATTTTGAAATTATAGTTGTGTACTTTAGAAACTATCCTGTTCTACTTGTGAAGCTTTCATTATGCTAAGAAACAATAAATTATCATTTAAAGAACTAATTTAGTTTCTTGCTGTAGCCTGAAATGCTAGCTTATTTTTTTCATAACAAATTTATTTGGATTATATGACCAGCACTTCGTACCTTGCTCATCTCAGCATAGAAACATATTATTCATATGTAAATTTACCTCCAGAAAAGATAGGTAAGTAGGTTTTAAAACTGTAATTACAGACCACTAGTTCTAGGAAGTGACTCCAAAATTATTTATTTTTTAAATTAAAAGCCTGGCTCTCTTTTTTCCTCTCTTTCTCAGACGGTTAATCCTTGTCAGTTCTTGGGTTCCAATAGTAATAAAATCAATCACGTGAAGTACCGCTTTATAAAATCTTAGTAAGACCTTACCTGGAATACTGCATCCAGTTTTGATTACCACATTACAAAAAAGATGTTGAGACTTTGGAAAAAGTGCAGAGAAGAGCAACTAGGATGATTAATGGCCTGGAGACTAAAATATATGAAGAACAGTTGCAGGAACTGGGCATGGCTAGCCTAGAGAAAATAAGGACTAGTGGTGACATGATAGCAGTATTCTAGTATTTGAGGGGCTGCCCCAAAGAAGCGGGGGTCAAATTATTCTCCAAAGCACCAGAAGGCAAGACAAGAAACAATGGATGGAAACTAATCCAGGAGAGAAGCAACCTGGAATTAAGGAGAAACTCTCTAACAGTGAGAACATTAACCAGTGGAACAGCTTGCCTCCAGAAGTTGTGGGTGCTTCATCACTGGAGGTTTTTAAAAAGAGACTGGACAGCCACTTGTCTCAAATTGTATAGGGTCTCCTGCTGGAGCAGGGGGATGGATTAGAGGACCTCTAAGATCCCTTCCAGCTCTATTTTGAAGGATTGGTGTTGCTTTATGAATATAATTTGTATTTCCATTAAACACTCAAAAGAAAATATACTAATTAGAAACATGTGTGCTTACATTTAGCCACAATTAGTACTTCCTGAAATAAACTCATATTTTCATATTTTGCCACCCATCTTGCAGTGAGATGGGTGGCAAAAAATTGTAATAAATAAATATAAATATAAATTTAGGAATAATGCGCAGGATTGGGGAGCTGGGTAAAAAACACAGAATCACATGCAGAGAATAACAGTAGATTCTCTTTTGTCCCTGAATACCTTCAGAGAGCTCAGGACTGGACAAAATGTTTTGGAACTTCAGGTAAAGGACTTGTTCAGTACAGTGCATCCTCAGTATAATAGTCATGCATCTACACAAGAGGTAGATCTGTGACAGCCATGTTAGATCTCTCCTGTGCCTGCTGGCTGGTTCCCAATGATCTCCCAGAATGGCAGTTGAATCTTATCTGAACAGTTGTGATTTGCTAACAGCAAATCACATGTGACGTGTAATCGTACTTTCCAAGGCCTTGCTTATATCATACATATCAGATCAGGACTTTGAAAACCTGAATGGCTGCCAGATGCCAGCAGAAACAGTAGTGTTTATTACCATTCATTGCTATCATTCAGTGATCATCTGATTGACTGCTGTCATTCAATGATCATCTGAATATTTGCAGTCCAGATCTGGAATGCGTAAACTACAGCAAGGCCTGGGTATTGCAGCAGCATCTGTAGGATCTGTGCCTTTGTCAGGATGCTAAGGTAATAATAATAATAATAATAATAATAATAATAATAATAATAATAATAATAATAATAATAATAATAATAATAATAATAATAATAATAATAATAATAATAAAGTTGGAAGGGACCTTGGAGGTCATCGAGTCCAACCCCCTGCTCAGGCAGGAAACCCTATACCATTTCAGACAAATGGCTGTCCAGTCTCTTCTTAAAAACTTCCAGTGTGGAGCATTCACCGCTTCTGGAGGCAGGTTGTTCCACTGGTTAATTGTTCTAACTGTCAGGAAGTTTCTCCTCAGTTCCAGGTTGCTTCTTTCCTTGACTAGTTTCCATCCATTACTTCTTGTCCTGCCCTCAGGCGCCTTGGAGAATAGCTTGACTCCCTCTTCTTTGTGGCAACCCTGAGATATTGGAATACTGCTATCATGTCACCCCTAGTCCTTCTTTCATTAAACTAGACATACCAATTCCAGCAAACGTTCTTGATATGCTTTAGCCTCCAGTCCCCTAATCATCTTTGTTGCCCTTCTCTGCACTCTTTCTAGAGTCTCAACATCTTTTTTACATCGTGGTGACCAAAACTGGATGCAGTATTCCAAGTGTGGCCTTACCAAGGCATGTAAAGTGGTATTAATACTTCACGTGATCTTGATTCTATCCCTCTGTTAATGCAGCCCAGCACTGTGTTGGCTTTTTGGCAGCTGCAGCAACTGCTGGCTCATATTTAAGTGATTGTCCACTAGGACTCCGAGATCCCTCTCACAGTTACTACTATTGAGCAAGGTACCCCCTATACTATACCTGTACATTTGGTTTTTCTTGCCTAAATGTAGAACCTTACTTTTTTCACCATTGAATTTCATTTTGTTAGATAGCGCCCAATGTTCAAGTCTGTCCAGGTCCTCCTGTATCTTAAGCCTGTCTTCTGGAGTGTTGGCTATTCCTGCCAGCTTGGTGTCATCCGCAAATTTGATGAGTTCCCCATCTATCCCCTCGTCCAAATCGTTGATGAAGATGTTGAAGAGCACTGGCCCCAGAACAGACCTGGGGCACCCCACTGCACACTTCCCTCCATGTAGATGCGGTTCCATTGAGGACCCACGCTGAGTACGGCCGGTCAGCCAGCTACGAATCCATCTGGTGGTGATGCTGTCTAACCCACATTTTTCTATCTTATCAAGTAGTAGGTTGTGATCTACTTTATCAAATGCCTTACTGAAGTCCAAGTAAATTATATCCACAGCATTCCTCTGATCCACTAATTTTGTCACTTGGTCAAAGAATGCAATAAGGTTTGTCTGGCATGATCTGTTTTTGACAAACCCATGTTGGCTTTTAGTAGTGATTTTGTTTGCCTCTAGGTGTTCACTGATTCGTTGTTTGATTATCTTGAGAGATTGTGAGAGATTGTGAGAGATTGTGTATCGCAATGCAAACCCAGCCCTGTTCTCTGCCTGCCATCTTTCCAATGGCTGCAGAAATCTTCCATCTCATTTCAGCTTTAGCAGAGAGAAAGACATTAACAATACTGCCAGCTCTGTGTACCTCATCTGTACTAAGCCAGTCCTGAGTATCTATCTCTTGCTATGCACAGAAAAAAGAAATCTTCTTATGGTGAAAAATTCTGTGCCCTTTAAATATTTCCAGAGTCTTTACAAATATATCATTACTTACCTGACAGTACCTTGTTTACAGTGTTCCTATTTTTCCCCCAATGACCTACATTGTTCCTTATCATTTTTCTTACTGTTGTTTACAATTCATGATACGTGAAGAAAAGAACCTGACTACTTTTGTTGGCAGGCTTGGTATCTTTTGAATGAATAGCTGATTATTTCTTAATTACCTTTAATAATATGTTTGTGAAGAGAAAGAAGGGAACCTAGCACTGTGTCTCTTTGAGATAGTAGTTCCTTTCGTGATGATACCAACAGAAAGCTGTTAGTTGCAGAAAGGGCTTTCTGGCAGTTTCAGAGACTAATAATGTATGCAGATTAGTTTATCACATGGACTAAAGTGCTTTACTAAATGTGTATGTGTGTTTATATCTTTGATGCATCCCCCAAATAGATGTATATTTATTTAATCAAAGATAATTCAGTAAAAACTCTGAAGTGAATCACTTTCTAAATTCAAGAATTACGAGAATAGTTAGTATCTTTTAACCAGCATATTTCCATTCTCAGTTTAAACAAACCATATGATGAGGCTAATGGTTCAGTTCTGTCCGATTCTCAGTAATTCTGTGGGCCAGCTTTCTCTTATATGGCTTCGTCCAGTTGTTTTATGCTCTGGCTGGTGTTGGCCTAGCCAGCATATTTTTTTTGGCGACCTCATTTCTTTTTACCACTGACTATTCAGAGCATAATTGCCTATTCCAATGAGTTTGATTAGCCAAAGTAAGGTGGAATTTTTATGGAATCATCTTTGCCAGTTTTTATATATTTAGCATGCTTCTGTGTTGTAGCTAGTTTTCAGGTGCCAGCTCAACAAAATTGACTATGTAATTCTTATTTTAGCTTTTATATAAGGTAGCTACTTGTCCCCACACACAGACAAAGAATAAAAGGGGGGGGAGGGGTGTGTGTTAAGAGTAGAACATTGAAAACAAAACACTCAAAACAATCCTGAGAATAACCAAGAATATTTCACAATCTCAGAGAAAACCCAAAACATATATTTTTGTTTCATACTTACAAATGGCAGTTCCAAGATGAAAACTTTTGCACATCCCTATTTTTTGTTACTTCCCTATCTAACCTGGAATTAAGGAGAAATTTCCCAACAGTGAGAACAATTAACCAGTGGAACAGCTTGCCTTCAGAAATCATGGGTGCTTCATCACTGGAGGTTTTTAAGAAGAGACTGGATAGCCACTTGTCTTAAATGGTATAGGGTCTCCTGCTTCAGCAAGGGGCTGGACTACAAGACCTCCAAAGTCCCTTCCAGCTCTCTTAGTCTAGTCTAGTCTAGTCTAGTCTAGTTCTAGTCTAGTAGCTTCCCAACTCTGAAGTTAGCCAAATACTTTAAGATTTCCTCAATTTCAGATTTTCCATACATGCTAGATCAAATTCTCATTATTCCTTGGTCAGTAATCATATGAGTGGCTATAAAACCTGTAATTCAGCATGTATGATTGTACCAAGATGGGAACACTGTCCTAAACTGTGGCTTCTCCACAAATATGATGGAATTAGTGAATATACAAACAGCTAGAATTAATTGAACGGTTACATATAGTTATTGTATCTCACCAGAAAAATAATTATCAAATAGTTAGTAATATCCACATTTCAGTAGTGTAGTTTGTTTGAAAACCCAAAGCAGGTATACACTTCAGTCAGTATTTGCATTTGACAAATGATTTCCTAATAAAAGTTTAAAGAACAAAAAACTTAATCCAAGCAATAATACAGTAAGAAAGGTGGCTAGTTCTTTGTGATTGTGGAAAGTGTCTATTGTGGAGTTCATAAATCAAGTATTATTGGCAGAGGAGATGCCATAATGTATTTATAATGAATTCAGCAGTCTTAAGACCAGGTTACAGCACTGTCGTTAAAATGAATGCTAAATGAGGTTCATTTGGATTAGCTCATATGCAGAAGCCTGTGATTGATTTTCATGGTGCTGCTAACAGAACGTTTTTCTAGACTTCCGTGCAATTATATTACTATTATGATCTTTTCAATTTTCTCTAGCATTATATTTTAATAGAATCTTTGCAGCTACTTGATGATAAGGCTTGCTTTAATTGGATCTCAAATATCTTAGTGCCATGTACTGGAAAGTTCACCTTTTTATTCTTCAGTCCCAAATAGCTTTCTCCTTTCTTCCTCTTTTCTTTCCCCTCACTCAGATACCCCAAGTATCTTAATTCTTTTGAAAAGCACAGTTTTTAAAGAATTCTTGAAAAATAAGATTGACACGTTCTAAACTTTACAACCCCCCGCCCCCCAGAATATGCTAGATATGATGGTAATAGTTGTTTTATTCCCCCCCCCCAATTAGAATAGAGAATAAAGTTTTTCTCTGTTTGAAATAAATTCAGATTTTTTCATTATTTCTTCATTGGCCGGCTATAGAATAGGGACAGTTAACTGCTATTTTTCATGTGTTTGTTATCTTTCTGTCCTTTTTTATACAAGTTTAAGGCAGTGTGCACAGCATTTTCTCTTTCAGTTCTCTTCTCCCTCCCCCTGCCCCTTCATAGGTCCAAACTCATCCAGTAATTCGGGATATATTTTAGTCTGGGTCTCCAAAATCCTAGTCCAATATCTCAACTACTATATGTGTAGTCAGGCTGTGTCTAATATTTCATTTTCCGATGTCTCCATTGTTGGAACCATGCTGTACAAATATGATTTAGAAAACAGTGGGAGGGATTGTCTGTGGAGGTTCTCAGTCATCCAGGTCATGGTTGTCCCAAAGGTGCTTTTTCAGGAGGCAACTGGACTTTCTTGTTTTTCCTTTGAAGACATTTCGCTTCTCATCCAAGAAGCTTCTTCAGCTCTGACTGGATGGTGGAGAATGGAAGGATATTCCTTGCAGACAGCTGGGTATTTGCATTCTTTTAGAGAGTTGTTGAGGCCATTTGGAGGGTTACCTGTGTCCTCAGGGTCACCTGAGTAGTGCAATTGTGTGTGGAGGGATTGGAGGGGCCATCTATTCTAAGGTGGTTACAGATTCCTTTTATTGCTAAAGAGAAGGAATAGGGGACATTATAATTTTGTATGTATAAAATGTTTTAACACATATGGAATCTTGCCTAGCCAGCATATAATCTAAATGAACTATATACTATATACATGGCAATGCAGAATCACTGCTTTTCTTGACCTAGTTTAAGTCAGCTATCTCCAGCCCTTATCTATGCCTTTCAGATTTTTAGGAAGCCTTCTGGAAACATAAAAGTTTCTGAATTCTTTTGGATTTTCAGTATGACCTACAATGTTCTCAATTCTCCATGCCAATTGAAAATCTAGTTAAAGACAACCCAGTTCAACCATTTATTTATTGAGGGAAATGATTCAAATCTGCACACTTTTAAGTACTACTGTATAGCACCTACGGTATCCATTTTACTAGGTCTGGCTCTGAAGTCAGGAGTCAACACTGTTTTATTTATGGGCTCAAGATCAGATTTCAAATTCCAATTTCATCAAATGTCTCTAATACGCAGGATAAACTATGGGACTTTCATGTGAAATAATTAAGAATTCGGTACTTAAAATTGCCTTCTTTCCCCTCTGGAAACGTAGTGATTTTTGTAACCTGAAATGGATGTGTTACAAAACTGGAAACAGATATATATTTGTCTATCATCTTCTGAAGATAGAAAAGGACAGTTGTTCCAAGAGTAATTAAAATGGTGGAATCAAGTTAAATTTGTTTTGGAAGAAAGGCTACATATACACACTGAAATAAAACACTTTTTTCACAAGATTTCATAAGATTTTAACATACTGAAAACTTCAAACTTCTGTTTGTTTTTCTACTGTATGTCCTTCTATCCCAATAAATAGAACTATGCAATTTGGGGTTTGCAAATGTGTACAGTTTTTCCAAAGTGGGATGGATTCTTGAAAGGACAATTAGCCCCCTGCTGGTCAGTGGGTCTCATTGCCATGACCTTTGATTTTTCTTCTTTCATAAAATCCATAGTCAAAGGATTAAAGAGCAAATAGATTCCTTTCTAAGTTACCTTTTTCCTCCTCCCTGTAATTCTGTCTGTTCCAGAGATCTTTTCTCATTATAGATTTTTGTGCTATAGATTCTCTGGGTTTATTGCTTCCTTTTTTCCCTTCTGTGGAATATTTTACTGAATTGTATCCTCTTCTGCGCATAATAATATAGGTCTGTTTGTAATGTTTTTTATTTATTTATAAGAACCCAAAACACTGAAGTGCCAATCAGCCAAGTTCATTATCTACCAAGGCAGTTAAGAGGATGCTTAACCTCAAGTACAGAAGCCAGCCAGTCAACTGACTTTCTCTGTAATAGCCATTAATTTGACCATATGTAAATGGATGTACTGTTTTAAGTGTAAATGCAGATATTCAGCCTTCCTAAGGGGCAACCAGAGAACTTTATTAAATCAAATGCTGTAACTGAATTTTTAAAATATTTCCTAGATTCCATACCCAATAAGCAAATGCTAATTTAGTTTTAAAAGTTTATCTTATTTATGAAACCAAGAATTGCTAAAGACTGAATTTTTATCAAACTGTGGTTTTATTAATATTCCCCCATAACTCCCTTCACCAAAAACCAGAACTGTCCCAATTAAGTCCAGCCACAAGCAGGCAATGCTAGTCCACAGAACATTGGCCAATGAGTCCACAAGGCACTTGAAAGTTTCCCAATCAACATAAAGCCACCAGGCAAAATTAAATCTACAATACAAGAGGGTTCACGAGGCAAGAAAAGTCCAGAGTTCACAAAGCACGATTCAAGTCAAGGCATGGTGTCAAATCCAAAGCAAAGCAAGAATCACGACCAGAAAATACACAGCTAGGAAATTAACAAGTTGTTCCCAACATCATCTCCATCTGTCTGCTGTGCTTAATAGTCAGTTTCTGCTGCAGCCCATGAATAAGGGCAAGGCTTTCTCCTTGTGTGTAATCTGGCTGACCTTCTCTGCTCCTGCCTTTTCTCTGCCCTACATGTTCTTGGATCAGGTGCAGAAGGCAATTTCTCTTCCTCATAGCTGACCAGCTGCAGCTGCATGCTTTCCTCACCTGAAGCCTCAGGGCTGTCCTGCTGCAGCTGTGCTTCAGCCAAATCCCTCTCAGATGGCTTCTTGGAGCCACTGACCAACTCCCCTCCAGACATGCCTGGAACTGGTTCATCTTCCTCCGAGCTGACATCAGGAGAGGAATCTGGGGAAGCATCTGTTGATAATGAAAGAATCTTTCTTTTGGTGGAACCTTGTTATCTTTTTCTAGTTTCTGTTGGTGACCAAATAGTATAATTGATCAAGGACAAATGGCATGTTAGGGTTAGGTTATTCATGGTTATTCATGGATTTAAAAAAAACAAAACCCGTGGGATTAAATTTGTGTTTAGTTTAGGAGTATAAATGACGAAATGATAAATTTCTGATTTTGTGAGATCTAGTCCCACTTTAGGCATGAAAGCTGGTTGAGTGACTTTGGGCCAGTCACTCTGTCTCTCAGCCTATGATGTTAGACTCAGGTGACAAGCTGGCTGGTCAATTCCTGTTGCAACCAAAAAAAAAAGAACCTGACACTTGCAGGAGAATGCTAGGAAGAAAAAAAAAACCTGAGTTTCTGAGTTATTTCTGTGCAAGAGCCTAGTTGGGCCTTGGATGGAAATCATTTAGCTAGAGAAAAGGTAAGATATAGAAGAGGTAAGACAGAGCTCTTAAGATATCTAAACAGTTGTCATATAGAGAAGGAAGTGAACTTGCTCTCTGTTGCCCCAAAGGATGCAATCTGAATTGCAAATAGAAACTACAGGAAAGTACAGGTAATTCTCGCTTACAAATCACAATTAGAACTGGCAACTCTGTTGCTAAGAGATATAGCCATTAAGCATGATGCCACATGTCCCCACCGACTTAGAACAGCAGTTTTGGCTGCCATTGTTAGGCCTATCACCTGCAGTTGTTAACGGTATGTCATGAGAACGCAGCTTGGAACCATCATTAACTTTGCTTATAGAAGCCAGCTGTGAAAGTTGCAAATGGCAATCACATGACTGCAAGTTGCTGCAACCAGTTGCCAAGCACCCAACTTGTGACTATGTGAGTTTGAGGACTGATCGCAAGTCTCCTTTTTCAGTGCTGTTGTAACTTCAGACATTGATGAACAAGTGGTGGGTAAGTAAAGAATATCCATAGTTTCAAGTAATATATTAAAAAGAATGGCTTGAGGGTAAGAGCTGTCAGTCAAGATAATGTAATATGTCTTTCTTCACTGAAAATCTTTACACACTGGTTATTCTTCAGACGGATATACTTCCAACTCTGATTCTTCAATTCTGTGTTTTTATTGTGTTTTATTGTACATCACCCTGTAGGGGACTAACAAACATTAGAAATAACTATTTCTAAGCTTATTTCAACAAGTTTGCTGAAAGTAGAACTACAAATGGATCTAACCTATTATCGAGATACGAAGTATACATTATCTAAATAAATATCAGTGAGGTTTTTTTTTTAAAAAAATTATTTGAATGAGAGCAATGAGTAGAATTTACTTACTTTCCACAGTAAGTCAGTGTGTCTCATGGAAGCAGGTCTTCAGCATTTTTATTAACTCATTGACTTCTGGGATGTTGTGAGAATATCAAGAGTATGTAAATGAACTTATTATCAAGCATCTTTGTACATCTCTGAATATAGGCTGATGGACAAAATAGTGAGGCTTTAATTAAAGGAGAAACCAAGCAAACTCCAAAGGAGATTTTACGAATGTTCACACAATGAATTCATTTATGTTGATCGACATCTACTCATACATTAAACACCTTATGTTAGGAGTAAGGATCAGGACTCCTACCTAACCATGCAATTATTTGCTCCTCATCTAGCTCCCTGCCTAGAAAAATCTGGGACTTGGGGCATGTACACATCCTTTCTCTCTCTGAGTTTCTTTCTCTGGATTCTATCTCTCTTCAGACCTGACACCATTTCTTAGGGCATAATTTTAATGTCACTTCAGTACTGACTGTGAACAGCTGCAGGAGAGTGGTGAGAGACGCCGCTTTGCTGATTAATAGTGAGGCAGACTGCTGTGCCATAACCTTACTCATTGCAGGGAGGCTAAAGCGAAGCCCACCAGGGATTCTCAGTTCACACCCGGTAAAAGAAAAGCTAGTTAACCATCTCAGGATTTATGTGGCTTCACAACTCACAACAAATTAATCCTCTGGATCAGAGCAAAGTCGGCCTTGATCATTTTTTTTTCTTTTACGGTTATGTAAAGAAGAGTTAGAATAAAACATTTCCAGTGTCTTCATTTTTATTGTGCTCTTTTTAGAAACATTCTATGTCTGACCCAAATAAAACTGAGTACTTGTAAGCCTATTTGTGTCTTGTTCTTAACATTTGGATTTTATTAAAGAAGCAAACTTCTCATTTTTGTCATAACAGTTCGTGGAAAAATGCTGAGTTGTTTGGTAAGATAGGACAAGAATCAATGGGTTTCAATGGCAAAAGAATTAGAAGTTAGTTGAACAGGAGGAAAAAAATTCCCAACAATGGAACAGTCAGCCTCTGGAAGTGGTGGTGAACTCTTCTACAGTGTGTGAAAGAGACATGATGGCCATTTACTTGAATGTTGAAATACAGGTAGTTCTTGACTTACAACCATTTGTTTAGTGACTGTTTGAAAATACAACGGCACTGAAAAAAGTGACTTATGAACCATTTTTAAAAGTGACTTATGACCATTGCAGCACCCCATGGTCCTGTGATCATAATTCAGCTTCTTGGCAACTGACATGTATTTATGACAGTTGCAGTGTCTCAGGGTCATGTGATCACATTTTGTGACCTTCTGACAAGCAAAGTCAATGGGGAAGCCAGATGCCCTTAACAACTGTGGTACTACTGTGTTTCTCCCAAAATAAGACCGGAAAATAAACCCTAGCATGATTTTTCAGGATGCCCCACCCCAAAAATAAGCCCCAGTTAAGATCGTCAGCCAGAAGGATGCACTTAGAACCGTATTTCCCCAAATATAATCCCTAACTGGAAAAATAAGCCCTAATGCATCTTTTAGAGCAAAAATTAATATAAGATCTGGTCTTATTTTGGGGAAAACCTGCATGGTCCCTTGCTTTTTTATGCCTAGTTTACAGTACAGCATTGTTTGTCTTTCCTTTCCATCTCTACGTTGTGAATAAGCCTGTTGAAGCTATGAAGTTTAAATGAATGCTTCTTTGAGTCCTTGAAGCTGATTCCTGAGTTTTCTGTGGTCCAGCATAATCAATTAAAAAAATAGTGGAATGTAATAAGCAAAGACTTGCCTGTTCCCCTTTGCTTTGGCCATTGTAGCATCAGAACAACAATGGTACCAAAAGAAGGGGGGGGGAATGAGGGGAAAACAATTCATTAAAAAAAAACCCCAGCAGGCTATCCAATGGGGCTTGTTTTCTTTGCACAATGGAAAGGGCAGTAATCTACAAGCATGCAACTCTAATCTAGATGGAGCTCCCACTTGGCCGTATTACCAACCCACTAGATTCCAAGCTGGAATTTCCAAGCTGGAAGTTGGTTTAAAGAATAACTAGGAAGAGTATAGGCAAGAAGGAGCTTAGGCTGTTGTGCAGAATTGCTCTTAAAGTGGACTTGGTGGAAACTTCATCGTAATTGTCATACTCCTTATTGGGTCTGAACAGACATTGAATTCCTGTATTGTGCTGAGTGATATTCTTTAGAATAGAATAGAGCTGGAAGGGACCTTGGAGGTCTTCTAGTCCAGCCTCCTGTTCAAGCAGGAGAACCTATACAATTTCAGACAAGTGACTGTCCAGTCTCTTCTTAAAAACCTCCAATGATGGAGCGCCCATGATTTCTGGAGGCAAGCTGTTTCACTGGTTAATTTTCCTCACTGACAGGAAGTTTCTCCTTAATTCCAGGTTGCTTCTCTCTTTGGTGAGTTTCCAACCATTGTTTCGCTCCCTCTGGTGCTTTGGTGAATAACGTGACCCCTTCTTTGTGGCAGCTCCTCAAATACTGGAATAATGCTATCATGACTCCCCTATTTCTTCTTTTCTTTAGACTAACGAAACCCAAGTCCTGCAGCCGTTCTTTGTATGTTTTAGTCTCCAGGCCTTTGATAATCTTAGTTGCTCTTCTCTGAATTTTTTCCAAACTCTCAACATCTTTTTTGTGATATGGTGACCAAAATTGGCTGCAGTATTCCAGGTGTGGTCTTACTAGGGTTGTATAAAGCGGTACTACGGTAATACTTTGTGTGATCTTGATTCTATGCCTCTGTTTATACAACCCAGGATTGTATTAGCTTTTTGGGTTGCTGCTGCACACTGCTGGCTCATGGTCAAGTGATCGTCCACTAGGACTCCAAGGTCCCTCTCACAGTTACTGTTTTTAAGCCAGGTCTCGCTCAGTCTGTACTTGTACCTTTGTTTTTTCCTGCCTAAATGTAAAACTTTGCTTTTCTCCACATTGAAACTCATTTTGTTCGACAGGGCCCATGGTTCAAGTTTGTCAAGATCTTTTTGGATCCTTAGTTTGTTTTCTGGGGTGTTGGCTACTCCTGTCAGTTTGCAAATTTGATGAGTTCCCTTTCAATTCCCTCATCTAAGTCATTTATGAAGATATTGAAGAGTACTGGGCCTAAGACGGAACCTTGTGGTACCCCACTGCTTACTTCTCTCCATGTGGATGTAGTGCCATTGAGGACTACTCATTGAGTACGGTTTGCCAGCCAGCTACAGATCTGTCTGGTGGTGATGTTGTCTGGCTTGCTTTTATCTATTTGCTTTATAGTCATAGACCCAAATGGTTCCTTGTTTGTAGCTTTATTCAGTGTGTGAACCTGGCTGACTATTCAATAAATAATAGTTAATAAAATGGAGGCAGAGCACAATGCTTGAAATCAGCTTGAATAATGATCTAAATCCATCTTGATAGTAATGAGTAACAAAATATCATTGAATTACACCAGTATGAATAAATTGCAGTATAAACATGTACCCCTTTAACCTCTTTAAGAGCATAGCAAAACTAAAACATAGCTTAGAATATAAGAAGAATATAAAAGAAATCAAACCTGAGTCATTTCAAGTTAAGTCCTTTCTTGTTCCTATTAACTTTACCTATTGCTCCTATTTCTTTTTAACCTATTTTTAGCTATTTCTCTTATTATTATTACCAGCCCTTGATATTAAAAGGGCTGGATCAGAAGAGCTGTGATTATAATTTAAGATCCCAGCTAGCATGGACGGGGGCTGGGAATGATGGGAATTATAATTCCATCTCATATGAAGGAAAGGCCTTGGTGAATTATCGTCTTTGATCAAAAAGATTGTAAGTCATCAGTTAAACATCTCTGGAACAGTTCTTCAAAGCAGTATTTCTCAACCGTAGCAGCTTTAAGAAATGTGAACTTTTAATTCCCAGAATTCTTCAGCCAGCCAACTAGTTGAAGCCACTCAAAATTGCTGAAGTTAAGAAATAGTGCTTTAAAGTACCAACACACAGAACATAGAATAATAGAGTTGGAAGGGACCTTGGAAATCCAACCCCTCTGCTCAAGCAGGAGACCTTATACCATTTCAGACAAATGGTTGTCCAGTCTCTTTTTGAAAGCCTCCAGTGATGGAGCACCTACAATTTCTGAAGGCGATCTTATTCCATTGGTTGATTGCTCTAACCGTTAGGAATTTTCTCCTTGGTTCTAGGTTGCTTCTCTCCTTGGTTAGTTTCCATCCATTGTTTTTTGTCTTACCTTTAGGTGCTTTGGAAAATATTTGACTCCCTTGTCTTTGTAGGAGCCCCTCAAATAGTGGAACACTGCTATTATGTGTCCCCTAGTCCTGTCTTTTCATTCAACTAAACATACCCAGTTCCTGTAACCATTCTTCATATGTTTTAGCCTCCAGCCCCCTAATCATTCAGGTTGCTCTTCTCTGCACTCTTTCCAGAGTCTCAACATCTTTTTTATATTGTGGTATTTTTAATCACTTATTCTACTTTTCAAAATGTGCATCTCTAAGGGCATACTTTGAGATCTTTTTGTACTAGACATGTCATTGGTACTCTCAGGAAGTTTAAAAGGCAGAAGATAATTGCATTCAGCAGGTGCAGATAAGACTGCAGGACAGAGGTTATCAAAGATTAAATTTCACAGTCATCTTTATCTTCCATGCTGAGATGCTACATGGCTAATTTGTTATGCATGGATTACAACACATGCCATGTGATTGCCAGTGACAGCTGGTCACTTGAAATAAGATTTGTCAGTTTTGATTTTTACCCTTTATTTATGATATATATAAGACAAAATTTACAAGTTTTACCTTCTCAGGAATGTTTTACCTTTCAACAAGACTGCATCATAAGTTATCATGGCTGACACTATTATATGTAACTGCAGCTGGAAACAGATCTAGACAAAACGTGACTTTCCTCTCTGTACATGCAAAAACACATTATTTGTCATAATTGCAACTTTAAAGAAACCCAGTAAATTTATGTAGCATTTTTCCTCTTGCAAAACAAAACCTAAGATAAAAAAAGGAAAGGTGCAAACATATAGTATACTTTACATATACAGTATACATATGCACATGCATAAATATAACTATCAGCAGCTGTATGTGATGTGGGTGACCGGGTCTGGTTTAAATAAAATACTACTGTTTTGCAGGGTATGGAAAAGTCTTATCATGATGTACTCATATATTGTGCTAAGCTGTGATCTGTTTAAATAGGATTTACTAACTAATCACAGTTTATTGGGCTATACCATGGTTGATAAATCACAATTGCTGGTTTTTCACATTGTACTAAACTATAATATGGGTTGGAGAGGATTAGGATGTGGTGTGATCCCTGCCACAGGCTATTACAAATAATTTGGGGGAAGAAAAAGAATATCTTAATAATAGAAAACCTAATCTACAAAATAGTATCCTCAGGGAATGATACAAGTTTTCAGTGTAGCTTCTCTGAGGTCCAAATTATTTCAAGGGGAATGTTCAGGAAATTACAAAGGATACTGTTTTACTGGAAACAGAAGGTAAGAGGAGATTAGACAACAGAAGACAAGATAGATAGATATCATTAGTCCAGAACTGATAGGGCCATAATATACAGCCAGCTCTGGAGTCCCCAGGGCCTATGCATTACATGGAGAACAGGCTGTTGAAATCATCTGAAACATCCACAATATGAACTGTGCATGGAATTAACTGATAATGGTGTAGCAGACAACATTTAATATATTCCCATCATAATATTACTTGTTGTGAGAAAGAGCATAGGAGATCTGATATGAATTAATGAATTGATCCAAAAACTTAATCTGAATTTGCAGTTTGAAAAATCAGTCTTACCCAACTTGTACTTATGAATAATTTCAAAACTCAGATTCAGAAAATGTGCCTTTGCACAGCTGCAAAAGCTTCCAATCTGTGAATCAAATCCAAAGTTCTGCAATTTATTTATTTATTTCCCACCTTTATTACAAGGGCAATTCAGAAATAAACCTCCGTTTGGTTATCAGTGACAGACACTCGCAAATACAGAACTTTTATTATACACATTAGAAAACTACAACATTACATTACTTTTTGACATAATCGCTGTTCAAATTGAGGCACTTGTCATAACGTCTTACAAGGTTTGACATTCCTTAGTAGTAGTCACTCAGCGCCAAATCTGGGCTATGGGGGGGAGTGATCAAAAACATCCCAATAGAACTGCTTCAAAAGTTCTTGGGTGCGTCTAGCAGTGTGCGGACGAGCATTATCGTGACCCAACACTACACCGGAAGTGGTGCCATAGAAAATCCTGCCAAATGTGAAGATGCCAAAGGAGTACTGCTAGTGAAGTTCATGGAGTGTGGTTCGACCATCAGTTCAGAAGTCTACTGTGAAATGTTATGAAAACTCAGACGAGCCATCCATAACAAGCATCGGGGCATGTTGACTTCCGGTGTGGTGTTGGGTCATGATAAGGCTCGCCCGCACACTGCTAGATGCACCCAAGAACCTTTGAAGCAGTTCCGTTTGGATGTTTTTGATCACACACACACCCATAGCCCAGATTTGGCGCCGAGCGACTACTACTAAGGAATTTCAAACCTTGTAAGACGTTATGACAAGTGCCTCAATTTGAACAACGATTATGTCGCCGTTTATGAATTATGAATTTGATCCAGTGGTTTGATGGAACTGCTTTTGAATCAAATATTGTATCTGAACCAACTATTCCTTCTTCCCTAATAAAGTGATAATAGAAAGGCATTGTGATTTTTCTAAAACATCACCAGCCCATTAAATTATTGGAAATCACTGAGATACTTCAGCAGTGGTATAATTAGCACATGCATTCATATGTATGTCAGCATACCCTATGCAGACTGCTTAACAATGTATTTTTGACAATGTGTTTTCTGTGTCCCCATTACCACCTTTTTGACATTTACTGTGATTCCTTGGTTGTAGCTCAGAAAAGGAATGTTTCATGGCCAGATTTTAGCTGATGTCAAACATGTCAAGCTAGAATAGCATTTTATAAAGAAAAATAAGAGGCATAGAAGTGTATGCTAAGATCTACAGCATAAAAAATGTGATCCTGATGAAAAATCCCCACTCATGTAAATGGACACACTACTTACATTAAGATCCAGGAGAGAAGTGTACCGATTCACCTATTTTTGAAAACTCAACTAAGCCAAGGCTTATTTTGATCGCTAAAGTTTTTAGGAGAAAAACCCATAGCATTGAGTGAATTAAACTATTTTCATTAGGTTATTTGCAACCTCTGTTGGTCTTGGTTAGCATTTGATTTGAACAAACTACTTAATTTCAGATCTTTATGTGAGAAAGTAATAGGATTGCTGATAATGAGGAGAAAGATCGGAACAAGGATGGACCTGCAAGACAAATTGATATAAACAGTTGAAAGTATATTTATTTACCCACTGCTCATTTGAGTTAGCTCTGCTAATGATATGATTAGGGATTTTAAAGATAATTACTTTTGGCCTAAGATTAAGCAATAATTCTGTTTGTGTTGCTGTATAATGACTTTTTAAAAAATCATTCAACTTTATTTCATGAAGTTTGCTCCTGAGGAACAAAGTCTCCCCCCAGCAGAAAACTTCTCTATTCTCCAGGGTATTGCGCCTTATTCTTCAATATTTTGTATATTATACAGCTTTGTGATTAAAATGATTGTATTGAAAAAATAAAAACAAATTGAATGCTATTGCTGCTATTAGTACTACTTTTTTTCTCTTTTATTATTGTAGAATAGTAATTATCAGAGATTATCAAATAAGTGAGTAATAATCTGTGATGCATGAAGAAAAGAATTCTAAAAGTTCTGCTAAGAATTAAATAGAGATAAATAATGAAAACATCCATATTTATGCAGATACACTTTATATGGTTATGTACACAGTTCAGTTTACTGTATATCATAAAGTATCCGACTGTGGGTCTGCTGCAATTAAGATAAAATATCCCCCCAGTTTGATAGATTTGTGATTCCTGTTCTGTGTTTCCATTATTGAAAGTTTATAACCCTTTCTAACCCGGGAGGTTGAAAAAAACCTTGTTAATCCACACCTCCAATGTTAGATTAGCTAGGCTTTGCTAATACTGAGCAACTATTATTTTAATTGTTAAAACAAGGTAAATAGTACCTTAAGCTTTTAAGCTTAAACTTTGATCCCATTAATTAAATGCAACAAGCCTAATTCTAGGCAGCATTCAATTTTTTTGTTGTTTGGTAATGATACTAACCTTTTCTATATACAGATAGTCCTCGATTTATGACAACAATTGAGCCCAAAATTTCTGTGGCAAAGGAAGGCAGTTGTTAAGTAAGTTTTGTTCCATTTTACAACCTTTTTTGCCACAGTTGTTTAAGTGCAGCCATGAAGTGAATCTGGGCTTCCCCGTTGATTCTGCTTATCGGAAGCTGGGTGGGAAGGTTACAAATGGAGGTCACATGACCCTGGGACAGTGGAACTGTCATAAATATATGCCAGTTAACAAGCACCCAAATTTTGATCACTTGACTCTGGGGATCCTGCAAGAGTCATCTGAAAACCGGTCATAAGTAATTTTTTTCCGGTGCCATTGTAATTTGGAATGATCATTGAAAGAATGGTTGTAAGTCAAGGACTACCTGAAATGCTGACAGAAGCCAGTGGTGGGATTCAAATATGTGAACAACCGGTTCTCTGTGTGGATGCCGCTTCCGGAAGTCCATTCTGGGCCTGGGCAACAAGAAATTAGCTACCGGTTCTGCCGAAGTGGTGCGAACCGGCTGAATCCCACCACTGACAGAAGCCCAGAATTCAACCTCTGTGTTGGCTGATGACCGAAGAGATTTGCCTAGCTTAGCGAAAGTTTCATATTGAAGGCCTTCATGGCAGACAAACAAGGGCAGCATTTCTGTTTTTATACTTTCTCTCTGTATTTTTCCCACATGCAGAGAAAAAAATACCTTGCTACCCATCCAGCTCTCCCTGTTCCTTCTCCCCTCTAAAATTAGTTTCAAAGGCTAGTTTTTAAAAGAAAAAAATCATACTGTGAGAATCAATACTTTTTCATGGGCACAGGGCACAGGCAGGTAGAGAAGAGTACTGTATCACCTGTGGTTGGCTGCATGAAACTTCAAGACCAAAATCCAGGCTTCAAGTTACCTATTTGAATTACTGTCTGGCCAAATGCTTAAGCAAGGACCGTATTTCTCAGCTTCCTGCTCATGCCAACTGGCAAATGCTTTTTAATACCAAGGGGATTTTCAAAAACAGCTGTAAAGTGACATGATGGGTTGCCATCACAAAGCAGGAAACGGAAGGAAAATAACCCAGTGAAAATATCCAGATGCTTAGGCGGACTTAGAACAATTGTTTTTGGATCCCAGATTTAGTGCCAGAAAGTAATAATAAAATTTATAAGGGGCCACGCTCATAAAATAAAAATACAAAGAAGAAAGTTGCCAATTGGCTTAATCCATGCATGCAGAACAGTTCATCACACACACACACACACACACAAACACACACAAAATTAGTTCGTAATGTTTCCCCAGTATTGTAATAGTGAAGACTGGCAATTATATGCTTCAGACTTAGATTATCACTGTCAGGCACAAAAGAGCAGGTCTATACATGAAGGTTCAATTAAACTGATTTTATTGCTAAAAGTCTATTCATAGGAACCTTCTCAACTAACAGCTAGCACCTGCTTGGAGTTAGATAAGGGACAATGGAATTCAAGGGAGGGAATTCAAGGGAGGTTGGACTTAGTCCGCTTGTGGCTATGTAGAGATTCTAGGCTGATCCCTTTTTTAACTCTGCCCCTCTGACTCTTACAATCACCAGCAAAGTCTATATTGCTGTTCTTATTTCATCCCTGCCCTTCTTTCATTACCTTTACTGTGGGATGAACATGACCCTATGACCAAGCGTGTCTGCAGGGGATCTAAAAAAAGGGAAGGATGGTGGTCTCAACCATATAATCAAAGGTTCTCCTGTTTTCATGTGATGCATGTAAAATGCATGTAAAAGGCTGGGGATTTGATTTTGGCTGCATTTTTATTTTTTTATCTTTGTCTCTTGTAGACACCTCAGCATCTGACCTTAGTGGGTATATCTGGGTATATATGTGAACTTTAAGCTCTGTATGATTTTTTACAAGTCAATAACTGCATGTAAAATTGAACCCTGAAGCTCATACCCCAGTCACACAAACTGTCATCAAACTGGCTGACCAGCCTTTCACTGATTGAGCATTTTGCATCATTGTAGCATCCAAAGGTACTTTAATCGCAGTGCAAAATGTGGCCTCTTATAATGGACATAAATTTGTGATTGTGTTGAAACTGAGCTATAAAACCATTTTCCATAATATTTTAGTTCTGAAAAGAACATACTATAGATATTCCATGCTTGAAAGCTAAGCATGCAAGAAAAAAAATGTACCGTCCCTTTAGGAATTTCAGGAGTTCTTTTATCCCTCACTATTTTGGAACACAAGTCATCCAAGGTCACATATTTCTACTCTTTTTTGCATGTACCTTTGGGATTATGTCTTGGAGAATTTTATAGAATTTACTTTTGAGTAATTATGCATAGTGTAAAGGCCCTCCCCCCCCAAAAAAAATAAACATGCTTTTTAACTTTTCAACCTAAAACTGGTATCCTTTGGTTTTCAAAGTGCTATGGTTGAACTTTGACTGGACTGTGTCATTTCTCTCCATCCCAATACCAGTCTAATTTTTCCTGTGTATCCCTTGGGGAGGGAAAATGAATGTGTTAATTCATCACCTGGCAAAAATGAGTAGTTAAATAGAAAATATAGGTGTCTTGCAGGCAAAATAAAGTGCAAAATTAAAGATATTTGTCTCCATTATTTGCCTCTTAAATGCATTATTAATTAATTCCAAATTGCAAGAGGAAGGCTAAATTCAGTCTTGGAAGAGCAGTACTGGGGAGAGAAACAGCTTATGCCTGCCCATTGTTTCTGCAGCATATGGACAGTTAGCAGATCTTTGAATAGACAATTTTCAGTGCGGTTTTTTTTTTAACATCAAAAAGCTAATTGATTAATAACAAGCAAGTTATTCAGGAAGGAAGATAAGTAGAATTATATCCTCACTAGTTGCATCAAGCAGTGCATTGTTTAGACATCGGTAAATAGTTCCTTTTTATGAGAAACAGTAATAGAAAATAGCATAGAAAAAATGACATATAAAGAAAAAACAATATAAAGCAGTGATTGGCAACATTCTTCCTATGGGTTCTTTCCATAGCTGCAGAAGAGTATAAATTGAATTGGATCAAGCTAGTTTAATTTGGAAAACTAATCTGATCTGAATCAAATATTCATGCAGATCTAGACAAAGTGTCTGAATTGAATTTCTTTCAAGCAAACAAATCTATCAATCAAGCTTTCAATTGAACTCAATCAATTTAGAGTGTCACACATTGTAGATGTCCTGACAGTTTTCAGTCCAAATAGTAGTAGGAAAATTTTCAGTAGGAAAATTTTATACAATGGTGAATGGTTATAGAATGGTGTCCAAGTTGGATAGAATCCTCTGTAGTCCTTTTTAGTTGTTCAATTCCTAAACACCAAACAGGAAAGCAAAGAAGATCACAGACTATACATATTTTGTCACCTAATGTGAAGCAGCACGTATACGTCATCCTTCATCCAAGATGCATATTTGCCAAACTAGCTGAAATACTTTGGGATAGGATTATTCCTCTCCTTTCCTGCAACATAAGTATTAGAACATTGAATTAATCTTAACTGATCTTTCATGGTACTCAGAGTCACTCCATTTTGACAAATGGCAGGGCTAGCTTTAAACTGGATTGGAATATTCAAGTCCGAAGTTAAAAAGGGAGCTTTATCCAAAAGTAGGACTTTCCATTGGACTGAAATCTGATCACAAATGTTGACAATAGCACGGAAACACGTATCCTACAGAAGTAACTGAATGCCTAGGTGTAGAAAGGGAAACAGCCTTGAAGGAAATAACCACATGAACTGAATCTGGAAAACAGAAGGACATGTGAAGGAAACTCAAGATTGCCTTACCCTGATTCTCTTTGGTATAAGAGAGAGGAAAGGAGAAATGCCAGCAGAATCTTTCAAAATTCTGTTAATATGCTTTGTATTAATAACATGAATAGAATAGAATAGAACTGGAAGGGACCTTAGAGGTCTTCTAGTCCAGCCCCCTGCTGAAGCAGGAGAACCTATTCCATTTCAGACAAGTGACTGTCTAGTCTCTTCTTGAAAACCTCCAGTGATGGAGCGCCCACGATTTCTGAAGGCAAGCTGTTCCACTGGTTAATTGTCCTCACTGTTAGGAAGTTTCTCCTTAATTCCAGGTTACTTCTCTCTTTGGTCAGTTTCTTGTCCTGCCCTCTGGTGCTTTGGAGAATATTTTGATGTTCTCTTTTTTGTGGCAGCCCCTCAAATACTGGAATACTGCTATCATGTTACCCCTGTTTCTTCTTTTCTTTAGACTAGCCAAACCCAATTCCTGCAGCCGTTCTTCATATATTTTAGTCTCCAGGCCTTTGATCATTTTAGTTGCTCTTCTCTGAACTTTTTCCAAAGTCTCAACATCTTTTTTGTAGTACGGTGACCAAAATTGGTTGCAGTAAAGATAAAATATATTTCTTGTGGTATGTGTTGTCTGATCTGGCCTACCTCAAGGGGCTGGCAGTAGAAAAGAGGTAGACCTTCTTTTTGAGCCAGGGCCAACTTTGCAATTTTGAAAGCCACTTGAAGATGGAAGCTTCCACTGAATTTGGCGACATTGTGTTACTTGAGATTTTAAAAAAATGGCAATATCTTTTTCCCAATTTTACATGGAGAAGCCAGCCAAACTGAAAATTGAATCTTTAGGCCAACAGCAGCATTTTTTGGAATTTAAGGAAGCTGAGAAATACCTTTGAATAACAGGAGGAACAGCTGCAACCAAGATGATGATCAGATAAAAGAAATCAGAGTCCAGAGGAAAATGTAATTGGAGAAAATGTCTCAGACTTGACTCTTGCAAATTCTCACGAAGATAAAGGGAGGTGGGAAGTGCATACAGATTTTCAAGATTCTGTTACTGTATAATAAAAGTAGCATTAACATTCATAACTCTGGTTTCTTAATCTGGTGGAAGAGCTGATAGATGTCAGGTTCATTCCCAGGTTGAAAATGAGCTTGTGACTTTGGGGATTTTTGTAGCTCAAATGTGAAGTATGCTAGCTAGACTACAAGTTGGGAGATGAGGGTTCTGGTAGAACAAAATATAGGGGCTGGGACATCTGGTTCCTACTCACCTTGAAATATTGCCATGATTATAATAATCACAGCAATCAAATTTCAGCAATTACTTGCCTTGGGAAATCAAATTGTTACAGCTTGATGCCTTGAATTGAAGTGACAAAGTCGGCTGACTGGATTTTACTAGGCACCTGTGTTGTTGGAAAGGGGTCTCTGGGTATGCACAATACATGGGCAGAATCCTTTAAGCATCTGATCTTAGTAACACAACCCCTCCAATCCTGCAAATCAGAGGGAAATGCCACTTTGATCCAGTGCAAATCAGTTAAAGGTTTTGTCAAATCGTAACACCTCTTCAAGGTCTCACACAGCCATATAAAATGCTCCATGCTCATAAAAAGAAAAGGCTAGGGAAGGATTTGTGGAAATCAGCCTTCCCCTTGCCGCTGTGCTGGCTGGGCATTGTAGACTAATATATCTTAAGAGCATTTGATGGAAGTAGACTAACCTGTTACTTATATATGATACTATGTTTTCTATATGATGGAAGGTCTTTTTGAACTTGGAAGGGAGTATCAAACATTTGAGCTTTCTACCTCCTTAATGTAGGTATGATCCAGCTGAATGACACCTGCATTTGATGAATGTTTTTGTAATTGTCTTTTGTAATGCCTCTGTTTAGATTCTGGTTGGAAGAACTGAGCTAATTCTCCCTCTAGTGACTTGCTGCATTTTTTAGAGCAATCCAGCTATTACGGAAAGACTTTATATCACTTGAGTGATGGCTGGGAGATAACATGAAGATGCATGTATTAGGCACAAGGGGGAAATGACCTTAGTCTGAGATGTGTTGTTATTGGGGTTATTCACCATTTTAAAAATGTTACTTGAGCTGAGTTCCACCAAATTCTATTCCATTTGGTAAAAGATGAATATTTCAGTTACACCACTGTACATTGTTGGTATAATTCTCCTGAAAATAGTTATAGCACCTGGCGGTTCTCTAACATAATAGGACACTAAGCACCCTGAGGTTAATCTGCTGAAATTAGTGTGCCAAATGCCAGTGTGGTTTTTGACTAAAAATGCAAAACTAATTGTGGGAACAGGACCACACAATCTCTGGATGTTTTTAATGTTCTTAATGTCTACTTTAATAGGTGCCAAACCTCTTCAAATAAAAGAAAATGCCTCTTCTTCAGTGGTGTCATAATTCACTTTGAAATTTTTTTGTGATTGAGCAGTCCAGAAAATGTTGCCTATTCCTTTTACAGAAATGGGATTCATATGAACATAAAGAAATCTGCAAGAGATCTAATTACAAGAATTGGTTTAGAACATAATCAGAGCTACAAATATCAAATTTGTTCACAAAACTGTAATACAGGGGTGTCCAACCTTGGCAACTAGAAGACTTGTGAACTGCAACTCCCATAATTCCCCAGCCAGCATAGCTGGCTGGAGATTTCTGGGAGTTGAAGTTCACAAGTCTTCCAGTTGCCAAGATTGGACACCCCTGCTGTAATATGTATTAATAGAAGTACTTTTACTGTGACATGATTTTCTCTTTTAATAGAAACACTATAATAGGAAATAGATTCCTATTTCTATATTGACTGTCAACAAGATTTTATTACAGTAAACTTGTTGCATTTTACTAAATTAGAAGAAATTGCTTTGGAACTGTGTTACATATTCATTTAAGTCTTCTATTTGTTGTGAGGACAAGTCTTCTACTTTCTTTTAGCTGGATGAAGTGAGAGGGTTCCTTCATAGTGGAGGAACTGCTGAACTTTTAACTGTATCATAAATCTTAGGTGCCTTTTATTCTGTTGGGGTGTGTGTGTATGTGTGTGCATGCAACATATAAATGTGTGCATAGTTTCCAGGGAAGGGGGGAAGGAAGGAAGGAAATGTTCTTTTTTCAATATTCACCTTCTGATGTTTTGCCATTTTCTCTTTCATATTGATTCTTGATATAATCTAGTCCACAGTGTTTGTGCGTTTGTGTGTTTATTGCCTACTGCTATCCTAAAAGAGCAGACATTATTTCTGGCTCACAAATGCCCCCAAAGCAGCATAATTCAAGAGAAAAGGAGAACTTCAAACAGAAAACCATTAACTATTCCTTTTCCCCTTTCCCTTGATGGTCTACTGCAAGTATGACTTGAAGATAATGGAAGGTGATAAAAATATTTGCCTGAACAGGTTTTACTCAGTGGATGCCCTAAATGTACTGTGCATAATAGGAAGTTGTATAATATGCATGACTACTAATACAGTATATGGAAGTTCAGTAGCTGGTATGTGCAGGATTTCTGACTAAATAATTAAAATTGCTTAAAAAGTGGGATGAATTTCTGAAGGTTGATGATCACTTTTCAAACCAGCCAGTACTGTACTTGACTGATGGAGTCCACTCAACATTGGAGGAAAACAGTGGCTGTTGTCAGCTAAGCCATTGACAAGAGCTCTCATTCTCCTCCAATGATTTGCGGATGTGCTGATTATTTTATTTATTGAAGTTGTACACTGCTAAATTTATTCAGATGCCTCCTGGCTTTCGATTGCAGCATTACCACTATATTATACTCACAACCAACATTTTTAAGGAACCTGGATTCATGTTATAGAAACATTATCATTTCTTTAGCTATTTTATTTCTCTGGCTTCCTATTCTTTATCAGTAAACTGATCAATAATCGCCTTTTTCTCATAGGCTGATGTTAAGGTAATGGAAGGATTTTAAATCTCTGTGCATCAAGGCATAAGGCTTTGCATTTGTTATGCATTATAAAACAAATGAGCAGAATTGTATTGTATTAAACGTTTAGAGTCTTGTAGGCATAATAAGAAAAGAAGGAAGGACAAATTGCAGCAATCCTTTAAGATGGCAGGGTATTTAAGTCTAATAAAAAGGTTACTTTTCTAAACTAATTAAACAGATTTACAAGTCTAAGGTTAGATTTAAGAATATAAGATTCTCTCAGTGATGGAAGTTCTGTAAAGTCTTAATGTAACAGAGCAAAGCAAATATTGTTTATTTTGCTTAAGATGGATAATTGCTGCATCCATGCAGGATCAATCCATCTAGCTTCAGCATCATTCGGTGATGTCCTTTTAAAAAAAAAATCAGTGTGACATCTGCCAGCTGTTCCTCAGTAAAAAGCATTAAGAGTAGGTAACTAATTAGTAATGACCTTTTCCAATATTCATCACATCATTGCTTTATCATCCTGAAACTGCTTTCAAAAAAGATGCGGGGAATTTGGGATGAAGGAACCGTGACCGGAACTGCATTTTAGATAAATGATTTCTCACAGAGGTTGCTTGAAAAACCAACCTTAGTTGAGATAATGTGGTCATTTGTGTTCTTCTCATTGTGTGCTGTATTGCAATACATGTTGCAGGAAATGGTAGGACAGCTCTGATTGCTCAGACATTATCTTGTTTCTCTAGGAAAAAAAAATCAGTTAAAGAAAATAATTATATTGAAAATCCTAAAGTAGCAACAGAGGGCAATTTTAAAATTTCTTGATCTAATATTATATCTTGCTTGATATAGGATAGAGGGTTTGTTCATCTGAGAGTTTAAAGGCTTGTTCCTAAAATTTGCAGTCCTTTGTAATCACTGCTGATGTTGGCCTGCTCAGCTGACTTAGTGTTTGTCTTTCTTTGATTTTCTTCTCCAGGTTTTGGCTGAGTAGATATGTGTAGATATATACTTGCCTGGCTGAAATGTGAAAAGGAAACAAAATTGCATAGAATATGATTTAATCCACAAAATAATATCAAACTTAGTATTTATACTGCCTAGAGAATTGCTTGTATTAACTTCAGGCTACTTGCAAACTCTGTTTTAAGAAAGAAGAATGTAGCTAGCAAATAAAGTCTTAGCTGTGAGAACAATCAATCAGTGGAATGGCTTGCGTCCAGAGGTTATGGGTGCTTCATCACTGGAGAATGGACAGCCATTTGTTCAGAATCAGATAGGGTCTCCTGCTTGAGCAGGGAGCTGCA
The DNA here is from genome assembly GCA_023970755.1 of Azemiops feae. NCBI lineage: Eukaryota > Metazoa > Chordata > Lepidosauria > Squamata > Viperidae > Azemiops > Azemiops feae. Next base: position 5,716,523 of record JALGBA010000023.1, on the reverse strand, counting down.
CTAAAAAACCTCCAAGGTCCCTTCCAACCCTATTATTCTATGTTCTATGGAACTGGACATTTTCATACAGAAGATCATACCATTTAGGGACACAAAAAAACAAGGAACATTCAGGAAGATATATAAAGGACAGTACTCAGATACAGTGCAATCAGTGCCTGAATAATATGAATTAAACTTTAATATGATTACCCAAGTTTATGCTCTGACCACTGAAGCACAGGAAGAAAAGGCTGATGAATTTTATGGTCCAATTCAATCTGAAATGACAGAACACATAAGCCAGATGTGTTACCTTTGGTTAAAGACTGGAATGCAAAAATTGGAAACATTATGGGAGAAAACTCCAGTTAGACTTATCATCTAGGAAATTGAAGTGGAAGAATCCCAATCCAGTGTTTTCTTCAGATAAGCAACATGAAATAGGCATCACTGATGGAGTACACAGAAACAACATTGACTAGATTATCCAAAGGTGGAAGAGCTTGGTTAAAACAGCAAGGACGTGGCCAGGAGCTGGCTCTGGAACACATCACAAACTACTCGCATGCAATTCTAAGTCAAGCTAAATGGAAGAACAAAGCCAATGCATTTCCATAATATGATTTTAAGCATATGCCATCATTTTCAAGGAGAACATCAGGAATTGTTTTGATGTTCTAAGTCTCATTGTTAGGGAACCATAGGAACAGTGGAATTAAATCAATGAAATCAAAGGATGAAAAGGGATTGCCAAGAAAGAGAAGAAAGCAAACTTCAGGTCAAAATAAATGATGATCATTGCCAAAAAGAGAAGAAAAGCGAAAGCCAAGAAAGAGAGAATCTCAGGGAGGAAGTTAACAAATAATTTCATAGATCTTTTGGAAGAAAAAAGTGCTATCACAACAACCTCTGTAAAGACATTGAACAGACATGGAAAAATAAGAAAATAAAAAAAGTCTTCCAATAATCTGCAGAACTCAGATGGAGATGACTGTTGAAACTGTGTGCTAAAGGATGCCAATGGACAGATAGTAACTGATTCCAAGAAAATCAGATGGCAGGACTACATTGAAATGCTGTCAGCATCCAAGATTGCTTAGAAGGTATTTCCCACTTAATAAGAACCTCTAGTATTAGAAGGTGAAGTCAATTCAGCACATTGATCATTGCCTATTCAGAAGGCTACGTGAATTGATGGCATATCTACAAAATAAAACAAGCAACAGAAGAATAATTTGTCAAAGTTCTAACCAAACTACACTATGTCAGCAAATTTAGAGAATGATCAGTGGTCAACAGATTGGAAGAAATCAGTCTACATTCAAATTAAGAAATGAGATTTGTGCAAACTATTGTATAATATCCTTGATTTCACATGCCAACAAAATTCAATAATGATTAGGATCATCCAATGAAAATGAAAGCCTTACAAAAAAGTGCCATATGTTCAAATTGGTTTGAGAAAAGGTCAAGAAAAATAGATATTATTGTTAACGCACTCTTGATAATTGAAGAGCCAAAGAATACCAAAAAGAAATCAGTATGTGTTTCACTGATTATATAAAAAAGATCTTTTATTGTCTTGATCATATCAAACTGTAGAATGTGCTTGCTATTATGTGAAATCAATACACAGGTCAGGAAGTCGCAATATGAACAGAATGTGACAAAACAGACAAACTCTGGTTTGGCAAAGGGGCAACACAAGGCTGTATAGTCATATAGTTTCCCCTTATTTAATCTGTTTGGAGATGATATACTGAGGGAAGCTGGATTGGAAGAAGATTAGTGTAGTTTTAAAATTGGAGGCAGAAACATTGGAGGCCCACCCTATGGCACTGTTTTTTAAACTGAAAATACAACTATTCTGCAAAATCTAGTAATACAAATCATACAGCATAATAAAAAAAATGGATTAACATGGAATATGAAGAGTACCAAACTAATGACACAGATACAGCAACCAGCCTTACAATGGACAATGGAAGTCAATATGGTGAATAGCTTGTGCCTTTTATGATATACAGTATCATCAACCTTAGAGGAATCAGCTTTGTAAAATTTGGAGTTGGAAAAGAACCTAAGAATACCATGGATCATTAAGAAAACAAACAAACAAATCAAAGTTCAAATCAACCCAGAGCTCTCACTTGAGGCACAAATAACCACAGATGAGGCACACATTAACATATTACCAACACATTGTGAGAAAACTTAGCTCCCTGGGAAAGTCCATAATGTTGTTAAGGTGGAAATAAAATAAAAAGAAGACCAGCAGAAAGATGAATTCACTCACACTGGCAATGGGTGTGCTTTTAGAAGACTTGAAGGATTAGGATCAGGGACAAACTGTCCCAGAGAAAATCAATAATAGATGACATTGACTTAATGGCACATAATAATCATTATCACACAAAATAAAGCTGCTATACCATCTAAGGACTGATTTAAATCCTTCACTCAGTAATGTTAGATAAAGGAACTAATGCTTACAATTATGGGCAAACAAGATTTGATTTTAAGATTATTTTAAATGCAATAAAAGAGGAATGCCTGGTTATTGGAAACACCATGCTTATTATGTTCTTGGCATGTTTCTCTAATGTGCTCATCCATTTGGCAGTAGAAGCATTGTCAGTGCATAATGTTGTTTTTGTGGTGTCTCTTGAAATCATTAATGTCCCTCACTGAAAAACACTGCAGCATTTTAAAACTACAAGCAGCCCTGATTTAATGCCTGCCTCATTTAGCAACTGTTCACAGTTGTAGTGGTGATGAAAAAGAAATTTTATGGCCAATCCTCATATTTACAACCTTTGCATGTCTCTAAAGCAAAGAAAAGCTGAAGTGAGATCATAAGCACAGTTGCTGTTTCACTTAGCAACTGCTTTACTTAACAACCTAGTTGCTGGTCCCAACTGTGGTCACTAAATGAGGACTACCTGTAAATATTTCTACTCCAACATCAGATTCTTGATTATTGAAACATAGAAGAAAATGCAAAAATCAGGGACCCTACGATGATATTTAAAGGAGGACAAGACATTTGATTTTTTTAGAAGAATATCAGAGCACTGTGATAGGAACTCAGAATTTAAAACATGAAAGTTGTAGTCACACAACTGGAAGATACCTGACTGGGCCAGGTTCTTTTGTGGGAAGATATTTCTTCCCTCCTAACTCCCTCAAAGTCATCAATAAAATCTTTTTCTTCGTTTTCATAATTCATTGCTATATTCATGCATAGCAAGTACAGTAATACAAACTCAAATTTTGCCCCATTCTGAGACTGTCTACAGATTGTTTTTACTCTAAACAGCATGTGCAGAAACAGCCTCATCAAACTTTATGCTCTCTCCGTGTACTCTGTCTTTCCAGCACCAACAATTCTGTGCACTGCAGGTTTCACAGGTAGAAGGATACTGATGTATGTAAGCTTGGTTGCCGTATTTGCAACTGTTTGCTGTTGGCGGTATTTGTATTCTGCTAAATCTCTCAATATTTGAACAAACAGCATGAATTATCACCATCTGTTTCCCCTCCCCTCCAACTCATAGTCATTATCAAAATCAGATTTCACAGAAAGAATATGATACTTTGGAATTACTTAACTTTTGCATTTGGTTGTTTAATTTCGGTGAGAGATAAATGGAATGATTGGAAGATAAATAGTTCTTTATTGGCAGCTGGTGAAATTTTTCCTAATTCTGTTTGAAGCAATCGGAGAATTTGGCTATAAGGAACATGAGTAATTTGCATTTTCTTCTTTACTAAAGCCTTAAACCTACCCCTCTAGATAAGATCCACCATCTAGCCGGCATTGCCCCATCTGCTGTTCATAGAGAAGCAACAGCATACAAGAGAGGCTTGAATCATCAATATCTAGACAACACCTTCTCTATGGCCAACAACCAGTTCATCAGAGATTAAAATATAGGAAAAGCTACCTTAGGTCAAGCGGAAGACTTTGAAGAATTTGAAAGCAGAGAAGACCTATGGAAAGCTACAAAGAACCAACACTGGATGGAACCAACGTAGATGCTAGCACCTGGGTCTGGCAAAAGCTGGGAATTATGGAAATTGCTGAATAGACTGCATAACAAGATCCAGAGACACACTGAACAAATGGGGCTATCCAGTGGCCTCTGCCCCTTGCAATTGTGGTGACATGATTGTCAAGAGAATAATAAAATAGCTATCACTTATTTGAAAATAATGAAAAAGGCATTGTATATCATTTAGTTGTTATTTTACTAATTGGAAAAGAAAAGCAATGATTGATTAATTGACTGGATTGATTGATTGATAAAGTAATTGTATACAGTATATACCATTAAAGTGCTGGCAATTCTCACCGACAACATAGACAGAATTGTTTGGGAGGATCTGCTTCCTTCAGGTCTTCCAACTGTGCCCCCATCACCACTGTAACTGAGTGCATCCATCTTGTGGTTAGTCATCCTCATGTATTTCCTTCTGCCTTTTCCAGTATTATAGACTTCCTCAGAGAGCTAAGTCTTTGCATAATGTGTCATATGTATGATAATTTGAATGGGGTCATTTGCGCCTTAAGTAAAAACTCTAAGTCTAAGTCATTTATGAAGATATTGAAAAGTACTGGGCCTAAGATGGAACCTTGTGGTACCCCACTGCTTACTTCCCTCCATATAGACGTAGTACCATTAAGGACTACTTATTGAGTATGGTTAGCCAGTTACAAATACATCTGGTGATGCTGTCTATCCCACAATTTTTTAGTTCACCAAGAAGTAGGTTGTGGTCTGCTTTGTTGAATGTCTTGCTGAAGTCTAAGTATACTATGTCCACAGCATTTCGCTGGTCTACTAATTTAGTCATTTTGTCAAAGAATGAAATAAGATTGCTCCATCACTGGAGGTTTTTAAAGAACATATTGGGCAGACCTTTGTCTGAAATTGTACAGGTTCTCCTGTTTGGTGTGTGTGTGGGGTGGTGGTGGTGTTGGACTAGAAAACCTCCAAGATCCCTCCCAACTCTGTTATTCTGTATTCCAAAAGGCAGAAACTATCTACCATACTGATCTTCATTTTCGATTCTAAGACTGGTTGCTTTATCTGTTGTCATTAGTTTGGCTTTCTTTATATTTAATCTTTAATTGTGCCTCTTGCCTTTCATTACAGATCTTTTGCACTTTCAGCTACAGTATCACATCACTATATCATGAACATAGTACAAGACTTTTTTTCTTCCAATTTTAAAATTTAAAACTTTGGTCATGTTCCAATCCATTTCCCTTGGTATGATATTTTGCAAATAGATGGATGGAATAAGTGGAGGAGACTATACAATGTAACTTTGGTTTACTCCTTTGCCAACTTGGAACCACTTTCTTTGGCCACATTCTGTCCATACTGTGGATTCCTGCCCTGTGGATTTTGAATGAGAATCAGGTATTCTAGGATTCTCATTCTCTTAACCACATTTCACAGCTTGACATGTTTGGTGCAATTAAAGGCTCTTTTTACAATCAATAAGCACATAGAAATTTATTTTTGGTATTCTTTGCCTTTTTCTAATACCCAGCATGAACCAACAATAAGATCTTATGTTCCTAAACCTTTTTTAAAGCCAACTTGAATACATGACATCTCACTTTCCATGTACAATTGTAATCTGTGTTTGATAATCCCAAGCATTATTTTGCTATCATGTGAAATCAGGGTATTATGCAATAGTTTGCTCAGTCTTTCAAGTATCTTTTTTTGTATTGTAATATAGATATATCTTTTCCATTCTGTTGGCCACTGTGTCTTGTCCAATCTTTCTGCATGGCTTGGTTAGAATTTGTGGCTTGCCATTTCTCTGTAAATACCCCATCAAGTCTTATAAATTTCCGATTTCATAATTACCAGAGTGAAGACTTAAAATCAACTTCTAATACAAAAATTAAATCAAATCTTTATCATGGTCATAGATCAGCATAGCTAGCACTAAAGATTCTTGTAAGCAGTCAACATTTTCTAAGATATCTTGGATGCTGACATCTTTACTATACACAATTTCAATATATTTCTTCCATCTTAGTTAGATGTAACTCAAGGTAAACACCTCAATTTACTGGCAAAGCCCAACCTGAACTTATGTTATTCCTCTTTTACATTTTTAGTTAAATCATTGAGTAACTTATTGACCCTTTCCTACAAATATATTTCTGCAACAATCAGGAAACACACAAACACATACAGTATACCCCTCTCTAAGATAGATTGTAAATAGTAGAAATAAAAGTGCTGATATCTACCATTCTTCTTTCTGCAAATCCCATGCTGTTTTCTGTGTTTCTGAGTTTTATCTTAATGGTTTTTAACTTCTCATGCAAAGAGCAAGTGCTGTGGAAGTAGTGCCTTTTGAAATAGGAAGATAAATGCCTTAAATACCTATCATTATTAAAGTTACTTCAAAGCTGTCAGAGCCTTCAGGAATAGTGACTTATGGTCAGAATTGGTTTATAGATTTACTGTTGGCCATCCTGGGAAGATTCCAAAATGTTCTCCATTAAGATCTGTCTCCCAAATCCTTGGCAAAACACTTTAGAAGCTGTGGAGCATCTTGCAAGCAGATAGAAAATAATGGAGCTCAGATGGTCTGAGAAAGGACTTCTTATTTGTAGAAGTGAAACATGGCTAATTAAAGAAATTAGAGTTGACCAAAGTTTTTCTACTTCTTCCCACAGGGAACATTTTATTTTTAACATCTGTGAAGATGCCTTTCATTAACTGGTCCTACTGCATATTTTGGCTTAGATGATACATTATTCTTCTTTTGTCTTAACAGTTTTAAGGCCTTGTGGTTATATATAATGTATATTTTGTGGAGGTTATTGAATTGATTTTAGTTATCTGTTTTCAATTATGTTTTTTTTTTAAATTGAATTCTATATCTTCTTTGTAACTGTTAAAAGACGAACAGTATATTTTAGTAAATACATCGCATGTATAATACAATATTATCCTGTGAATGTTTTCTTGGAAGCCGAAATTTAATGGGACATGCTCCTTACTAAGGTTTACTTGATGGCAACCATGGTTCAGTGAATGTTTTTTGGCTTGTGTAATATGTGATGGAGGAATTTAATTAATTAAAAATAGCAGTATTGCACACTGATTCTGCTGACTGCCAACTGCCAACAGTTCGGCAGTTCAATTCTCAGTGGTTCAAGATTGACTCAGCCTTCCATCCTTCCGAGGTTGGTAAAATGAGGACCCAGATTGTTGAAGGCAACAATCAGTACATAGGTATAATGCTATTGAAGCGGTGTATAAGTCTAAGTCAGGGGTGTCAAACTCGTGACATCACGTGACGTCGTGCAACATATCGGGCTGGTTTTGCCATTGCCGGCAATGGGGTGGGCGCGGCTTCTGGATGATGCGTCCGGCCCGTGGGCTGGCAGTTTGACACCCCTGGTCTAAGTGCTATTGCTATTGCTAAAAATAAAGACATCCTGGTATCATATAAACTGTGAAATTGGATCTGGGTAAAGCATGTACATTAGACTGCTAGACAATGATCAAATGCTTTGCAGCCAGTCATTGGAACCACAAAAGATCGTTTTTGGCTATAAATAATGTTGTTTTTTAAACCAGTTACACTAGCAATGGTACAAACTTAGCTTTCCCCTATGGGAATGTACAGCTGTTGCCAGGGTTTCTTTGTTGTTGCTGAATTTAAATTGCTTCTTTAGACAGTCACTAACTCTTTGCCTGCAAAGAAGTTAAGAAAAGATTTCCCAACGCATTAGTTCATCTTTATAATTCTTGAGTTTCTTTGCTGTGGTTCAAATTACAGATCGTACTCTTGGATTAAACACCATAGTGATGATCCAGGTTCTCCACAGAACAAGTAGAGCTCTTTGAGTATGTGGGAATTACCTTCTGTTCAACAAACACTGGAATATTGTAGTATTCTACATTTTATTCTACATTTGCATTTTCATAGAATCACAAAATGCTGAGTTTCTTCTCTCACCAATACACCCTCGTTTATCTCTTGATCTTTATCAACAAATCCCAGGATCCCTGAATGGAAAGTAAATGCTGCCGAAGAGATCTAACATATGTTTTCATGATATAATCCTAGGATTAGTAGTTAAACTTTCTGATGGGAATCGTTCATTTTACTTATTTAAAACATTTATATAGCTGCCCAGCTTATGTTAAATTCTGGGTGGTTTCCATAGTTGATGTTGTGCACATTGAAGGAACTGTCCACTGCATATCCTTTCTCTTCTGCAAGGTTTTTTCTTATCTAAGGTTTGCTTCCATATGTGTGCATATCTCTGTGTTACTTCGAAAACATAGAGCTGGAATAGACATTGATTATTAGAGGAGCTCCAGTTAAAATGCTCAACACAAATCCTACAGTAACCTTCACACCTTTCCTCCCCACCTCCCAATATTGTCCTCCCAGCCAGATTTATATGGGCTTCTGAATTATAGAAACAAATGCAGTAATCATCATTCTCGGATGTGCAATGAGACAAAATAGAAAGTTTTTTAAAAACAAAAACAAACAAAAACAAAAACTGATTTCTTTTGGCCACAGTGTTTTGCTTCACACCCTGCTACATTTTTGCTGGTGAGACTTAAATGTAAAGACCATCCTGATGATATATGGTCAGATTTGCTGATCTCCAAATATGAAAGGTATCAGTAAGAATGATTAAGGACTGTTTACCATCCTTTGCCTAAATCCAGCTGCTTTCGGCTCAGACAGAATGAATTGTTCCAATTTTAGTATCCTTGGTTAAAATGAGTTCTCTTTTGGTATAAGAAAATAATTCACAGCGTAATCCTCAATCATGTGTTCAATGGCAATTTCAAATGATAAATCATGGAACTTGCAAGATGGAGCTGTAGCTACTTTATAATAAAGTGTCCTTGAGTGTCTTTTGGGAAAGAGTAGTTTATCACATGCCTGCAGTTTGTGAACTTTCTTAGATGTCATTGTGGTTAAAAAGGGGATTGAAGTGACTTCTAAAAATACTAGACCTGGAATGCAGCAGGTTTGCCAAAACCAAGGACACTGACCAAGCCAATTGTGGCACATCGTCAATAACTTCATCCACACAGAATGGATAGTACATTTTAATTTTAGTAAAATACGCTGACTTTTCACTCATTTGTTCCAAAATTGCAAAAGGACAAAACAATTAAGATTCCTCGAATTAACTTTTTATGGATTGTGGTTCAAATCACCTTGTGGGTGTTTAGTGAACGTTTGCTGAATTGCACTTTTTGAGTGTGCTTCTTTTGGGTGTCTCAGCTCCAAAAGCAACTCAGCATGACTCAGAGCGAGGCTATCAATTATAATGACTAGTGGAATAAACATCTTGCATTAGTTTTTAGACAATTAATACAAATGCTTCTCATATATATGACCAACTATTTACCATATTTCTGAAATATATTTGTTTTCCTTTGGGGAAGGTTTTAAAGGGAGTTGACTTGTCTTACTAGACATATAATTAGTTCATAGTCAATACTGCTGCAGTACAACATCTTGCATAAGAAGCCTGTTCCTTCCATCCCATCTTGGAAGGTGACTCTTCAATAGGTTCATGATGCCCATAATTCACATGCTGTGGACTGCCAAAGGTTTTGCTTGGTCAATGGAAAACTTTTTATGAAGGTTCTTTTCCATGGTGACCTCATTGTTTATCCTTAATCCTAGATTTTAAAGGTGAATCATTTTCCCGAAATGTATTGCTGTTCAGTGCAGTAAATTTATTTTTAAATTACCAATCTATGGTATATTTTATTGTTTAGTTATTTGATTCAAAGCTTGACTTTTACTCTGGCCAGCTTAAAAAAAAAACACCAAAAAATTGAATCACAACAACAAGAAATAACAAGAAAATAAGCATTTAAGTCATTAAAAGTCTTTGGGAAATAGTTTTTTTTTTTTAACCTATTTTCTTAATGCTTGGACAATGCCTTTTACAGTCTGGAAGCATGCATGAAAAAAAACCTCTCTATAGTGAGATAGAAAAATGGGCTTCTTCAAAAGGGTTTCTTGCACAATTTAACAACCAATTAGGTTGGTAAGGAGAAAAATAGGTCCTTAGGTTCTAGTCTGTATAGGTCTATAAAAGGCAATACTAGGACATGACATTGTTCCTCATAAGTAATATCAGAATGTAACAGAGTCTACTACATCCAAATTTAGTTTACCTGACTTCTGATTTAATAGATACAAACCACCGGGCATTTTCTATGGGAAATGTGCTTCTAATGAGGATAGGCAACGAGAGGTCCTTTGGAAGTTTAGTATTCCAAATCACATCAGCCATCACCAGCATGGCCAATGACAGTACCTATGGATACTGCAGTCTAAAATTTCTGGAATGCGCCAAGTTGCCACTCCCTGGCTTCCTACATTAGGACTTCTATGTATAAGTGCCCAGCAGTATACATAAAGTTCCTCTTAAATTTAGTAGTTCATACTAAACAGACATCTGCGGGAGCGGTTACTTCACTTATTCACTCTTGCAAATATTTTAGTAATAGATTTGTTTCTTCGGGATTTGAGAATTCTTGGCTTTAGCTTTGTGTGATAAAGCATTTAATTGCAGGAATGTTTTTAATCGTTTGGTTTTAAAAATTATCTGTCACAAGGCATATCTCTTATTGCCATTATTGTTTTATTTTTTCCTTCTATTTATTTGTGCATGAGTCTATGAGACTACCTGGATAAGTCCCTGCAGTTTTCTTAGCAAGATTTTTTAAAAGTGGTTTTCCATTGTGTCCTTCCTAGGTCTGAGAGAAAGTGACTGACTCAAAGTCACCCAGCTGGCTTTGTGCTTAAGGCAGGATTAGAAGTCAGTTACCCAGTTTCTAGTCTAATGCCTTAACCTCTACACCAAACTGCCTCTGCCATTATTGTTATACATCAGCAAAATGGCTAATGCATACATACCTATAGTCCCAGATGGAAAGTGTATTTTAAGTAGCCCTTTGAAAAAAATTGCAATAGTTTCAAAAGAATTAATGTTTCAGGCTGTATAAGATCATAAGAGAATACAGGAATTGGAGAAGAACTACTTCTGATTCATATACGAGTACAAATTTACAAACACACAAAATCTGTTGGCACAGCTGGGTGACCTATACAGTACCTTGCTTGAAAGTGCAGTTACCATCAAAATCATTCAGCTAAAAAGCTTCAAAATTCATGGAATAAAACCAGCCCAAATTGGGATGCATTCCTGAAAAATGTACAGCTCCATAGTGATTTGGGGAAAGTTGAACTGCATTGTCCAAAGTAAGATTTCCCAGTCCGTGGATATTAGAAAGGTTTTATAGGACCAACCCCAAGATCTTCTCTCTTCTCACATTTCATTGCGTTCTTGCACTTCGGAGGGTAGAGTGAGAAAAGGAAATGCACCTTTGAATGAAAAAGCCGATTCTCCCTGCAACAGAATGGATTTGTCATTTCTTGCTTGGTTCTAACATGGACGGTTCTTGAGATAATTTATTTAGGGGAGGTGATGCTGTATCTATTTAACATCTGTGATTAGAGGCCACTGCTTCAGCATTCATCCTACGGTGAAGGCAAAAATGAAATCATTAGCAGCTGCCTATAGCACTGATCCTTCAGGATTTTTCAACACCATGGATAACAATCTATATCAGGGGTCTTCAAACTTGGTCCTTTTATGACTTGTGGACTACAACTCCCAGAATTCCTCAGCTAGTGTGCCTGGCTGAGGAATTCTGGGAGTTGAAGTCCACAAGTCATAAAAGGGCCAAGTTTGAAGACCCCTGATCTATATGAAGGTGCCAGAATTCCACTTGTGACTTCCAGCTTCCTAAAAGTTGTTGTGTTTTTTTTTTTTTTACCAAAATGATTAGGATTGGTATAAGATTGTCCCTGTCAAAATAAAAGGAAAAGGATTGGGAGGTCAGAGAGGCAATCTGTCCCTTTTCAGCCCTTAAAACTCACCAGCCCCTCAAAACATTTTGCTTCCAAGTCATTTTGCATACGATTAGACCATTTTTGCTGAGTGTTAGGGGTACAAGTGTGAAGGATTTGCTGTAGAAAGGGGATCTTAGATTTAAGTCATTCCAAAGGGGGGAAATAAGCTGCAAAACTCTGTTCCTCTTGTGGGAAGCCCCCCAGAGAAGGAAATATTAAAAGGGCAGGAAAATATATTTTCTCAAAGGATCTTGAAGAGGCAGGAAAGCATGCCCAGTTTTCTTAATAGCCCCAAGCCTCCCTCCCCAAGCAGGAACCAGTTCTATAGAGATGCAGATGTAAATCCAGGGAGCTAGGAGATTAAGAAGACAAAGACATAAAATCTACATACCCCATTCAAACTCTAAGAGTCATCAGCCCCAGGGAAGCAGGATATGACCTTTGGACATAATAAGATTGACCCATCACCATCAAAATACCAGAAAGGCACACTCAGACTCAGGTCAAAGTTCATGCCACAGGAGCAACTCCAAACAAAAGGCTCCAGAGGGTATAAAAACCTACTCCCTACATGTGTTCAGTCCTTTTTTTCACTTCTCTTGCTGCCAGAACCATCTTCCTGTCTGGCTCTCCTCTCCAATAAACTACAACCTTCTTCCCAAAGCAGTTGCCATGTTTATTCCCAGCTTGGATGAACCATGATGAAGACTTTTCTTTCAACACTCTCATTCCAGTGACAGAATTACTCCTTTGATGAGAACAGCAAGTTGTAAGATCCAACTACAGGAAGCTGCCATTTGTGGCTGCAGTCAATAGTATAACCAGATAAGTGAATAAAACTAGCATTCAAAATTCTCTACCAAAAGTGCTTGACAGATAATTTCTCTAAATTTTTCCAGGTAAAAGATAATTTCTCCAATAATTTATCACTGGTAGTAAAAAAAAATAATACTAAGAGTAGCAGTGGTAGTAAACAATTTCTAAGAAGAGGAAATGCCTCATCATGTAGCCATGGGATTCAATTGAAGGATAGGATGCTGAGAAATCTGCAAAAGCTAGAAAGAAAATTGTGTCATGAAAGTTTCTCAAAGTCTTTTTCTTCAACAGAATGTTTAGAGAAAACTTTCTTTTTGTCTAATTAAATAAGAATTTCTAGACCCAATGGTTGTAAGTAATTCATACTGGAATTTTTTTTTCTTTTCTCAGGATTTTTCCCCCAGATCACTTTATGTTGAATCCTTTTAGCTTCAAAGACAGAACATGAATCTCTATCTTTCTACATGTTCTCTATTATTTTCATTATCTCAGTTCTCTAGTGGACTGCAGAACAAATTCTGTTGGCTTTGTTATATCTGATGGAAGAACCAGCATGGGCAGAATGCGACATCATATTTAATTATTTGTCTAAGATGTATGGTTTTAAAAAGTAGCAGAGGGTAACAGTTTTTGCTTCTTTCTTCAGTGTCAAAAGAAAAAAAACCGTAAGACAGATTTTTCCTTAGTTATCTCATGTCTTTCATACTGAAAATTTTGTTCTCAGGATTCTTTTTCTTTGAATGAGTATCTGGGTAGCCTGATGCAATTTCACACACATCCACTGTCTTTGAAAATTGTCTTTTATGTAGGGAAAGAGTCATGTTAGGATTTGTGAAATTTGTCAGATTTCCTTGGGTATTAACATAGTTTGTTTCATCTAAGAATCAATATGGAAAGCATTTAAATAAAATTGAAAAGCATATGAAATTATATGCTTTCTTAACCATGTGCTTCATTCATTTTTCTTAATGTATATAATTTTGCATATATCCCTTTCATATAATGCCTTTTAAGCAATTAATTCCTTTTTTTCCCCTTTGCTGCCTCTCAAGGAACACATTTCTATATGTGTTATTTTTTTAATAGAACAATTTTTGAACAATTCAGGAACGTACAAGTACTAAAGGATAATTGCCTTTTAACTCTAGTTGTCTTTCTAGAAGTATGAATTAGGCCAGGGCACTTTAAAACAAAATGCAAAGTGGATAAATGTATTTTTCAGCAATAATTTCCATGCAAAAGTAAGAACCATAATAGTAGCAGTACTAAAGGTTACAAAAATTACCTGTCACAAGGTATATCTTTTATTGCAACTATAGGGTGCTGATGTATTTTCCCCAGTTCAGCTCCATATCATTTCCTAAAACATGGTGGGTGAATTTGATGCTTATTATAGAAGAGCTTGATAAAATTCAGAGGCAACAAACATTCTTCACGTCGAACTAGCGTGCAACAAACTTGATAACAAATTGGATTTTAAAGCCTTTTCATTTGTTCATTTTTTAAAAAATGAAGCACAAAGTATTCACTGATCTCGATCACATCTGCAAATATGGGTAACTCAAAAGGATTTATTCATTCACTGTACAGTAGACTACTTAGGCAGGCAGATATTAATTCATTTTTAATGTTAGAAAAATACAGTCATTAAACATCAGCCAACACAAAATGCCAGAAATGCTTTTAACATTACAGAAAGTGCACTCCTTTGCCAAAATTGCTTGTTACTTATGAAGATTTGGACATGCTGAAGTATTAAATATTTAAAGTGGAAGTTGCTTTTCTAAAATGTAATGTTTCTGATCAGGGAAAAATGTTTTAACAAGCAAGGCTGTTGAATAATGCACAACACTGTTAATAAGATAGTATAGGAGATATATTTATTATGTTGTGAAAATGACTGATCTTTAGAATAAGAAAAATGATCCCCTTGAATTGAAACACTCTAGCAAATGCTATAACTTAGTGTTGCCAGAGTGTACAATTGTCTCTATACTTACGTCCCAGTAAATTCAAATGTTCTCCTTCATTATTATATTTACATTATGTTATCCATATTATTAGGCCTGAAATTAATTGGCTATAGTTCAGAATATTCTCTAACCAAAATCAAAACCTAGAGAGGACATAGATCAGTTAATAGGATAGTACAACACGCTAAGCCTTAATGCGGTTCTCAAGAACAGTGATCCCCAACTTTTTGCGCACCAGGGATTGGTTCCGTGGACAGAGGGTTTTCCGAGGAGCAGAGGGGGCGTGGTTTTATATGCTACCTGCATCCCGCGGATGAGGCTTTGCTGGTTTGCGTGGACCAGTTTCTGGCATGCTGCGGACGAGAAGAGCAACAAAAACGATCGGGGGATTGGAGGCTAAAACATATAAGGAACGGTTGCTGGAATTGGGTATGTCTAGTTTAACGAAGAGAAGGACGAGGGGTGACATGATAGCAGTGTTCCAATATCTCGGGTTGCCACAAGGAAGAGGGAGTCAAGCTATTCTCCCAAGCGCCTGAAGGCAGGACAAGAAGCAACAGATGGAAACTAATCAAGGAGAGAAGCAATCTAGAACTAAGGAGAAATTTCTTGACAGTTAGAACAATTAACCAGTGGAACAACTTGCCTCCAGAAGTTGTGAATGTTCCAACATTGGAAGTTTTTAAGAAGAGATTGGACAGCCATTTGTCTGAAATGGTATAGGGTTTCCTGCCTGAGCAGGGGATTAGACTAGATGACCTCCAAGGTCCTTTCCAACTCTATTATTATTATTATTATTATTATTATTATTATTATTATTATTATTATTATTATTATTATTATTATTATTATTATTATTATTATCATCATCATCATCATCATCATCATCATCATCATCATCATCATCATCATCATCATCATCATCATCATCATCATCATCATCATCATCATCATCATCATCAATTCAAGACACTAAAATATCCGTTCAGTGTTTGATTTTAAGGCCTGCCAGATGGAGGCGATCCCCTCCTTTTGCCAGATGTATGGTAACCCATTGGACAGAATGGAGCTACAAGAGGCTGGAGGAGAGACTCTAGTTGTGATCCAGAAGTTTGATTATCTTTGTCCTTTTACACAATAATTCATAAGGAGACAGCTGTAGTTTTACAAAACAACGTATGCCACTAAGTTCTGCTGTGGCTATGGTTCTACTTTATAGCCAGTGCTGTGTCAAATACCATAGAAATCAAATGCAGTACACAAATATTTGGTCCAAAGCTCAGTTTGAGTCTATAGAGATGATCAAATAATATTAGCTTAAATTCTGTTATCTGACACTAATTGCTTGGAGCTGCAATAAAACAATTTTCTCTAATTGCCCATGGAATCACTAATTACAATGCAAATATAAGTCGACAAACAAAATCCATGTTTAATATGGTATTGCTATTCTGAAAGTATTGTATCTTTTCAATATGATATAATAAATATTTTTGGGAATGTGTTTCAGTGGGTGGTAAAGAAAATATTTTCAAAAGTTTGAGATATATTGATCACCAAGAAATATAACATATTGGCTTCATCATCCTTATAGGAAATCATCAGATATAGATAGCCAGAAGTTACTTTATGGGGTGCAAAGTTTCTGCCGGAAATAAAACTCACAGTCTTTTTTCCCCTCTAGATTATATATACACATAGTCCTCATTTAACAACCACTTAACAGCCACTTGGTTGTTAAATGAAGTGGTTGCTAAGTGAAACAGCAACTATGCTTATGATCTAACTTCAACTTTCCTTTTTTACCAACCTGCAAAGATTGTAAATGTGAGGATTGATAATAGAATTCCTTTTTTATTATCACTGTAGCTACAAATGGTCACTAAACAAGGAAGTCGCTAAATGAGGACTACCAACTGTATACAATGCATTATCATTAAGAGCTATCCAGGTCCTGTATATGACTTTCTAACATCTGATGACAGGTTCAAATCACAGTAGAATAACATCTGGCTGCCCACATCTGACGGCTTAGTTAATTTTGGAGAATACTCTGGAGATAAAATCAACATTCAAAAACCAAAGAATAACGACAAGATTTTTAGTGCAGGAAGAAATTAATTTGGTTTTCAGATAGCTATCTCAGTGAAATACCTTGGTTTGCACTTGAGAGAACACAAATATATACGTTAAACTACAGCAAGAGACTAAAAAAAGATCTTGAAAAATCTATCTAAAGCTATCTTGTTTAGGATCAATTGCAATCATCAGAATGAATTGGGTACCCAAGATCTACCTATTTCAAATGTCATCAGTCAGAATTTCAGAGAAAGCGTTATGAAAATGGCAAGAAATTTTCGGCAAATTTATATTTAAAAAATACAAAGAAAAAATCCCACAAGGTTTCAAAGAGCAGGTGGTCTTTCACATTTTAAACTGAACCATAAAACAGGCCACCAGTAATGGATAACAGACTGGATAAAATCCCTGAATAGATAAATAGCAATTTTGGAAGAAGCCAGTTTAGCCAATAGACTTCGTAGATATCTGTGGTATAGTGATGCAAAGGAGGATAAAAACCTAAAAGGACACATTATTAAACAAAGTTAGATAAAAGCATGGAAATCTACAAAAGGAATAATAAATCCAACAATTTCACCGCTAGCTTCCCTCTCAAATGCTTTTGATGTTGGACACAATTAGAGCAAACATAATTTCATATGCAGATGTGGTTCACTTGTCCTCTATGAACAGATTAAAAACACAGCAAGAACTACACAGTGATAGGTTGATGTACTTACAAATTGCTGGAAGGATAAAATCAGATCTCAGGAAGGAAGAAGGGATATTAAGAAAAAGATGGAATTTGAAATGCTCCTGTTAAAAACACCACCACCTGTTATGACACATATATAAACTTTTACTTAGATATGATACAGAAAAAGCACAAACAAAAAAAAATGATGTGGTAAAATGGATACCAAATTTTAAAGAAACAGTTACAACATAACAGTGGGAAAAATTATGGACTAAATCTATAAATTTACACCAAGTTTATAACTTAAAGGAAAATTGGTACAAAATGTTCTACAGAAGATACACAAATCAATAATATAATAGACAAATCATACAGTAATAATTGTTGGAAATCCCATCAAGCAGGAGAAAGACTTGTGGACGTGTAAAAAAATAAAAGTATTAGAAAGGTGTATATAGTAAAGTGCAGAAAAAAATGGAATTTAAATTTGAAATGAAACCACAACTTTTCTTAACCAGGTATAACCTCAGGAAAAATAATTAGAAAAATCATAATGTAATGAGATATAGCCTTACAGCAGCGAAAATAAATTTTGCTTGGCAGTTGAAATAATATACAATTCCAGCAATACCTGATTGGCAACCCAAACTTGGAGAACTTTGGGATCTTGCTAAATTAATTTTTACAATTAGTGCAAATTAATGTGCAAATATGTTGTACAATAAATATTCTAATGTTATACTCAGTTTCATATGAAAAAGTCACATAGTTCTTTGCTTTTAATACCAATATTACTGATAGAATATTTCTTTCTCTTTTATATCTAATACTCTAAATTATCTAAACAATACAATGTTAATCATTTTAATTAATACTGTACAAATATTATTGTATCAAAACAATACAGTGTATTAACACTTATAAGTATTGCAGTAATACTACAAAAATGTTCTGGCTAACTTCCAGTCTAACATCAGACATTCAGTCCTCCTGGAATGACTGAGTATATTCTGATTCAACAATGATGCATTTTCCTCTTAAATATTAATGTCTTCCATTTACTGTAGAACCACATCAAAAACAAACATAGTCTAGTTGAATCATTGTAGACTTGCAATCTCCATTGTATTTTCTTATCAACCTTGATATCACTCCATTTCCTTCCTCCCTCAAACAGAAATCTGAAACTCTTTTCTCTGCTAGAAGTGAATTCAGTCTGCTGAAAACTACTCATTTTATACCACAAGTTGCTAGATGATTGATTGCTGAATGGATTCCAATTTACTGCTGAACTGCTACTCAGGCATAGCAAGTCTGATACAAGTGTTTAGGTTGAAATTACTTCTCATCTTTCATTTATACAATTTTGTTTTAAAAGACTTCCATAAAATATGAAAAGATACAGACCTTGAGTATACAACTTAATCTAATCGTCAATATGCATCTACAATTCCCAGTTGAAAGATTTTAGCAGCCGTTTCTATATGTCTCTGCCTATTTATTTGGCCTTTGTCAGAGCAATAAGAGGAGACAACCAATACTTTGGGTTGACTTCAAATTAATGTTGAGACAATTCTTTGGAACTTTGGTCCCAGTGGAAAATAGAAACATGACACACAATGATTGTGCTCTGGGTGTTCTAACATTGTCTCCAATATGGTCCTCCAAGGAATTGGAATTGGACTTAACACATCAAATTATATTTTCCTATAAAGAAAAGAAAAAAAGAGAAAAGAAAAGCTTGATTAATTCAAACCTTCATTTTGAGTCTCATTTGATAAATCATTGCAAGAACAAAAAGTGAAACATTTATCCATCTTTAATAGTGCAAATGAAACTATGCTGCATGAAAGGAAGTGGCTGAAATAGAGCAGCTTTTCAGTATGTGGCTCACCTGAGCAATAACAACAATAGGAATTAGAATATAGTAAATGCCTTTCAAGTTGCCTGAGATGGAAGTTCACATAGGACACAACACAGTAGGAGAGGACAAAAACATTCTTGTCAACCTGCATGCATAATCCAGAATTAGATTCAGATTTTATTGACTATCCAGGTGGGTGGTTTTGGGCCAGTCACTCTCTCTTAGCCCAACTCACCTGACAAGATTGTTGTGGGGAAAATAGGAAGGTGTGTTGGCTATTTGCACCCCACCAAGTTGGGATATAAATAAATATAAATAAAACTGGTAATAAATATAAATATAAATAAAATTGGTTATCATTGCCATCTTCTGGAACTTTTTTTTCAACCTTGGTCTATTTTACATCCAGACCTTTTCTGGTAGTCACCATTCTTAATAGTCCAACTCTATTTAGGTTTTCCAAGATCAGTCAAGATCAGCTAGATGCTGCTTTCTAAATAAAACACAATAGAAAAGAGGTAGTATTGTAACAATTAACATAAAGAAGAAAGGTTAAATTGATATCTAAAGCACTAAGAACAATAAAATCAAGACGGTAGGTAAAAAGATGAGAAGGTAATCACCAGGAAAATCTCATTAGACATTATATAATAGACATGGAGTTGTTGTTGTTAGTTGCGAAGTCGTGTCCGACCCATCGCGACCCCAAGGACAACGTTCCTCCAGGCCTTCCTGTCCTCTACCATCTTCTGGAGTCCATTTAAGCTCACGCCTACTGCTTCAGTGACTCCATCCAGCCACCTCATTCTCTGTCGTCCCCTTCTTCTATTGCCCTCAATCTTTCCCAGCATTAGGCTCTTCTCCAGTGAGTCCTTCCTTCTCATTAGGTGGCCAAAGTATTTGAGTTTCAACTTCAGGATCTGGACTTCTAAAGAGCAGTCAGGGTTGATCTCCTCTAGGACTGACCGGTTTGATCGCCTTGCAGTCCAAGGGACTCGCAGGAGTCTTCTCCAGCACCATAGTTCAAAGGCCTCAATTCTTTGGCGCTCAGCCTTTCTTATGGTCCAACTTTCACAGCCATACATTGCAACTGGGAAAACCATGGCCTTGACTATAGACATGGAGTACTTATAGCCAATTACTACTTTGGGTAGCTACCTTTTAGACCCCAGGTGGCATTGTAAATGTCTTTCTTAAAGACACTAGTGAATGTTTTAAATGTTTGTATGCTGTTGACAGTCCTTTAAAAAATTCTAATTCTAGTTCTAATTCTAAAACAAAATTAAAGCATTCAGACCTGGGCCTAGACATGGACTATATACTTGTCATAGCATTTTTTGTATGTGTGCCTTTGAGTCAGTCCTGATTCCTGGTGACTGCCTGGATAAATCTATCCAACGTCCTTGGCAAGGTCTTAGAAATGGTTTGTCCTTGCCTCCTTCCTAGGGCTAAGAGAGTATGACTGGCTCCAGGTCACACAGTTGGCTTTGTGCCCAAGGTGGAATTAGAACACACAATCTCCCGGCTTCTATCCCAATGCCTTAACTATTGCATCAAATTGGTTCTCATAACATAAGCAACAACTAAACATAACGTCGAATGTCGAAGACAATTAACAGTAGAGAAGGATCTCTGCACCGTGATCTGCTTTAACGGCAGTTTTTGAAGAGTTTCCAAGGCAGCTCTATTGCAGAGATGATTATAGTTCTAATGGTATTGGTAATGCCACTCTGAAAACATCTTATCCCAGGATGCTCTGCTACATGCCTGGGTAACGTAATCTGCCACTGCACCATTTGTATAAGAAATAACATGGCCTACTTTCATGAGGATTGCATAGGCTGTAACAATAGAAATAGTAGATCACATCCTCCCCTTAGCACCATGAAACATGCCTAATATTTAATATATCATTGTTGTATGTCATTCTCAAAATGAATCTTGATTACATATGGTAAAGGAGTTTCTGAATATTTACCTAATAAAATCAAAATGCTCCTCATACAGTTAATCTCATAAACTGTGTGTCATGGTTCCGACAGATGAAACCCTTCAAAAGAACTTCGAGGCATTGTTTACTTTAAAGGATCTTTTATTCGAGAAACATAGTATCGGCACTACATAGTTGAACCCAAAAACTAAATTCCCCTCCCCTGGATACAAAGTAACAAAATACAATTCCCTTCTCCAATAAACAGTCATAAATCACATTCCCCAATTAGCTTGAAGCGCGGGCTTTCTCCCCAGCTCTCCAGCCCGCCAAAACACTATCGGCTCTGGGCCCAATGTCCTTGAGTTCCCACGGCTGACTATTATTGTTATGACTAGCTGGACTCTCATCCCTATTCACCCTCCCAGCATTGACTAATTCTAAAAGCAAAGAGAAAATGGCTGCATTTCCATCTGTTGTCAAAGCAAGAACATCCGATGTTAGCAGCGTTGACACTATGTTTCTACAAACGAATAAAGAATAATCAGCAATTACCCCCATAACACGCCAGCACCACCACAAAAGAAATTTTTAAACTCTGATGTAGAAATAATGGGAAACAGCAAATCTTCATATATTTTTTTCCATTTATAGCAAACTGGCATTTAGGTGCATTTAGATTGAATGATTAAGTGAAAGAGCATATGTTGTTCAGACTATGGTATTATAAAGGCTTTGCAGAGCTTTCATTTGAAGATTCAGTTTGAACAAATCTTGATAGAATTGTTCTTTTAATCAAATGCTAAATTGAATTGCCTACTTGATTTGAATAATTTAATTAAATTAGATGCCTTTGAATTGATTCCTTTACCTTTATTGGTAAAAAACTTGCCCTTTTATTTGTGAATGGAGAATTTGAGGGAAAAAAATAGCAAATTTCTCCATGATTAGGAAGAATTTCCCACTAATTTTGGACCTCCCCTAATACAATGGCAGCAATACAACTTTTCCCCCCTGCTGTTATTGATGTTTTTCTACTCTTCATGTGAAATCATTTGTGTTGGCAGCTTGGCTATCATTTTTCATTCTTCACTAGTATAAGCAGCATGCTAGTGGCTGGATGGCTAGATAGAGAGTTGCACAGGCAGGAAGATAAAATGGTGAACAGATTATTGGACATGAAGAGATTATTGAAAACATCACAAATACTGTATGTCCATTGTTTCTTTTAACACATCCATTGTTAAAGTAAAATAGAATAGAATAGAGCTGGAAGAGACCTTGGAGGTCTTCTAGTCCAGTCCCCTGCTCAAGCAGGAAACCCCATACAATTTCAGACAAGTGACTGTCTAGCTCTTCTTAAAAACCTCCAATAATGGAGCGCCCACAATTTCTGGAGGCAAGCTGTTCCACTGG
Organism: Azemiops feae; assembly: GCA_023970755.1. Classification (NCBI taxonomy): domain Eukaryota; kingdom Metazoa; phylum Chordata; class Lepidosauria; order Squamata; family Viperidae; genus Azemiops; species Azemiops feae. The sequence goes on along the minus strand of JALGBA010000023.1, from coordinate 5,693,832 downwards.
TTAATTGTCCTCACTGACAGGAAGTTTCTCCTTAATTCCAGGTTGCTTCTCTCTTTGGTCAGTTTCCAACCATTGTTTCTTGTCCTGCCCTCTGGTGCTTTGAAGAATAGTTTGACACCCTCTTCTTTGTGGCATCCCCTCAAATACTGGAATACTGCTATCATGTCGCCCCTGTTTCTTCTTTTCTTTAGACTAGCCAAACCCAAGTCCTGCAGCCGTTCTTCATATATTTTAGTCTCCAAATGCCTGGATTTTGCTCCATTCAGTATTAGCAAGTCAATTTTAAAAGTTTGTCTCCCATAATTGTAATTTTTAGTTCTTTCTAGTTCCCTCTAATGTTGTTGGCAAGGCAGGCAGACAGGAAGTCTCAAGCAGGGAATTAGCCTTGAATCCTTGTGCAGCTGCAAGAGAACCAGAACTGACTCCCCCACATCAACTCCATAGAGCTTTTATCTATCTGTTCTCAGCAAAAGACAAGCAGTCTGGGGAGATTCCTGAATAACAGACAGAATAAAGTAATAACTTGAACTCTACACATGTGGATCTGGTTGCTTGTGCTTCACTAGTGTCCAAAGTTCAAAGTCTCATCCTATTAATATTTTTTTAAAGAACTCAACAGCATTTTCCCATAGGGAAATAATTCTTATAATTAATTTCAGAATCTTACTTCAAATCCATCCAGACCTTTATTTTACTTTAACTTTCCAAAATCAACATTGTACAAACTTTTTTTTCTGTTTATTAAAAAAAAAAAAGATTTGTTTTTAGTCCTTATACGTGTATTTAATATTGATTTCACTAGGAAATGAAACTCACCTAGTGCTATAAAATGTATTAATCCAAAGGTTCCTAGTAGCCAAAAAGCAATTAACAAACAATTTCTAAAAGTGATTAGAAAAGAAAGTACTTGAACGATAAACCATAAAGGTTTCAGTGAAGCTGGCCTTCCCTCATCTCCCAGACCCCCAAACATGCTGAAGGTGACTGTTTTTCATCTCAAGTCTCTTCTTGTCTAGAGAGGAATTATAAAAAGTTGATCTGCTCACCAGCTCGTCACTATGATGCTTTCATTAACTCTGCTTTCTCCAGTTTGCCATTTCTTCTCTGGATGTTGCAACACAAGATTATTGGAAAACTTTTCTGAGGAAGAACTGCCATCCGAGCAATTTCAAATCAGCTCTGCTTCTAACAGCCAACTTATGGAAGCTAATGGTTAGTCTATCTGGAGGTTGTGTAAAGCTTTCCTGGCTAAAACCTCTCACATGATTTATATGTGAATTTCTCAGAGGCATCTGGCTGTATCACTCCTTGAAACAGAATACTAGCCAATATGGCCCCATATTCTCATCTATGAATTTTGTTTCCAAAACAAAATCCAGATGGTAGTAACTTTTGAGAGAACTCTTTTGGGGGAGGACTATGCATCTAGGCAGTTTTAAACAAATAAACAAGCCAAAAGGGAAAAAAAGGCAGCTAGACATGGTAGATAATCATGTATAGTTTCAGCACATGCTAGAGAAGGCAATGAAATCTGTCCCTTTTTCCACCTTTTCTCATTATGCTGCTCAGAGATAAAGCATTTCACCCCCAGCAGAGCTATTTCAGAATACTAAGGAGAAATTCCTTAAAGTCTATGGAGCACAGCAAAGTAGGGAATAAATAAGCATTTTGTGGGTTCTATTTAAAGTCCCTCCTTCTTATTTCATATGCAAACAAGACAACTTGTGCTAAAGATAGACATGTCTGCCCTGTATATCACATTTAGCTATCGGCTGCTACCATCACACAGAGCTGTTACATGCCAAGAGTCTACATGCACTATATTAGTTTTGATTTATTTATTTATCCCAGAGGGGAAAGAAACCCTGTTCATTGTGATCAGTATTTCAGGTCCGTGCACATGCTTATGCTATCAGAATATAGTTTTGGGCAGATGGGTCACAGTGAGGCCAAGCTTGAAAGCAGAAATGCTTGTGATCAATCTGCTGAAATGGTGAGGTTAGCGACTCAACCCAGCCTCGGTTCTTGGCCTGGCTGACTGACTGACTAGCTGATTGGCTGATTTAAATTTGGATGCCACTGAACTCCAGTCAACTCTTGGTGGATCACAGCAATAAAGTGACCTAAAAAACCACTATAAAACAGGGGTGTCAAACTGCCGGCCCGTGGGCCGGATGTGTCACGCCAAAACCGCATCCACCCCATTGCCGGCAATGGGAAGAAAGTCATGACACATCACGTGATGTCGCGAGTTTGACACCCGTGCTATAAAACATTTGCTAAGTACAAAAATAACCACAAATTAGTCGCAAGATGGCAATCCAAGAACAAAGCATTATAAAAAGGGAAGCCCCATATACTACCTTAAGGCGTTTTTAAATAGTCTTAAGGTATTAAATTAAATAGCCAGGTACAGGTACAGGTAAACCGCGACTTACATTTCATTTAGTGACCATTCACAGTTACAACAGCACTGAAAAAAGGGAGTTATGACCGTCTTTCACACTTATGACCGTTGCAGCATCCCCATTGACACATGATCAAAATTTGGATGTTGGGCAACTGGTTCATATTTATGATGGTTGCCGTGTCCTGGGGTCACATGATCAAATTTTGCAGCCCTCTTACAAGCAAAGTCAATGGGGAAGCCAGATTCAATTAACAACTGTGTTCCTAACTTAACAATTGTGGTGATTCATTTAACAACTGTGGCAAGAAAGCTCATAAAATGGAGCAAAACTCTCTTAACACATGTCTCGCTTAACAATATAAATTTTGGATTCAATTGTGGCTGTAAGTCGAGGAATACCTGTATTAAAGCTTTTCGGAATGTCATGAGATTGGAACCCATACAGCTTTTCATTGAGACGGTGGATTTCTGGATTCCTGAAATATCACATTGTTCAACTGAAGGGACCCAGAGCATGCCCAATTTCCTAGATCAGAGGTCTTCAAACTTGGCAACTTTAAGACTTGTGGACTTCAACTCCCAGAATTCCTCAGCCAACCAGGGCTGGCTGAGGAATTCTGGGAGTTGAAGTCCACAAGTCTTAAAGTTGCCAAGTTTGAAGACCCCTGCCCTAGATTGTATTGGATAGACAAGGACCACTGAAGACAGGCAGTCCCAGCCATAATATAGGGGTTTATATAACCAGATACCCAGAATCTTGAATCACACACACTGCACAATCAGTATAGCTTCCAAAACAGAAGTGTTACATAGGCATGACAAAGCAAACCCATGACTATTCACACTGCCACATTCTGGGCCTTTTGAAGCTTTTGAATGGTTTTCAAAAATATCCCGATGTAGAGTGCACTGCAGTAATTAAACAATGAGGTGACTGATTGTCTGGAAGGCCAACTGATCCAGGCATGGGGACAACTGGCATACCACATGGAGCTGTATAAAGGCTTTCTTGGCCAGAGCTGCCATCTGTTCTTAGAAGTGCAACCCCATCCAGGTATAAAAAGGACAGATCTGGGCTGATCCTATAGCTACAGCCACTCAGTCTTGGAAGGAATGAGTCAGAGTCAGTCTCTCTTCATCCAAGCCAATGCAGCCACTGGGCATTAGGAAAGAACTTCAATCTTACTTTGCTGGCCTGTTCAATTGGGTATCAACAATATCAACAATATTGGACTTCCAAGTGACAGATGACCTCTGCTAGGGGTGTCATGTAGATATTAAACAGGATTGGAGAGTGTGTTGGTACCATAAAGGAAGGACCTAGGTACCATAAAGGACGGACCTAGGGAACAAGGCCCCTAAAGAAAGAGTCTCCTTCTCCCAACACTGACTAGAACTGACTGTGAAGGAAGAAAGAAAAAATGTGTAATATGGTGCCCCCCCCCAATTCCCCAACTCTTGGAGTTGGTCCAGCAGGATACCATGGTTATGGATATTAAAAGCCAGTTATTTCAAGGGCCACAAGAATGGATGCACCATCCCATCCAGATTCTGCCATGGGATAACAGTGAGTGCAACTTAAGACTAAAAGGGGAAGGTAGGAGAGAGGACAGTAGTTGTTTGAAATAGTTGTCTTCTCTGACAATCTCCTCTATCATAGGCATGCCTTTCCCAGAACAGGCAATTCATCATTCCTCGCTTCCTTGACATTGTCGCATAAAAACTCTTTCCAGGTCCAAAAATAATTATTTTAGAGGCTTGACTTGTGAAAATCTTCTTGATTTCAGTTCTACAAAGTTAACACTTGCCACTTACTTAAATATTAATGTTTGGAAATTTTTGGATGGATTGAATAGTGTCTTTATTATTAAGACAATATGGAGGGAGAATTTTTACTGGTGGGAAAGATTATGTCTGAATACATTTCGGATAAAAACAAGGATGATTCAGGCTACTCTGCCACTTGAATCTTTAGTAACCAGTGATTACATGGGGGGGGGGACTGTTTCTAAGTTGCTTATACTTTCTGCAGATAAAATTTCAGAGGTAATCAACAAAAGTGCTGCATAGAGACTGTGCAACTTCTACTAGCCCATTAATATTTGATCAGAAAGTTGATGTTTTCATTATTAAAAGATGTCTTAATACAGTCAGGTATTGGGCCTAAGTGGACTTCCTCCTAAGCTATGCAGATGCTGATTCACAATAATATTTTGTGAAACAAATAAAAGAGAATATTTGTAGCTCAGGGTTGAAACGAGGGGGCCCTAATGATCTCTGAGCTTGCAGACGTTTCATTATCCAGACTAGGTAACATCATCACTGCTAGTACTAGTGGCATTACCTAGTTTTGGTAATGAGATGTCTTCAAGAAAACAACCAAGCTCAGAGACCACCAAGGACTCCTTATTTTATGAAAAAATAGGCTTTATTAATAATAATTCTACCTCAAATATATTTACAATTATATGTGCATATTGGTTAACTAGGACTCCGCTATCAGAAAACAAATTATAGCATTTGCTAAAAAGCCGAAGAGATACTCTTGGAGGATAGATGGGCACAAGATTGAGCATGACTCCTGTTTCAAATATATGGGAGTAGTACTATACTTTATCCATAGTAGGAAACCCCAAGAGGACTATACACTTGAAAGTGCAGAGAAGCTCATTTGCCATTCTTAAACTAATTAAGACAAATGGTGGACACTACATTCCTGCAGCACCCAAATTAGCACAACAGCACAACTGCTATATGGTGCTCACTTGGGCCCAGTGGTGGGATTCAGCCAGTTCACACCAGTTTGGCAGAACCGGTAGCTAATTTTTATTGCCCAGGCCCAGAATGGACTTCCGGAAGCGGCATCCACATGGAGAACCGGTTGTTCACATATTTGAATCCCACCACTGGTTGGGCCCCTTCTCCAATTTTGCACCATTAGAACTTGTTCAGTCCAAATTCCTACTATCAACCCTTCAAGCCCCATAATGCATCTCAATCCACACTGAGACTAGAGACCTCATGAAAGTAAAGGCTAGAGTGTGAGTGCCCACACCAACTGTTGGTTCTAACTATCCTTCTTTCCTGTGACCTTGCCCGACTAACCATGAGGAATTATTTTCAGTCCACATGGAAAAAGGCAGTGGCAACTAAAATTTCATCTTTGGACTTCCAGGTCTTTTCCTCAGCACAGGATATGATCAGAGCACCAATTGGGCCTAGCCAGGTCCCCAACATTTATTGCCAAGGAATCCAACAGATACTCTGCCTTCCTTAGGTCATACTTAACAAATCTTAGAAGTACCTGATCATCTGAGGTCTTTAATCTGGCAGGTCCTTCCTTTATGGAGTACCACAGGCTCCCCTCAGTTGTCCTTGACGGCCGATACAAGAAGATCCCCTACCCATAGAGACAATCCCCTGTGACTTTGGACATGTAGAAACCTCAGAACGTGTATTTCTCCAGTGAGAAATAGTGAGATATCCGTTCTAGCCTCAACTCACCATTATTAGATAAATACCCAGGCTGCACAGGACAATTCTACACTTCCCTGCTGTTCTCAGATACCAATCCTGCTATAGCATACCTTGTTGCCAGGTTCTGCACAGCAGCCCTTAAAGGATGTCAGAAGGTGACCTGTGCCACAAACCAGTTTTAATGAGCATCTAGCTTGTTATTATAGAATGCTCTGTATTATGTACGTTTAGTTTGCTATATTCCCCTATGCCTATTCATTGCTTTTACCATTCCGTTTAAAGATTTTTTTTTAGACATTAGATTTTTGGTTTTATATATTTTTTTAGTTTTTATTATGTAATTGTATTCTATTGTTAATTTTGTAGACCACCCTCCTTAGGCTGGTCTTAGACTGTAATAAAGTTTGATTTGATTATATATGCATGTCCTTTCCCCCCCCCTCCTCTGAGCCTCTGAGAAAAAATTGCAAACTTTAATAGTCTCACTATCTTCTATCACTGATGAAATCTCTGGCCTCTTCACTGAATTTTATTCTAAAGTATAATCAGAATTGGATAACTTCCAAATTTAGAACTTAACCAGCAATCAATTTGCTCACATCAATGGCATTTTTCAAAGAGCAGCTGTTGCTTCTTAGTTGCTTGTTTAAATGTGCCTTTTTACTGAGCTTTGTTTTCTAATTTAGCAGCCCATATTAATATGTTCTGTCTGTCAGGCAGTCTGTAATTGTTTCAGTGCTCCATATTTTGGGGAGATGCTATTATCAATGAGACCAATCCACCAATATGGCCTTTTCATTATCCTGCTGTGATGGCAATGAACTTTTCATCAGGAGATGTCAATTGGTCCCAGGATAAGCTCTTGGACTTTTGCTGCAGGTGAATACTGATTATAAGATGATTGCTCCTCACAGTGCTGCTGCTTGATTTGAAAATGTAGGAGATATTTTTGAACTTGGAATGAATTTGGAGGGAGAAATATGCAGCTTAGATGTAGCAGGCATATCAGTAAGAAGGCAGTGACAGTTGATTTTATTTTATTTGTTTATTTATCAAATTTATTGGCCCTACATCTTACCATAGGGTAACTCTGTGCAGCTTACAGTTACATCTTAGTTAAAACACAAAATGTTAAAATCAAACCTTACAATCAAAGACACATGGGGAGGTTGGGGGGTGGATTGGAGGGCATCTATTATTACTCTATCAACCACCTCTATTGTGCTGTTCATTCACTGGGGCCCCAAATGGTGGTGTTTTGTTTTATTTGCATTGCAAAGCCACGTCTTCAGGCCCTTATGAAAAGATAGGAGGGTTGGGGCAACCTTACATTGAGGGGCAAGATGGTCCAGAGGGTAAGAGCAGAAAAGACCCTCATCCTGGACCCCGCCAACTGGAATAATCAGGCTGACAGGACCCGCAGCATACCTCCTCTGCCAGCACAAGTCGAACGGGCCAATCCCAGTGGGGTGACACGGTCCCTCAAGTAACCTGGACCCATGCAGCCTGTTTCTACACATGCATAGTTACATTTGGTTTTGGATGGGAAAAGGATGGAAAAGCAAATGATTCCTCCAGGCAAAAATATAATAAATCAAGTAATTGACAATTTGCTGACCTGAAGGTTCCCTTTCCCAACAAATACTTTGCAATGCCTCTTTCAAGAGAAGAATAGTTCCGTAGAAGGCAAAGTGTCAAGGCTGCTAACATCGAATGTTTTGCCTGACATTATATGTGGATGCAGACATTTACTATTTAACCTGTGTATTACTTTAGAGCCACTATTAGATAGCATGGAGGGGGAGCATAGAAGAATGTGCTTGAAAACTAGTTAGCCATAACAATATGTCAGCAGAGCATCTTCAAAGCTGGATGAAATATGAGAAGATAAAAAATAGCGGTTAGGGAACGGGAGGGAGAGTTCACACTTTAAACTAATTGGCGAATGTGATTAATGACTGTCAAATGAGGGAGGGGAATGTGCTGCAGATACTGTGGGATGAAGTAGGAGGGTTCAGATTTTGGCTTTTGTCTATGTATGTGCCGAAGCTATGTTGCCATAAAAAGATTCTTAAAGGAAAACAATGCCTCCTGTTTCTTTGAAAAGCATCTTCCTTTGGAACCATAACACAAAGTTTGGGTAAGTGAGGAATATTCAGCAACCTGCTCAAACTTTGGAATGTGATAATCATGTCATAAAGAGAAAAAGTGAAAAGAAACTGATATTCTGATGGATAAGATTTTCTCCCCATTCTTTTTGACAATACCTTTTTATGCCAGGCTTAAAAGGGCAGATATTCCACAAAACCAAAACATATTAATTGATACAATCTTACATATTTGTTGCTTTTATTCCATAAATCAATTTCCAAGTGTTCCAAACAAATTAAATCAATTCAAAAACAAGAACAAAAGAATGTAAGTACTTGAGTAAGCACAGCAAGTACTCATTGTAGAAGTTATTTCTATTGAAGTTTGCAGAAGACCTTTGCTTGGAAACAGGCAGCAGCATCCTTAGTGAGGGCCAAGGAGGGTCAAAGTGACAAAAACATGTCACAGTATAAACCCTGTTCCTTTTCTTCATGCAGTGAGACATTCGTTGCATTCCCCCAAAGAATGGAGCTTGCAATCCAGTGATGGGGCATTTTTATCATTCTGGTGAAAGCAGCAGACAGCATTGGAATCAACTAGAAACTAAAGCAGATGAACATGTCCTGGAGTAGTTAGTTTCCTAGTGGCGGAAATCAATCAGAATAGAGCTGGAAGGGACCTTGGAGGTCTTCTAGTCCAACCCCCTGCTGAAACAGGAGACACTGTACCATTTCAGACAAGTGGCTGTCCAGTCTCTTCTTAAAAACCTCCAGTGATGAAGCACCCAAAACCTCTGACGGCAAGCTGTTCCACTGGTTAATTTTTCTCACTGTTAAGGAAGTTTCTCCTTAATTCCAGGTTGCTTCTCTCCTTGATTAGTTTCCATCCATTGTTTCTTGTCCTGCCTTCTGGTGCTTTGGAAAATAGGTTGACCCCCTCCTCTTTGTGGCAGCCCCTCGAATATTGAAATACTGCTATCATATCACCCCTAGTCCTCTTCTCTAGAGTAGCCATACCCAATTCCTAACTATTCTTCATATGTTTTAGTCTCCAGGCCTTTAATCATCTTAGTTGGTCTTCTGTGCACTTTTTCCAAAGTCTCAACATCTTTTTTATATTGTGGTGATCAAAACTGGATGGAAAGATAGTTCAGAATTTAAAGTGAATAGATGTTTCATTCTTTTGCAGAACTAGAGTACAGTTACCAGTGAATTTCTCATAGTATTTACTGATGGTGGATGCTTGTTTGTATTCTCTGCGCTCCTGCTGTTCTACCCAGCTGGAATCTGAGTCTTGACACTACCTGAATAACATTGGTCCATACAAATGCTTGATCTGGGAATATCTTTTCTCCTCCACTGAAAAGCACTGTGTATGAAAATGGCAAGATTCACCCAAAGATGATTTTTCATGAGGCAACTGGACTTTCTTGTTTTTCTTTGAAGACATTTTGCTTCTCATTCAAGCGAAATATCTTCAAAGAAAAACAAAGTCCAGTTGCTTCGTGAAAAAGTCTCTATGGGACAACTATGACAAGATTCACCATTCATTCATTGGCCATGCCAAAGGACAGGGAACACAATATTGCCAGCCATGGTTTCACTTTTTTTTCTCTCAGCATTTTTGTAATTGCCAGATGACATTTCTTTCTCTGTCTTCTAGTCCTCTTTTGCCCGTACTTCCATCCTCCCAACCAAAATGGACTCCATTTTGACTTGGTAGATCCCATACTATGGAGATCCTATTTGCAAGGCAATGTTTTTCTTGCATTCCACCCTAATTGTTTTTTTAAAATTGAAAACATGAGGATAATAGTTTTCCCAGCTCACTTTTTGTAGTTTTCTGAGTTATCATAAATTTGTTTCAACATTTCCAAATTTAACTATTATATGCTGAACTGCTTGACAGTTTAGTACCACTGTCATATTCAGCTGAATAAGCCCAACCAAGCAAAACACTAGAGACATGATGAACTCCAATGTTAACTTTATTTTAGGCATAAAACAATCCGGTAAGTTTGAAGGAAAGCTAGCTCTGAAGCAATGCCGGAAACAGATAATTAAAAGAGTAAAACTTTCCCTCCCCTCTCTGACAGTTCAGATCACATTGTCCAATACATCTTCTAGTAATTGTTACCAGAAGAAACTTTAGTTTGCCAAAGCAACTCTTCAATTCTCAAGGTGATAAGAAGCACCTGTGTATTCAAAATTTTTCCCTCTTCCCCTCCCACACTGTTGGCAAGCCAGAAGCATGCAGCGGTCCTAAAGACGGTAGGTTTCCCAGCTTGACAGTGTGGTGACCCATTTAATTCATTTGAATCTCCAAGTGTCAATTTGTTAACTTTAGCCAACAGCAATAGTGAGCTGTTTAACACAAAATCTCAAGGCTAGTTTTGTGTTCCCCTACGTTTTTTACAAAACAAAATCATTATTGTTGAGATTTCTCGATGGTATACTTTTTTTCTGCAATTACTTTATTTATTATGAACTGAAATGTGACCGTAGATTCTTCTCATCCCGGATTTAGCTTCTTGCTTTTAAGGAATCTGATTTCCTTGGCTACCTCAGAGATTAGTTGGTATTAATTTCTGCAATTAACTTTTTAAAAGGCATATCTCTTTTTCCAATCTGACTGGCAAAGAGTAATAAATGTACCAACATTAATACACTCAATCTGTTTCCCTGCAGATTCATATAAAAGGACAAGTCCATTTCCCCTTCCAGTGTCCATGGCATTCGTTCATTTTAGTAATTTCCAACCAGTACCTTGAAATTATATTAGAAGTCATGATTTGTTTTCTCTGAGAAACAGCCTGTATTATTTTTTTTTGAAGGACTCTCTTAAATCCCTTAACCTTCCCATTAAAAATTTCATACATCAGTATTACAGAATAAGTAAATGTTCCTTCAAGGTAAAAAAAAAAAGAAGGGGGGGGATGCCATGAAATTGAGCTCAAGGTAGAAAGACATTAATTCAGAAGGTATAGGATGTAGTGTATAATATGAGAAATGCTGTTCTATAGACTTTGCTTAGAAAAGTGCAATTCAGCTTGCCACGTTCAAAAAAGCTGATGGAGTTATGTCCTTCTGATGTCAAAAGAAGATGGCTTGACCACCGCAAGTAAAATGAGAAGCTGATTATCTTTAAAACAGAAGTAATCTGGCAAAAAGATTAGTGCTCTTGGTCAGGGGTAGGGAACCTTGGCTCTTTTACGACTTGTGGGCTTAATAACCAGAATTCCTGAACCAGCCATGCTGACTCAGGAATTCTGGGAGTTGAAGTCATAAAAGAGCCGACGTTCCCTACTCCTGCTCTAGGTGAATGCAAGCATGACATTTGCTTATTGGTTCAAGAATTGGTCTGTTTTGGTGGGAATGGTCCATCTGTTTGAGAGCCATTAAGCTGTTTTCCTCTCTTGCTATGGATCTGACACTTTTATCCTGGAGAGGTAGTGATCCACACAGGTGGAGACTTCTAAGATTAAAAAGAAGAAAAGATCAAAGCAATGTATACCTTAATAGTCTCAGGTTTAGTGATTTGGTTTCATTGTGTTTGATACCATGGGACACCCTCACCATTTGGGATACTGAATTGCCCTCTATCCAGGAGCAACATAAATGCAAGGCAGATGGAAAGTCAGTAACCAGTAAGTGTCAGATCCTCCATTTGTAAGTGAATTGGTTGGAATCTGAAATAAATAATGTCTCCCACATACTGTACATTGGAAACTGCTTCTCAAACTGTGGTGTCATTAAACATTACAGCAATACCATGGGAAGAACAAATAATTCTATCTAAATTGTAATGGGACTAAAACATTTGGAAAACCTCTTTGCCTCAGGCAATGAGATGTAGACTCTATGAAAAAAGCAACGTGGTTTTAAATATAACGTTGGCCATTTTACACCCACATTTATTACTTTTCTAATTTCTCAAATATGTAAATGTTGCCAAGTTCATTTTAAAAAACATACTCTCTTAAATCTCACATGATGCTCTGAATGTGTTTGATAAACCCAGCTGTTTTCCTGCCTAGAGAGAATCCAGTTGTCCTTTCCTGCATGTGTTCAAGACAAAATGTAAGAAAACATACAAAGAATCAAAAAAGATGGGGAGTTTTACTGAGAAACATTTTCTGTGTATTTGTTTTGGACTCTGGGTCTGAGAGTTTTCCGTTCCTTTGATAAAGGACCTGGCATCTGAAATATTTTGGACTCCACAGTAAACATTTTCCACATGCTTTGAGGATCAGTTTCTTTTCTTTCACTGATTAAGACTGTCATAAAAAAATACTTTAGAAAAAAAGTACGCAAAGCACAAGCAAGCTAAATGTTCACAGGTACTCTGGTAAATTTGAAGCATAAAGCTGAAACAATTTTGCTGTTTTTTGTTTTAATCACTTAGATGAATTTATTATTATTGATTGTATTCTCATGACTGTGAGCTCTTTTTTTATTACCCAAAATCTGTGTTTCAGCTTATCTGAATGCTTGTCACAGAACTAGAAACTCTCTGCATCCTCATCATTATCACCTAAATTGGGCGGAATTATCTCAAATAGTGAACCTTCAGGTTGTGGGTTGGGTTCTCCATCTTATTAGATGAAAACCTTGAGAGTCATTCTGGAATCCCAAATACAGTATCTGGAGTAGAGTCCAATAATAGAGGCATCACTTAACATACAGTGTCCAGGGGTCTTCAAACTTGGCCTTTTTATGACTTGTGGACTTCAACTCCCAGAATTCCTCAGCCAACGTGCCTCGCTGAGGAATTCTGGGAGTTGAAGTCCACAAGTCATAAAAGGGCCAAGTCTGAAGACCCCTGGTATAGTGAGGCTTAGAACAAGAAGAGTGGGCTGGTGGAGATGACCTCATCTTTCTCTCAATTGGTTGTTAAGTGAAATACGAAATGTCCAGATTAGATATTCAGCTTTGTTTTGTTTTGTTTTGTTTTAGGAAAAAAAAACACTTTAGAATCAGGGCTGTCTTCAAGCTGTGTAGATATTGGCTTAGTTACCAGAGCTTGGGAGATGTCAACATTGTCTTTCATCTAAAATCATTCTAAAAATGCAAACACTTTGGTGGGAAATTGGAACTCTAATCAGCGTGGCCTATGGACACCATATATCCTTGAGCTGTAATTGGGTGGGGAGGGGGGGGTGATTCAAGACTGTAGAGAAGTTCTATAGATCTCCAGTAAGCCTCACCATATTTTTCTTGTTTGCCTTGAATCTCTTTTCCTTAAACTAGAGGTGAGCAATTTCTTGCTGGCCAGGGGCTAAATTTAGTGTTTTGGCAGAGGTTAGGCCTCTGCCAAAAATGAGTAAGGTGATACTGTATTAGCTGTCTGAAAAAGACAACTTTGTATCATTGCTTTGCTTTTTAATTGTGGTCCCTCTTTTGCCAGTTATGTTCAGTTTGTGCAACTCAAAATAAGGCTATGCCAAATATTTTCAGCAGTAATGATTGGAAGAGGGTTCAGAGAGCCTCAGAAAATAATTCTGGCACCCTCATGGGGCCCTAGGTGTCAGATTCCTTACCACTTTTCTAAATCACATGTCTTTCACCCACATTGTCAAGAATGAGTCAAATAAAAATCTGAAGCAGGTGCTCATGATGAAAGTTAAATAGATGTGAAAAATGGCAGGAAAATGCTATCCCCTTTTTTTCCAATACCTTACTTTCTATGGAAATAATCACTGTATAAAATTAGAGTTCGCTCAGTACATTGTGTAAATGCAAAACTGTGTGACTATAATTTGTCATGGAATGTTTCTTGGAATTTTCTCCATTGCCCTTTATGGCTATAAATGATGTACTGAAAAGAGAATGTTATGTTTTGTGTGAAAAACCATCCCATGTAATACAAATTGAAAGGTAGTCCCATACTCTTGTGAAAACATGCAGTTACATTTCATGAATCTGGATGGTATTTTCCCTTCATTCATCCAGCTCCGCTCAATGACGTTCGGAAAATAGAGTACATTTCTGCAAAATTGTTTTGTTAGCAACAGAATGTCCAAACATTCTCAAAGGCAAAGAAATGGTGCTTGAAGGTGTTAGGGAGAGACCAGCCTCTCTGACCCTTTGTTTGCATGCAAAACAGAAGGAGGTCTTGACTCTCCTGTGGGCTATTAATTAATAAAGACTGATTACCATATTAATTGTTGATATACAAGAGGTTCCTGCCAAGAGTGAAGCACCTTCTTTCTGCTGTCACAAAAAGCCGGAAAAGATGAGGCTCACAAAACCACAGATTGAAAATCTGTTAAAATACATTAACATTATTTGGGACTTACGAAAACCATTTCTTCTTCTTGCAAAGGTAAAGGTTTCCATGTCAGTCATGTCTACTCTAGGGCATGGTGCTCATCTCCATTTCTTGGCTGAGAATGCATGCAAAGGACGGTAAAAAGAAGCTGCTGGGAATAAATGCATAACATAGTTTGGGGGACAAATGGCGAACTCTCAAGCCACCAATTAGAGATTTTTCTTATTTATTTATTATCCTGAGAATAAAAGATTGCCCATTCTCTGCATTTCTGTTCTTGGGTATGCAGAATACCAGGTCAGTCATTAAGGTTAGATTGAAAATTCAGAAATCTGAATTAAGTCATAAGAATTACAAACTGTTGAATAATATTAAGCATTCCATTTATTATGTGCCATCAAGTCATTGTCAACTCTTATTGACCACGTTTTCTCCATCACAATCTGTCCCTAACCTGATTTTCCAGTTCTTCCATTGTTGCTGTAATTGAATCCATCCACTTTGCTGCTGGTCATACTCTTCCTCTCTTTCCTTTCATTTTTCTTAGCATTAAAGGCTTCTCTAGAGAGCTAAACTTTGGCCTTTTGTGTTCAAAATGGGATAATTTGAGCATGGTCATTTGTGCTGCAAGTGAGAACCCTGGGTTGATTTGTTCAATGATCCATTTTTTTTTCTTAGTTGAGCATGGTATTCATAGAAATTTTCTCCAGCATCAAATTTCAAATACCTATCCTGCTTTTTCGAAGTCCAATTATTGTTTTTTTTTTCTTCTGTGGTTTTCTTCTCCCCCAAGTCCTGTTATGTGGTTTCATCATGGTAGATGGTATTCCGTTGTTGTTGTTCACGCGCAAATTCATGTCAGACTCTTTGTGACCCATGGACCATACCACGCCATGCTTTCCTCTTCTCCACTGTCTCCTGGAGTTTGCCCAAATTCATGTTCATTGTATAAATGGCACTATCTACCCATCTCATCCTCTTCCATTTCCTTCTCCTTTTGTCTTCCATCTTTCCCAATATCAGGTGTCTTCCAGTGAGTCCTCTCTTCTCATTTGGTGGGCAAAGTATTTGAGCTTCATTTTCAGAATCTCTCCTTCCAAAGAACAGTCAGGGTTGATTTCTTTGGTATTCCTTTAAGGCAGTGATGGCGAACCTTTAAGAGACTGAGTGCCCAAACTGCAACCCAAAACCCACTTATGCATCGTCGAGTGCCGGGTGGGTGTGGCCCATTGGCTGGGTGTGGCCCATTGGCTGGGCGTGGCCAATTGTGGGCATGGCCAATTGGGTGGGCGTGGCTGCGGTGGTAACGGCAGACTGGGTGGGACTAAAAAGTTCAATCAATCAATTCCAACTTTGCAAGATCTTTTTTTTCCCCGCAAGAAGTTGAAATTGAACCTTTTTTTTTTTTTTTTTTTGCACATGGCGGCAGAGGCCTAAAGTGAAAAGGTTTTATACTGTAAAACCCAGCTGAAGGCCTAGGACTGGGGCGACGGCGCACGTGCCCACAGAGAGGGCTCTGAGTGCCGCCTCTGGCACCCGTGCCATAGGTTCACCACCACTGCTTTAAGGAATGAGCAAAGAACATCAGGAATATATGGTAAAAGTATATGTTTCCATCAGGCACAAAGGTCATCCACTAAAGCAAGCAAGCAAGCACCTATATTTAGTAGCAGTGATATAGGAAGATACTGGAGGCAGATGATCACTAAAGTCGCAAAAGCATCAATTCATACTATGCAAGATACTATGCATACTATGCATACTATGCAACATAGTATGAATAGTTTTGATAGTTTTACCAAGAAAAACACATAAATAAAAAAATTCTTTTATTCTTTAACTGAGAGCTAAATTCTGGCATTATTTGGCTTTATTCTTAACATGCCATCTGGGAGATAAAAAGTATCATTTTGGTTTGTTGACTAAACCATAGTAGGTTATAACATGCTAAGATGTAAACTGTTGTCTGTTATTATTGTGGACTGATTTTGTGCAATTCACCAGAAACAAGTATTATTCCTTAGCACAATGCATGGTCCCAATCTAACAACTCTTTGGGAACTGTGTTAAAAAAGAAAAGCTGGACTATTGTATGTAGTAAATTACAAGTATTGAAAAGATAGCCTTGTAGTAGTGTATATTTAATATATACAACTATCTTTGGCAATTAGTTAAATATGAAATCAATGTATATAAAATAGGAGACAAGACCAACTCAAGATTGTACTGCATAATACCAGAGAACTTCACAGGAAGCTTTTTCTCACTTTCATAACAATAATGGACATAATGTAAAACTAAACTAAACAAAAGACAGGATGAAATTTTGGAACTCATTCTGTTATGT
Organism: Azemiops feae; assembly: GCA_023970755.1. NCBI lineage: Eukaryota > Metazoa > Chordata > Lepidosauria > Squamata > Viperidae > Azemiops > Azemiops feae. The sequence continues at coordinate 5,677,237 of JALGBA010000023.1, read as the reverse complement.
TTAACTTGGGAAAAATCCTACATGGTTTTTGCTGATTGCACATATTCTTTACAATACAGGTGAGCAACCTATAGCTCATGAATATAAAGCAGTCTTTTTGGCCAATCTGCCTGGACTGCAGAGGTCCACCCATTTGCACCCATTTCCCAATTGATCGGTCATCAGTGGGGGATAGTGGTGGAAAAAATGGGATGGGATTCAAAGAAAAGATGGCAATAATTGTGGGAAAACAAGAATTATGATTATGATTTGAAGTTTGTACAGGAAAGCAAAGTCTCTGGCCTTCAGTAATCCTGACTGAGACAGCTGCTTTCTCACTACCAAGAGAGAAATACTGTTGGACCCCATTCACCTTGTTATTTTGATATGGGATAGGTATGCAACCATATATGGTTGTATATTTTGGGCTCATTCTCTGTTGCACGATTGAGGGCTTCTTCCAGATTCTCAAAGATTCCACATAAATCTGTTTCCTGTCCCCATGGATCTCCAACTTTCACTTTAAAATAAATGTCATACATTCCTCTGGTATTTATTCCCTTATTCAGGATCTGTAAGATGTGCCCCAGCTAGGTCCCTAGGAAAGAAAGACCCTCAACTCTATTTGTTTGAAGTGATAGGTTCTTTCACTAAGGATTAGTGGTTGCAGCAAAAGCAAGGCCAGAACTGAATATTCCCGTGCAAAAGGTACAACTTTTCACTTTCCGTGGCCCTCCCCGCTTGCTTGATCAGATCGTCAATGTCCAATAGCATCTGGTTGCGATGTTTTGGGAACCGCTTTGATGTCAGTTTCACATTTTTTCCCAGGCTAGGCATCCTTGGGTGACTAGATCAATCTGGTTTAACACTTCTGGTTCCTGTCAGTGCCATTTCTCCCCCCCCTCCTACATCCTTCATCTTCCCTCATGCACAGCTTTCCCAATTTTCTTTATACCCCCTCCCTCTGTTTAGGGCAGGATGCCAGCAAGTCTAGCGAAGCGTAGCAAAGATGGCAGCGCTGGCAGGATCACAATCTAATTTTAAACATTCCATATTATCATTTGCAGCATTCTTTACTTTCTAGATACCAACTATAAAAACCAACTTTTTTGAGTTTTGAGCCAACAATTGATGGCCTGGCCATTTGCCTTTCCATGAAGAGGCAGCTTCCCCAGCTTTGTCCTTTGCAATCTTAAAAAGATGAAAGGATTATTTCATTGTACTTCACAATGTCATCTTACCAATTATTTTCGTTCACATCCAAGCAGAAATCTTTAGCTAGGGAAAGTATTCAATAAAGCAGATAAGAATTCTTGTCTCCCATGAAAAGCTGTGAAAGATAATCTCCTTTGTTTTTTAGGCAGTTAATTTATTTTAGGAATTTACTAAAGATTACATTCTGCCAATACATTTTATTAAGGATTACAACACATTCATTTAGTGATATCTTTGAGGTCTTCTAACAGAAGGGGAATGAGTTCTTGACAACTTTATGACCAGCATAATCTATAATTATTTGTAATAAACTTTTTTATTGTAAAATATTCACTAGCAAACACGTACCCTCCTACAGTTTTATTCTGCAGATGAGCAGTAAAAACCCTTAATTTGAATTACTTAATCTGAATAGCAAGTCAGTGCTTGGTGCGTGGAATATACTTGACCTGATAAATGCTTGAACTTCAGACATTTTGGGGGGAAAAAGAGGGCGCCCGATTCAAATGAAATAACCCAGCTAAGAAGAGTCAGCATTAATTAGCATAATAACAGTTCAAACTTTCAGTGACTAACGCATAACCCATTCTGCGTGACCAAACTTTCTTTGACTTTAATTGGGATTTTTACATTTTGCTCTTCCAGACTCAGATGTAATTGCATTCGGTTGACCTTTTCACTCCATGGACCAGTTCTTGTTTTCTTTGGAATAAATGGGAGTTGTGCCATCAGCCTGAATAAGAAACAGGCTGGATTCATATGAATTGACAAAGGGCACACTTTAACTGAAAATGCAGTCTCTTTGGTTTATAATAATAAAAAGTATATCCACTGGAGGTGGGGAATGGAATCATTTGGCACAATATTCCTTCTTTGACAAGCCATTCAATGTAGATATCAAATATTTCTCCTCCAAAGTCATTGCTGCCAGTTATTTGTATAAGTTGTGTGTGTGTGTTAAGATTTTGTATAAAAAGGGACTTTCCAAAAGGAAATTGACCCGGCATTTAAGATAGACCTATCTATCCTAGACTGGAAAAAAAATGATTTATGTCCATTACTTCAGAAATAATTATCTGTTGCTTCAGAGATTTGCCATCTGATGAAAAATTAACTATTTTAGGGGGGAAATGATCCTTCCCTTAGATCAAACTCGCCACGTCACATGACATGTCGTGACATATCGTGACTTTTTTCCCCTTGCCAGAGCTGGGGTGGGCGCAGCTTCCGCGTGACATATCCGGCCCACGGGCCAGCAGTTTGACACACCTGCCTTAGATGATAAAGAGAGGATGACCTTAGGTTGTTGTTGGTTTGTTGTTGTTGTTTTTAATTTTAAAGGGGAGGAAATCTTACTTCCCTGGAACTTCATATGCCTTTTTTAACTATTCTTCTGAAATGCTATATACAAGGAATTGTGATTTGACACAAATTGCAATATCCAAGCATAGAGTATTAGAGCAGTCTCCTTCTTCAATCATGACAACTTTAGATCTGAATTAAAGATGTGTAATGGGAATCATTTAAATTTGACATTTCCTGTCATGTATTTGAACGTTCTGAACAAAGAATGAGTTTGGGGCTGTGTATCTGGGGAGTGCAATTTCTTTCCTATTGGGGCCATATTCAGCATTCAGAATCATACCAGATATGGATCTGAATGGAAAAACTCATGGATCCCAAAATGGGTAAGGCCAAAATGGGAGAGATGTATCTTCTTCTGTTACTTCCACCATTGTCCTGTCTTACAAATGGCAGCTTCTTATCTGGTTTATTGCTGTAATAAATCCATCAGACCAAACCTGTAGTCATAAATCTAGGACAAGCTCAGAACACAAAAACAAGTTCACTAGGGAAACAGCCTCCAAAGGAAGTAGAAAATTAAAAAGTCAAGAAAAATGCTAGGAACTTTTGGATAATATGAAAAATTGAGAGGCAAGGACACCAGATCATTTTTTCCAGGAGCTTTGCTCCCTAAATTTCTGAAAGTCATAAAAGCACAACTGATCCTGATTCCCCTTGTCAATTATTTCCAAGTTTCATGATCACTGCAGCAATTCCTTGGTGTATTGAACAGGCCTACATCTTTCAGCCCTTTGAATTTTGCCCCTGGCATTCTTGAGGGCTGGGTGGAGAAGACCCCAGATTTAGGTCAGTGTCTTCTGGATGTCTGTTGCAGGCAGCAGAATTCCTGGGATCTGAAAAAGATTGCATCTGGATTTTGAGACATTTATTCCTGCATTGTTTTTATTTTCACTGAAGCCATTAATTTTACAAATGTTGCTACTGTTAGTCTCTTATTATTGTTACCTTAATTACAAATAATATTATGATCAACAACCATCATCATTAAAAGTAAAATATTCAAGATGTTGGCAACCTGTGACATACACACAAACAAATACATTGCATATCGCTGATTGGTCACATTGGTTGAAAATTGGAGTTGTAGTTCAGCAATATTTTATAAAATCATATATTTTCCCCATTATTATTCAACTTGTTCTTACACTATTTGCATACTGATCCTATAGAGGTCCCATTGCTTCCGTTTCACTTCTCAGAATAAAAGAGTAATGTCATATTCATAGATAGAGGAATTTGAATTACGGAACAGTTGCAGAAAACCCTGAATGAAGAGGATTTGCGGACAGAACACAGGGCTGTGTAGCAGGTGGAAAACACACTGGAAATTTGTGGCTGGGATAGGGATAATTTGGCTTTCTTGGCCCTGATATTGTAGATCTCTTGGCTGCTGTAAGTTGACACTGGTATCCTTTTGCATCAGGTTGGCATTCTTTCAGAGACTTCTCCTTCCTCAGCAACTTGTTCCAATTATTGTGGAGTCTGTGGTGCTCTCTGAGTTGGTTGTTTGTTTGTAGATATTTCATTACTCAGCTAGATAAATAATTCAGTTATTGGATAGTTAGTTCCAGTTAGTGGGAGAGGAAGATGCAGAGCTCTTAGGCCAGGGGTGTTAAATTGCCGGCCTGCAGGCCGGTTGCATCATGTGGAGGCTGTGCCCACCCCAGCTCCGGCAATGTGAAAAAAGTCCCAATACGTCACGACATGTCACATGACGCGGCGAGTTTGACACCCGTGTCTTAGCCACTCCACTGCAGAGAGCTTCAGGGCTTGGTCCTCGCTACTTCCCACCACATTGTTTAACATCTACATAGAGCCACCTCCCATATGGATTACTGTATAATAATAATAATAATAATAATAATAATAATAATAATAATAATAATAATAATAATAATAATAATAATAATAATAATAATAATAATAATAACAACAACAACAACAACAACAACAACAACAACAAAACAACAGCAACAACAATACTAAATACTAAATACTAAATACTAAATACTAAATACTAAATACTAAATAATAAATAATAAATAATAAATAATAAATAATAAATAATAAATAATAAATAATAAATAATAAATAATAAATAATAAATAATAAATAATAAATAATAAATAATAAATAATAATAGAGTTGGATGGGACGTTGGAGGTCTTCTAGTCCAACCCTGCTCAGGCAGGAAATCCTATACCATTTCAGACAAATGGCTGTCCAGTCTCTTCTTTAAAACTTCCAGTGTTGGAGCATTCACAACTTCTGGAGGCAGGTTGTTCCACTGATTAATTGTTCTGACAGTCAGGAAATTTCTCCTGATTTCTAAAGGTTTCTTCTCTCTTTGGTTAGTTTCCATCCGTTGCTTCTTGTCCTGCCTTCAGGCGCTTTGGAGAATAGCTTGACTCCCTCTTCTTTGTGGCAGCCTCTGAGATATTGGAACACTGCTATCATGTCCCCCCTCGTCCTTCTCTTCATTAAACTAGACATACCCAATTCCAGCAGCTGTTCCTTATATGTTTTAGCCTCCGGTCCCGATCATCTTTGTTGCTCTTCTCTGCACTCTTTCTAGAGTCTCAACATCTTTTTTACATCGTGGTGACCAAAACTGGATGCAGTATTCCAAGTGTGGCCTTACCAAGGCATTGTAAAGCAGACTTATAGAACGTCCCACCACCAAGGGAATGTCATCCAGAAAGACCCTTCGAGCTCTCTCACTAGTAGTTCCTCCTCTGAAAAATCTGCCGATGGTACTATATTTGTAATAGTTTTGTAATGGTTTCTGTTTTAAAATCTTAATCTGGTTTGTTGACAGAGTTTCATAGACTCCAAGTATCAAATGGAATAAATAAGGTATTATATAACAGAAGTATTTGTGACCTAGACATATTTGTGTAGTAGTAGGGTCAGCACTTATTTAACTCAAACAAAATTGAGACTTACATAGTAATGAATAGCGAGTTTGGGACAGTTCGTTTAATTTTATTTGAATCTACTTCGTTGGCTCTTTTCAGTCGTGTAATCTCACATTTAACCTGCATCTGCATAAGTAACCTGCCTTCTCCTTTCCTCTTCCCCAGCTCACCCCACTATAAATCCTACATCAGGATTTATTTGCCATTCTATGCATCTGATGAAGTGAATTTTGATGTTTGCAGTCTACAGCAGCATTTTAGACAATGTTCAGTGATTCCAGTTTGATTTTTGAATGCATTCTGATGTTCTGCTACGTGGATCTTCAAGTACAATGTATGTACTTCCATCCAGAGTAATATGGTTGCAGGTCTTTCAGACTTTGGGGCCTACTTTATTCAGACATTTTTTGTATTGTATGTAGATTGGTCATTAATAGAATTAGGCAGACATTACACCATTGGCAAATTTTGTAAACCTTTTTTCTGAGTACATCTCATTATACAGTGTACTGCTGTTGAAATGTATACTTATATAATGTTGAACATGCTCTGTTCAGGGTTTTTTTTCTGAAGATATTGTTCTGTTTTGTTTTATTCTTCTGCTCATTATCACAGAATGTTGATGCTGTGTGGGTTGGCTTTTGGTAACCTACTCCAAGTTACCTGTTGTTTGATACTTGCATAATAGCAATTGATTTATTATGTAAACTTTCCATTTTTTGTATGATATGCATGCTGTGTGTTTGTGTTTGTGTGAGAGAGAGAGGGAGGGAGGGAGAGAGAGAGAGAGAGAGAGAGAGAGATTAGCTTTATCCTTGGCTTTAAGCAAATCTCTACAAGAAAATTACGTTGTAGAGGGGGAAAAATGGGCTGTGTTTTCATATTATTTCCCCTCAAGATAAATTTTAAAGTTTTCAGTTTCTTTTATTCTAATTTTGCCTTTAAGTACAGATGTTAACTGGATGACCTTAGCCATTCACTCTGTCTCCATCCTAGGAAGAAGGCAATAGCAAACCACTTAGGTTGTCTAAAAAACTGCATGGATTCTATGTAGTCCAGAGTCAAGATTGATTTGAAAGCCAATATCTCTTTATCTGTTTGTCTCTACCTGTCTATCATCTATCCATCCTGAAAGGTATATTATTTGTCTTTCCATGAATGAGGGCTGTAGTCATAAATAGAAGAAGCGGGTAAAATAAAGACATGAGCAAGAAGTGGAAATGACTGCAGAGCTAAGTGAATATTAGCTGTAGGACTGTTTACCTCGTGAATTTAGCTCTCATATAACACAACAAGAGTTCTCTGTTTTCAGTTTTTTCTCTTCACCACATTTCTAATTTTATCTCCATCTTTACATGTCTTTTTAACATTTTTATTTTTCTTCAGTTGCCACCATTGAGCAAAGAGGGCAAGATTTACTATATAGCTGTAATCTGTATTCGTAATCGAAAGGTCTGGATTTTAGATGTCAGAAAGATAGGTACGATACATTCATGTAATACTTTGATAGTTGGCTATATCAAGCTGCAATACATCATCACAAAAATCACGAAGCATGCCTCACTGGTGGAAAATTTACATCAGCTGGCATCAACTTGCACAGATGCTTTTCAAAAGAATCAGTTCAAATAACAATTGATGCTTCGTTTAGCTTTAAGCAACAGTTCTACGCGACCATAGAAATTTTGTTTCGGTAAAAGTTCAGCCATTTATTTATGGAAATCTGAAAGAATTTCTAGTTATCTTTAGGTTAGCTCCAGACACTCTGATTTGAAACTCATTGAAATGAGACTACCTTCTTACAATTCTGTCCCCAGTACTGTCTCCCATTGGGAATGTGGGACTAATCACTAAAGTCTCTAAAAAGATACATGACATTTGAGGCTAATTTGAATGACACTTTCTACTTCAAGGAAACATTCAGAGATGTATTTCAAGAAAAAATATAAGATAACCTTTATTGCTATTTTTTTAATATGAGCACACTGACCCGCATTAAAAATGATATTCTGTTGCCTGCTCTCAAAAGAAAGTATATATCTACATGCACATACATAACAAACATACAAGTATATATCTACATGTAGATACACAACACGCATATACACATGCTATATACATGATGAGTTGGGTGCCCAGGAGGGAGGGGGTGAATTCCAGAGGAGTAAGAGGCAACTCAGCCCAGATGAAAATAGCACCTCCTAATGGTTCATAGAGTATATTGTATATACAGATAGTAGAGTCATCAGACTGGCAGGATTTTTGCTTATAGGTGTGAAACAATAAAAAACTCAACTTGGAAGAAACAACATGTGTCATACTTAGTTTTAGACCTGACAACTCCAGACAAGAAATGGGTTGTAGCTAAGTGTCAAACAATGCGCTCCGAGGTTCAGCCCCTGGCATCACCCCTTCATTACCTGTAATTGTGACAGATACCCAAGTCAAAAATAAACAAGCTTAAATGGATTAACATTCTGGTGTGATGAAATAAACTTGGGCTTTTGCTATCATTAAAAAAAACCTCCCTGTAAGTAGAAACCTAGCATAGGGGTAGGGAATAGGATGAACAGAAATTTCTACCTCTATATAATTGTGGTTGTTTTCTTTTTGTGGGGAAATTTGGTTTTGTTCTGTCTGTATTTTTAAAAAAATATCTTTTCTGAAGAGAATTCATTCTGTCACCTCATGTAGTCTAGTTGAGGTGTGGATCATCAAATACTGAACAATTAAATGATGGGAATGCAAGAGAGGTATAGCTTATGTAGATGAATCATCCCAATAATAATATAATTTACAGTGCCATAATAACTTACCCTGGAATTAAAAGTGATTGAACTCAGTTATATTTCTGAGTAATCCAATGTAGTTTGTACTGTTGACATTTTAAGGAATGTTTCTATCAAGAATAATAATAGAAAAAGTTTGTTTGATTATTTTTACCAGAAGAGTTTTCATCACCTAAAGAAAAAAAAAGCTTTCAGATTCTCCTTTCTACTCTTGTGCCGAGTATAACTAAATATTCTGTATTTTTAGGGATTGCTAGATAAATATTGGCAACTTAAAAAGAAGTTAGAAAACAGGAAATCCATGTGAGATAAAGAGATTGATGTAGGAAAACATTTATGGTTGTAAAAGTCTATAAATACTACAGTTTAATTTACAAACACTATACCTGAGATAAATAGAATGAGATGACAGACAAAGGATACAGATGCTGAGCAACAATAGCATAAATAATAGAATAGTTCCAAATTTGCAAGGTCAGTGAAAAGGTACAGAACGATGAACTGTATCCCTTAATGTCAAATCTGTGAGTATTTGTATTGATGGCAAATAATATGTTGACATGGAGATAATTTTCCTATAGGAAAGAATTGTCTGTCCACTTGAGACCTTGAGTTCAAAAATTTCCAGATAAACACCAGGCTACTTCAGGAAGTTTTCTAAAAAGGTGAAATTATGGCAACTGGACCAAAGTTTATTAAACTGAGATGTTTCCTTCCTCATCCAAGTAACTTCTTCAATCAAAATGAAAATTTTTGATTAGGCATAAAGTCAGAGAGTCGTTGGAATGTATTAACTTTGCCATACTGACTGCAGGGGGTTTCTCCCCAAAATAAAATGCAATATGTAAATGAAGACTTTTTAGATACTTTTGGCCTGGATGATTGAGTCTTCATTTACATATTCAGGAAGTTTTGTATTTTGGCTAATCCTGAACTCCCTTCAGAGAATTGATAGAAGTTGTTGACAATTTCTCCCAGGAAAGTTGATATAGAATTACAAGTTCAGCTTGCATTTAGGCCTATTGAGCTTATTGAGTTTATTGAATGGGACTTACTTTTGAATAGACTGAAGTGAAATTAATGTCTTACACAGTAGCTAACTAATGTCTGAACACCTTTACTTCAATCTGCTGAATTTGGAGGAAGAACAATGAGCACTAATGCACATGCACCTCTTTACCTTTTTTCTACCAAGAGGTATTTGCAGCTTTTTATATATATAGTTCTTTTCCTTCCTTCCTTTCTACACCAAAACGTAACTCAGAATCTCCTGTTTGTGATCATACAATTTGGTAGATATCCCCAAATTGGGATCAAGAGTTCAGCTAGAGAACAAATAGTGAGAACAAATGAGTTCTTGGAAACAATTCTTGTACTTCTGAAGAGATTGCCTTGGTAATGAAAGAAAAGTACAGCAATTGAGTCAAATCCGGTACTTTTAAAACTGTTTGCTTTAGTCATGATTCTTATCTTACCTATATTTGTATGCAAATAGCTTTAATAGCAGAGTGACAGTAATACATGTAGGTGCAGAAGTGTAAGCAATTATATGTTTTTTTCCCTCTTTATAAAGATCATTCAGACTATTGTCTTCTATTTTGCAGTCTTTTATTATTTAGTCCTAGGCTGCATTAACAGAGAGATAATATCACGATCACATGAAGTGTTAGTACTGCTTTATACTGCACTAGTAAGATCACAGTTGGAATACTGCATCCAGTTCTGGTCACTATAATACAAACAAACAAACAACTCAATGTTGAAACTCTAGAAAAATTGCAGAGAAGAGCAACAAAGATAATTAGGGGGCTGGAGGCTAAAACATATAATGAACAGTTGCAAGAATCAGTCTGAAGAGAAGGACTAAAGGTGACTTGAGAGCAGTTTTCCAATATTTGAGGGGCTACCACGGAGAGGAGGAGGTTGACCTATTTTCTAAAGCAGGGGTGTCAAACTGCTGGCCCGCAGGCCGGATGCGTCATACCGAAACCGTGCCCACCCCAGCTCCGGCAATGGGAAAAATGTTGCGATACGTTGCGACACGTCATGTGACATGGCGAGTTTGACACCCCTGCTCTAAAGCATCTGAAGGCAGGACAAGAAGTAACGGATGGAAACTTATCAAAGAACTAAGGAGAAATTTTCTGACAGTGGGAACAATTAATCAGTGGAAAAGCTTGCCCTCAGAAGTTGTGGGTGCTCCCTCACAAAAACAAAGGTTTTTCAAAAAGATTGGACAGCCATTTGTCTGGAATGATATAGGGTCTTCTGCTTGAGCAGGGGGTTGGTTTAGAACAGGGGTGTCAAACTGCCGGCCCACAGGCCGGACGCATCACGCGGAAGCCACGCCCACCCCATTGCCGGCAATGGCAAAACAGTCCCGATTTGTTGCACGAAGTCACGTGACGTCGCGAGTTTGACATGTCTCGTTTAGAAGATCTCTATGGTCCCTTTCAACTTATTGAAATAACTTACTGTTATTTTGATTCTTCTATTCTCTCTCTCTCTCTCTCTCTCTCTCTCACACACACACACACACACACACCACAGAAAATATAATGTATTTTCCCTCCCAAGTATTTGTATAAACCCTTCTTTTCATGTAGTCATTGTAAAATGACTTTCTTTTTATGATCTGACAAGGTGAATTGAAGTAAATTCTGCAAGCTCCTTTCACATATAGAGGTGACACAAGCGTCATTTGTGTAGCTAATGTAAAAATCATTGAAGTAATGTATTTTACAATATTTACAGTACCTGCAACACTTTGAACATAACAAGGCATTGAGTTAAACAGGGTTTTAACTCAAATGCATTTGTCTAGGATTGCAACCATAATTGTGAAAGAGTGGAATGAAGGAATCTTTGCTTTGTGCATTGTTGTTTATTCAGAATAAACTAAGTGCATCGTCCTTGCTTCTTGAGTAAGTACAATCAAAGGCTGCAATTTTATCCACAATTTCTAGGGGTAAAGTATCAGTATCACTTATCAGCCCTATTGAAGTCCAACTCCAAAGGGAGTTCAGGAATAAGCCAAACAATACTTACTGTACCAACATGACCTGGTCCTTAACAGACATATCTAAAACCCAAGGTCACATGTAGGAAATTCTTCAATCGGAATGGTTTGTTTATTCAGAAATGTCACTGAACTAATTAGTTAACTCTCACTTGGTGTATATAGCAGCTGACCTCTGAGTCCTATTCATATTCAAAGGTAAAATTTTCCACAAGTTAAGCTTAACTCTTGATGAATTGATGTCCATGTTATTTTCTTGATAATTGATGTCCATCTTATTTTCTTGATAATCATTTAAAAGAAAACTTTTAAAACTTCCCAGTTTGGTCCATAGCTATGGGATTTCTTGGTGAGGTTTTTTTTCCCCCCCAAGATAAACAAAGAACAGTGGGGAAAAATGAATCAATTGCCTGAAAGTAAATATATAAACTGACAACTAGACTTTCCTTCAGTTTTTAGTACTGTTGGTGTAATCCTTTATTTTGCATTAAAAATATTTTCAAAAGAGTAGCTAATTTTATAAAGTTTCTCCATGATGGAAAAAAAGTGCTTTGCAATTTATTTTTAGGAGACATTGTTGGTAGTGTTGGCTAAATTAGATGTGATACAGGGGTTTATAATGGCATTTCCCGCTGAGTTTTGTCCCTCTCTTAAATCATTAAAGGGCATACCCATAAATGAATAGGTAAATGTCATTTTATCTGTCAAAATCATGTCTGGAGTCTTTCCTAGCACACTATTCTCATTTAGGCTAAGTAAGGCTCTGTAAAGCACAGAACAAACACAAAAACTGTAAGAAAAAGAGATTAAGGACATGTAATAATAGAAAGAAAAGGAAACACAGCTAAAGCTAATTTATTCCAACATCTTTCACTATACCTTTCCATTGCTTTTTAGTATTGCAAACAGTCCTTGTTTCTGTTGAGTTTGTACACTGCTTCAAAACTGCCTTTTGTTTTTGGACTTCTCACCGCTTTCTTTTTCAGGATCTCATTAACTCCATCCAGCCATATCCTCCTCAGTTTTTTTCTTCTTGACCTGCTGGTATTCAACCTTCATTCAATTTCTCTGCATTAACAGACCACCTCCGTATATTTCTTTCATAATGGTTGCTCTCTTTTGTGAGCACTCTTGCTCACGACCCATTCATTCATTTTACTGCACACACATCTTAGTAACTCATTCCTACAGTCAAGTTACATTGATGCTTCCCTTCACATACTCAGTTCTCGTTTCTATATAACAAATATGTATGTTTTTATATCTTGCCATTTCTCATTTCAATGGATATATATTCTTTGCAACATATATTCTTTGCATGCTACCACTACCTTTCTACACACATCTTAAACTTTCTCCATCCATTATATTGACAATCAGTAATTACATCCCTCAAAAGTTTGGCACAGATGTTTTCATAGATTTAATAAGTCACACAGCTACTTCAGATTCATATTTCTCCAGTTACATAATCCATCCTACAGCCTTACTGTTTTCCAAGTTTCCTGCAACATATTTTTTTTATTTCTTTTTCATTTTTTCTTATACATGTTAGTATGTACTGCATTTGCTTCAATTTCATTCCACTTTCCAACGTATTACTGTACCACACAACGCTCTAAATTTCTCCTGGCTCCAGTTCTCCAGTTTCATTCCAAATGATTTCATTATTTTATTTTTAGATAAATTCACTCTGCTGGAGGATCATTATTTAGCCCCTTTCAATCACTTTGAAAACATTCTTATTTCCTTCTAAATTGTATTCTGTTTTTTAACCTGAATCTTTGCTATCTTTGACTAGACTGCCTGAAACCATCTTTTTTCTCTAACAATATTCTCTCTCTCTCTCTCTCTCTCTCTCTCTCTCTCTCTCTCTCTCTCTCTCTCTCTCTCTCTCTCTCTATCTATCTATCTATCTATCTATCTATCTATCTATCTATCTATCTATCTCTATCTCTGTCTTTTGCAGCAATTGTTTCGTGTGCATGGTTTTTCTCCTTCGTAGCTCTTTTGGTTCATCATTCCACCGTCCTTCCTTTTTAACACTTTGCATAAATGTAACTGTAAAGTTCTATGCACTCTGTCCCATAAGTCAGAGGTCTCCAATTTTTCTCGGTTGGCGGACTGGAGGGAAAGGGAGGGGGAAGCATTTTACACACGTGCACACACAAATGGCGCCACGAGCACGCACAACACAAATGGGGTGGCACCCCATTTTTGCCTCACGGTGCCCCATTTTTGCCACAAAATGCCCCGTTTTTACCACGTGGCACCCCATTTACATAGCAGCAGCACTAGCGTGAGTGGGGGTGAGCGCACACACACACGTGCGTGCACTGGACAGCCTGTCCTGCAGCCCAGTGGCCAACATGCCACAGCCCTGTAGTGGGCCACGGCCCACAGGTTGGGGAACCCTGCCATAAGTCACTTCATTCTGTTCCTAACAATTCCCACACCTTCTTTCCTTCTGTCTATTTTACATTCATTCTGTTGGGAGAATGTACTGGTACTTTCTCTTTTTGGTGTCATTTCATGTTCACTTTAGCTTCTTTTCCTTCTTTTCTTCCATGCTTATTTTACTGAAGATCCAGTCTTAACAATACCAAAAAACAGTCTATCCCACATTTGCAATCTCTCATTGCTCTTGCATCCGCCACTAATTCCCTGAAACTATCATCATAAACAAATCAATCACGTATTTGAAATGATTCCTTTTCCATGAATAGATTTATAGCATATATTCAGAACAAGCAGATCTTTTTGGATACCAGTCACATTCTCATACCTTCTTGGCTCTCCTAATAGGTTATTTATTTCCTTCTGAACATTCTTATTTCATTCCCACCCATCAGGTTTTTTTTTCTCCTAAACCACATTCATTCAGAACATTGCACATTTTTCCAAAAACTCATCCTCTATTATCGTCATGACACTGCTATGATTTCCTATTTTCATAACTTCCCCTGACAACTTAGATGGTTCCAAGAATTACTTTCTGACATAGCTTTTTAGCTCTTTTCAATTCATTATTAAATCTACAACTTTGCTTCCCTGCATTTATTTACCAAAAGTATTCCCCCAAATTAGGCCCCCTTCATTCAAAACTATTATAAAATTTCATTTTCTCTTGATTTAACAACTATACAGTATATCTATTTCCTTTTATTTTTTCATGTCACAATTTTCCATATTCTGTCAGTATCACCAGATGGTACCATAATTATTGACCTCTGTTGTCCATTATGGGCTTTGAACAAGCAAGGCATTTTAGTAAGATAATGAAGGTGTTATCAACCTAGGATGTAACCATGTATTATTTCATTCTAGCAGTTCTGTCAGTTTTCAGCACATTTTGTCCCATACACCACAAACATGACAGCAGTTTTATCCTAATCATGCTATTCAATAAAATCTAGTAACTGTAATTGAGAGACTACATCATATTAACAGTTATATTGACAATATTCAACATTCTTGTTTGACACAATCCATGCCCTCAAGCTTATTATCTGAAAGATATTACAACACAAGGAAAAGGTTTGGGAAGGATGGAACAGGGGATAATATATTTAATGGAACTTGGTGCCTTTTTGAGATTAAAGATTAGGGATCAATCTAGAATTTGACAGATTAATATTTTTCTTTAATTTTTTAAAAAATGTATAGACATATTTGTTTATAGTTGATATGTGTTATATATGACAATGGTGACATTGATAGAGTATGCATACAGTATAACAAATATGAAATCACAGTAAGCATTAGGGCAGGAAAGGGGCAATTTTAATTCCAAACATTTCCAAATTGAGTTATACTCTGAAACGTATAGTAACATGCAGATGAAGAAGGGAGCCTAAGATAACTGTATGAAATTAGGGCTTCTTTAGGAATTTTTAAAAGTAACTTCCAACACCAACAACAGCATGAGCTACAAAAATCAGTAAATGAGAGGATGAGACTCCTATTATGATGACTTTGACCTAATGAGGTTTCCTACTATATGGTACTTTGTGTTCTTTAAATATTCTACTATATCCCAACCTACTGAAATAGGGCTGAAATACCAAACAAGATGATTGCTTTTGATATATAATAAGGGCATATTTATATTTCATTGATGTTTTGTGGCAACTTTGCCATGTAAGTAATTTACTTAGAGATCTAGTTGACTGGGACAATCATCTCTTGTGAACCCAGCCAAAGATGTCAAAAGGCCTCAATAGAACATTTTTTTAAACTTCCTTATGAGTATTCAGAAGCATTGAGAATGGTGATTATAGAAAAACAGGACATAAATTTGGTCAATGTTGCTTTGATCCAGCAGGCTAAGATTGTTTGTGATAAGAGCCTTGTACAAAGAGAGCTTAATAAACATCTGTAGAGAAGTAGAATTATGGCAGCATATGCCTTGCCAATGGCTGCTGCAAATAAAAATTGTGCAAGCATATTGATGTTCTTTGCATGTTCTGTCCTCTATATTTTATGGATCTTACAGGCAGCATCTGCTGGTAAATACTGTATGTTCCATGCACTCAAGCACTTCTTTACATGACATTTATTTGTGTATTTCTTTATTTATTAGGCTTCTATGGAGTCCAATGGAGACTAGAGACAAAATTTGTTACTTTAATCCTGGTCTTCTAACACTCATCAACTTTTCCCCTATGTACACTGTCCAGCAATGCTAGATACTATATCATGATACCAATGTTTATATTATTTTAACAAAATGTATGATCATATTGATGAGTGCTAAATATTGGGTGGGGTTGAACCTTTGAGGGGTCAGTGACTAAAATTACATCATGAAAAGAAAAGGAAAAAGAACAAAGACCAACACCTCAAAATTGATTGTATTGTTTCGGCTTTGGAAGCCATTTCAGACTTCCTTTGGGCTGCAGGTACACATTAGTTAAGGAGCTTAAGCACCAGCAGAGAATAGTTGTGGCTTGTTAGGATTTCAAGACAGTTTACATCAGCCTTACTTTATGAATACCATTTCGGATAAAAGGATAAGTGGGAAGGAAGGTTAATGTCTCTATTTGGACTGGGTGGTTGGAGATTCATCTGCTAATTTTTTTGTTATTGATTTAATAAGGTGTTCACCCATCAAAGCTGGGCCTCTGAGCATTTGGAAGCAGCATATGGAAAACAATCAGCTTTATAGTCTTTTATAAAGGAAAATGAACACGGTGCCTTCCTTTTAAAAAGATGCCACATTGCACATTTCCCAATAAATTTCATCTTATGCATTTAAGAAAAAAAGGGCCTCTAGTTTAAGCGTATATATGAAGGTTATAAAACATAAAAACTGCAGTTTCTGTAAGTGTATTCATATTTATGATTAACTTTGGAAGTAGTTAACTAGCTATATATCCTAGAATTCTCTCTTTCTGATGTGATGTGGGTTTTTCATAAATGTATTCCATCAATCTGAAATTAAGTACAGGTAGTCCTCAATGTATGTCCATAACTGAGCCCAAAGTTTCTCTTGTTAAGTGAGACATTTGTTAAGTGCCCCATTTTATGACCTTTCTTGCCATAATTGTTAAGTGAATCACTACCATCATTAAGTTAGTAACACAGTTGTTAAGTGAATCTGGCAAAAGGTGATCACATGATCCCAGGACACTGTGACCATCATAAATATGAGTCAATTGCCAAGTGTCTGAATTTTGATCACGTGATCATGGGGATGCTGCAACAGTTGTAAGTGTGAAAAACAGTCATAAGTCACTTTTTTCAGTGCTGTTGTAACTTTGAACAATCACTAAATGAACTGTTGTAAGTTGAGGACCACCTGTATGAAACAAATAGAACTAGAGGTACATTATTATGCATGGTTTGGGGAGGGGGGATACTTTTTGCATGAACTGTACCTGAAAGTATGGCTTTTATATGCAATTTTATTCAAGACATGTATTTTTCTATGTGCTTTAATATGGTTTTGGAACTGAACTATATTATTTAGATAAGAACAGAATTGAAAAGACAATTATAGTTACTTATCAGTCTTAAAAAGGTGAAACAGTTTAAAAAGAATATTGATGCTGACATGCCCTCTAAAGTTTCTAATGCTACTTGCCCCTGCTTGATCAGTCATTGACATCAAGTTAGGCTACCTCCCCTTATGGCAGTTGCAGAACACTCATCTCTTAGGTCTGGGATACGTACACTTAACATAATAGCTCTTGTGGTGCTTGACTCACCAATGCTGGCAGGAAGAGCCAGAAGCTATAGATAATCCAACTATCTAAAGGGATATGCTCGATTCTCAGGGACAAAACGAAACATGCAGATGAGCAAGTCCATTGTAGAACCCTTACAGCAGTTACTGGGAAGATGGTGACTTCTAGATACCTTCCTTGGTGCCTTCCAGGTTCCCTTCCCACCTGCATAAAAATATTTCCTATATTACTAAAATAAATAAATAAGGAGATGACATGTTGCAAAGCAAAGCGTGACATCTAGAACTGTGGGGCTCGCACAGATCATCCCAAAATGACAGAGAACAATCTGGGAAGCTACAGCATTTCTGTTCTCACCATTATAGTGCATCGAGAGGTATCCACTGCTAAACATTTGATGAATGACTTCATCATAATAAATAGGTCCCTGACCCAAAGAGGTTTTCTGCAGCTGCTTTAAAAGAAAATTAGAAGTGTACTTCCTCTTATGCATCATCATCATCATCATCATCATCATCATCATAGCCAGAACAATAATGTTATACATTAAAAATGTTGTTAACTATCTTAACGGCCTACTGACAGGCAGAAATGTTCACTAAGTTTTCTTTAATCTTTAGTTTTCTCCTTTCTAAGTATTGTATTTAACAAGTTAACATTTCATTTGAACCATATAGTTCTTTTCTCAAACACTTTTTTCCCCTGGGGAGCCAATGGCAGAAACTACATAGTTACAGTAACTAATATTAATTTGCATTCTAGTGGGAGACCACCAGTGAAAAGCCAGGAGTATAGATTAGATTGTAGATCAGCAAAAATCTTCTTGGTGGAGAGGTAGAGCAGTGGAAACATGGTCATGTCTATGTCATCATTAGGTGACAAACTCAAATCAAAGGAGACTTTTGAGCTTAGTGGCCATTTGGGTGTTGCCCCCAAAGAGGAAGTGCAAATAGGAAGTACTCCAAGATCTCTCTCACAGTTACTGTTTTTGAGGCGAAACCTGGATGAAAAACAGTAACTATGAGAGAGACCTTGGAGCCCCAGTGAACAATCACTTAAACATGAGCCAGCAGTGTGCGGCGGCAGCCAAAAAAGCTAATGCAATCCTTGGTTGTATAAACAGAGGCATAGAATCCAAAATCACATGAAGTATTAGTACCACTTTATAAATCCTTAGTAAGACCACACCTGGAATACTGCATCCAGTTTTGGTCACCATATTACAAAAAAGAAGTTGAGACTTTGGAAAAAAAAATGCAAAGAAGAGCAACTAAAATGATTAAGGGCCTGGAGACAAAAACATATGAAGAATGGATGCAGGAATTGGGTATGGCCAGTCTAAAGAAAAGAAGGACTAGGAGGGACATGATTGCAGTATTCCAGTATTTGAGGGGCTGCCACAAAGAAGAGGGGGTCAACTTATTTTCGAAAGCACCAGAAGGCAAGACAAGAAACAATGGATGGAAACTAATCAAGGAGAGAAGCAACCTAGAATTAAAAAGAAACATTCTAACAATTAACCACTGGAACAGCTTGCCTTCAGAAGTTGTAGCTGCTTCATCACTGGAGGTTTTTAAGAAAAGACTGGACAACCACCTATCTGACATGATATAGGGTCTCCTACTTGAGCAGGGGGTTGGACTAGAAGACCTCCAAGATCCCTTCCACCTCTTTTCTGATTGATTGAAATCTTTAGTGAAGTATATGGGAATTGGTTAGTATTGACATGTTTGTATTTATGGGCATTTTTTTTTAAAAGTCGGGTCCTTGGTACTCTCTGAACTTGGTGGTTTTCTTGCAGACATTTCATAACCAAACTAAGTAACATCATCAGGGTTAGAAGGGGCTGGGGTTTGCTCTTAATTTTATATACTTGTGGCTTGCCCTGTCAGTGTTGGTGAGAGTGCCGTGGTAGTTCCTTGATTAGGAAGTTTTTTACTGCTAGCTTGTTTGTCTGCATTGATAGTCCCTTGATTGGGGTATTGTCTACAGTACTTCTTGATTGTTGGTCTAGTGCAGGGGTAGGCAACCTTGGCTCTTTTATGACTCGTGGACTTCAACTCCCAGAATTCCTGAGCCAGCATGGCTCAGCTTAGAAACTCTCCATTTCCCCTCAGCATGGCTGGCTCAGGAATTCTGGGAGTTGAAGTCCACGGGTCATAAAAGAGCCAAGGTTGCCTACCCCTGGTCTAGTGTTAATCTTGATGTTAATTTCTGCTCATATGAGTATTGATTGATGGTAGGTATTTTGGTCTTTTTTTAAAAAAAAATTACTGATTAAGTTTGAAATATAGTGTTTTTTTCAACATAGTGAGGTAGACAAGTGACTTATATACTTGCTCAAGTTGTTGCAGATGATTTTAGCAGTTATGAGGAGCAATTTCAAAGAAGTGCCTATTCTCTCATATAGTTCTTGATCTTTAAATTGGGCTGGAGGCTACTTTAAACAGAGAACACCTTCAAATAAAGGGTTATTCCGGATACAGGTTTATATGAGGCTTTTTTTTTTTTTACTCATCCTTTGCATTCCCTTGGACTGCCTCTCAAAAGAATATACCAACAGAAATTTATAAGAGATAAAATTTGAATTCTTGTTACTTTTTACTAAGCACTGAAATTAAAAGATGTTTGGCAGTGGCATCACATTGATCGAGCAAGTAGTTATCATAATGTGTTTTTCAGTGGTTTACCAAATGTGTAAAACTCTGAGATTCAGATTTTGATACATCATCATGACCAGCCTGAGCAAATGCCTCTTAATATGTGCTTTTCAATGGCTCTGCTCACGCTTGGCATTAGGCATCTGAAAACATCTATTGTCTCTAAATGTAGATTGGTATTATTTTTATTGCTCTCTGAAATAAGCTCATTGCTTAGGACATGGTCTGAGTTGAAAAAAAGTTTTTTGTTTTTTTTAAAGCTGCTTTTAAATATAATTGTTTTTAGACATTTTGGAGTTAAGCTTTCAGATAGGTTTTTTTTTTCCTCCCTTGTTCCTGAAAAATATGGTTGGTAAAAGATGTGCAGGTGTTTGTCTCTGAAAGGCAAGCATCTTTTCAAATATTCATGAAATTCCTGCTATTGCATTTTAATTTGCTTTAGAAAATTGCCTACTTTGTTATTCATTTTTGGTTTGCATAGTAGTTACTCAGCCTCAGATTGGTTTCTGTTTCTAAGGAGGATTTGCAGCGGACACAGCAACACTGCTCTTTGTATTGAAACATAAATTGAATTCCTTTCATTAAAAAGGTAATTTTCAGGATTACCAGTTACCAGTGGGTTTTTTTTTTTTTTTTTGCTAATGTGTCAGATTTGTTTGAGAGTTTTGCTGGGATTCATCTATTATGTGAATATTTAAATTGTAAAAAAAATATTAGTCCTATCAACGTTTGGGGAGGGATTGTTCTTAGATACAACTTCATTAATATTTTTAAAGGAAGTGGTTTCAGAAAGGAATTAAAAACAAAAAAAAATTATGCTGTGTAACACAATACATTAAGATCCTATCTGTTAAAAATGCTGTTTTCCAAACAGGATACTAAAACATTCCCGACAATCAAACAAGTCAAACAAAAAATATAACAAAGTTACATGATTTGGGAACTTTAAAATAAGGTCCTGATCATTTCCTACCTATACTTTATCATCACAAGAATTATCATCCTGCCGAGTGTTTCTCTTCATCCTTACTTGTTGCTTGTTATGTCCAAAGAGAGGAATATTAGAATAAACTAATAAACTGGCTAAGAGTCCTGAATATAGGCCAGTATATATCATTAAACTGGAAAGTTATCTTCCTTTTTCCAAAAGAGAATGACTGGTTAAGTACAATCAATTTTATCACGATACAATCGTTCATCAAACTTTTCACTTTTAAGTATTACATTATATAGTAGGTGCGTGGTTGGGGATGAAAAGCTGAGTTATAAACACCAAAATATGAAATACAAAGTGCAAAAGTTACAGACTGGGATAATTATTATTCAAGGCCATCCATAAAACAGTTATTGGATATAATAGGGCACTGGTGTAAATTGATTAACACATTAGATATTTAAATATACAGGTGGACTCCTTTATTCTCTTGAGACAAATTGTCCATCCATTCGGCATGTTTTTGCTCTGATTGCAACATAGTCTCCTGATTCATAGAATCATAGGACTGGAAGAGATCTCGGAGGTCTTCTTGTCCAATCCCCAATCTCAAGGCAGGAGATGTAATCCATTCTACTCAAATAGTTGTCCAGTTTATTTTTGAAAACCTCCAGTGATGGAGCACTGGAGGGAAGCTATTCCATTGATTAATTGTTCTCCTAATCAGAAAATTTCTCCTTACTTCTACGTTGGATTTTTCTTTAACAAGCTTCCATCCATTACTTCTTGCCCTGCCCTCTGGTGCTTTGATGAACAAGTCAATCTCCTCTGTGACAGCCCCTCAAGTACTGGAAGGCAGTTATCATGTCTCCCCCCACACACACACCTCAGTCCTTCTCTTTGATAGGCTCCCTCAACTGTTCATCATACGATGTTAGCCTCCAGACTGTTTATCATATTTGTTGTTCTTCTCTGCACACTTTAAAGGTTCTCAGCATCTTTTTTGCATCATGGTGAACAGAACTGCATGCAGTATTCCAAGTGTGGCCTCAGTAGTGCACTTGTACTATCACTTCTTGTGATCTTGATGCTATCCCTCTGTTGATGCAGCCCAGTACTACATTAACAGAATAACAAAATAACAGAGTTGAAAGGAACCTTGGAGGTGTTCTAGTCCAACCCCCTGCTTTTATTAACTTTTTGTGGCAACTGCAAAAAAGCTGTGCTAGCTTTTTTGGCAGCTGCACCACATTGCTGGCTCATACTTGAGTTGTGATCCATTAGGACACCTAGACCTCTCTCACAGTTTTTACTATTGAACCAGGTACCACTTATTCTGTACCTATGCATTTGGTTTTTCCTGCCTAAGTGCTGGTCCTTACTTTTCTCACTACTGAACTGCACTAATGCTCAAGCAATAGCAATAGTACTTAGACTTATATACTGCTTCACGGTGTTTTACAGCCCTCTCTAAGCGGTTTACAGAGTCAGCATATTGCCCCCAATAATCTGGGTCCTCATTTTACCAACCTCGGAAGGGTGGAAGGCTGAGTCAATCTTGAGCCGGTGAGACTCGAACTGCCAAACTGCTGGCAGCTGGCAGGCAGCAAAATTAGCCTGCAATACTGCATTCTAACCACTGCGCCACCACGGCTTATATGGTATCAAGGGTGTCAAGATCATTCTGAATTTTGACTCTATCTTCCAAAGTGTTAGCAATTCACCCCACCCAAATTCGGTGTCATCTGCAAATTTGATGAATTCCTCTTCTATCCCCTCTTCTACATAATTTATGAAGATGTTGAAGAGTACTGTATCCCACTGCGTGCTCCCCTTCATGTAGATGTACTTCCATTGAGAACTGTGCAATGCACAATGCAGTGGCTATGTTCAGTGTGTTTGACTGTTTTTTTAAAAAAATACCACAGCTATGGATTACGTTATATATGCTATATTTTATGTCATCATCATCATCATCATCCCAGCCACTGTCTATCCACTGTAGGGTGAACGCCTCTTCCACATGTTTTCAACCAATATGGTCCTGAGCTTTCTTTTGCCAATTGGGCCCGCAATACTTGCTGATATTGATCCATCTTGTTTTAGGTCTCTTTCGTGGATGCTTTTTATCAAATGGGACCCATTCTAAGACTGCCTTAGTCCACCTGTCCTCAGTTCTTCTTGCTATGTGACAAGCCCATTTCCATTTCAATTCTTTTACTCTCTTGATGGTATCATATATTTTCGTTTGTCCTCTAATCCATGTGCAGATCTTTCTATCTTATAATGCAAAGCATGTATCTTTCCACAGCTCTTTGCGCAAAGAGCTATATTTTGTGTATTGATATGTTTTTCATATGTTTTTATATTGCATGCTTCTATTGGTTGGGAAATTCTGGGAGTTGAAGTCCGCATATTTTAATGTTGCTGAAGTTCAGAAACACTGTATTAAAGAAGTGTCAATTTAAAAAATACATCATATAAGTAATTAATGGTGAGAACTCTTTCAGAAAGGGGTTAAACCTCTAGATAGCTGTATTTTAACCTGGACATTATTTTGAATGGGAAAGATAACGATTGTAAAGCTGTGTGGAAGGAAGCATATCAGGATGTTTGTTATAGGGAGAAGAAATATATTCAATCACATCCCAATGTAGCTTATATTACAACTATACCAGAAACGATTAGATAAAGCCAAACTGAAGATTTCTTCAGTTCACAGCAGCTGAGTTTGTGAAATCCACTTTATGCATTGCCTCTGGATTATTCTCACTTTCTGGGCATAGATACACTGGAGTAGAGAAATCCAATTGAAATGTGACAAGTGCTTAGAGCATGAAGGGATGGGGTTCTACAGAGCAAGAAGGAAACTATTTGTCTAGAAAAACAAGAAGCAAATACAAAGCAGTTAACACTTCTAAAAGTGGTGCCCTATCTCACTAGAGCTGAGTGATATAGCAGCTTTTCAGAATCTGCTTCATTAACCAAATAAATATTAGGCCTCTGTAAAAGAGTTGCATTTTATTTTGGTAAGTGATGCAATTCTCTCCACTCTCTGGAAGCATGATGTTCTGGTCATCATTTCATTTATTGCCATCTTTCAAGCCCTTCAGGAAGGGAAGCACCAGAAGAGACTTCTGCCCATGTGAAGAAAGCTCTTCTGATTAATAGAAGTGCTTACAAGAGGCCCCAGAAGAGATCCTAAATCGAACAACAAGGCTGTTTTTCTTCATTGGTCACAAAAGAGCTTTGAAGAGTTGCTTTGTTTCAAGCTTCAACAAAGCCTCTGTGCAAACTTCTCCTGGCCCTAACATATGCTAACTTCTTAGGATAGCCACTGGTTAGATTTCATTTGCATCTCAAAGATACAAACTTGGAAAAGAAACTGAAAGTAGTCATAGAATCAAGATCACATGAAGTGTTAATACCACTTTACAATGCCTTGGTAAGGCCACATTTGGAATACTGCATCCAGTTTTGGTCACCACGGTGTAAAAAAGATGTTAAGACTCTAGAAAGAGTACAGAGAAGAGCAACAAAGATGATCAGGGGACTGGAGGCTAAAACATATAAAGAATGGTTGCTGGAATTGGGTATGTCTAGTTTAATGAAGAGAAGGACGAGGGGGGACATGATAGCAGTCTTCCAAAATCTCAGGGGCTGCCACAAAGAAGAGGGAGTCAAGCTATTCTCCAAAGCGCCTGAAGGCAGGACAAGAAGCAATGGATGGAAACTAACCAAAAAGAGAACTAACCTAGAACTAAGGAGAAATTTCCTGACTGTTAGAACAATTAATCAGTGGAACAACCTGCCTCCAGAAGCTGTGAATGCTCCAACACTGGAAGTTTTTAAGAAGAGACTAGACAACCATTTGTCTGAAATGGTATAGGGTTTCCTGCCTGAGCAGGGGGTTGGACTAGATGACCTCCAAGGTTTCTTCCAACATTATTAATATTAATATTAATACTAATATTAATATTAATATTAATATTAATATTATTTATTAATATTATTAATATTAATATTAATATTAATATTATCTATTAATATTATTTATTAATATTATTTATTAATATTAATATTAATATTAATATTAATATTAATATTAATATTGCATAGTTTCTTTTTGCATGGGTGTGATTTTGTGTGGGTGAGTATACAAAAAAATCATTACATGTGGAATACCAGTTTTTGGGAAATACTGCAGAAAATCATATGTGTATTGCATCAATATTGAGGATAGCAATTGCAATAGCACTTAGACTTATATACCGCTTCACAGTGCTTTACAGCCCTCTCTAAGCGGTTTACAGAGTCAGCACATTGCCCCCAACAATCTGGGTCTTCATTTTATTGACTTTGGAAGGATAGAAGGCTGAGTCAACCTTGAGCCGCTCAGAATCAAACTCCTGGAGTGAGCAGAGAGTTAGCCTGCATTGTAACCACGGTGCCACCATGGCTCTTGGATATTAGAATTCATATATCATAAATTAATATTGTTGGCAGTGCGAAATTGGTGACTCATTTCTTGCCTGTTAACCGACAGATGTATATATGAAGGACTGCTTCACATAACCACATAACATATATACAGAATGGTACCAGTAACTAGGATATTATCAAATATACCTGGATCGGGCATTCGGTCAGATCCACACATGACACAGGAAAGAGATGAGCAGAATTATAAAGTAATTATTCTTGAAGAATGACAACACTACAATATGTATGCAAAAGAAGATCTTACTTAAATAAAAAAAATCAAGTAGAAACTGGGTTTTGCTTGCTTTCCTATTGCTATAATTATCAAAATATCCATTCTGGAAGTTTGAGAAACTTCTCAAGATGTAGCAGGAAAGTTTGACAAAAGGGGAAAGCCAGTGAAAATTGATCAGATCAAAAATATCTTCCATTCCTGAAAGGAGAAATAGATAGATATGATTTTACTTTGGAGACAAAAATCCTGTTTGGTTATGGGCAGGTAATGCAACCAGGAACAATACACAAAAAATAGGATTCTGAACATTCAAAGATACATTATATTTCCACTTAATACAGCTTAGCTGATAACCAGTCTGAATTGTCCATGTCTCTGTGGAGCTACGTGCTTCTCTTGCTTTCTTCCAATTTATTTTGTAACTGAAAATAGCTAAGGAGGATTCCTTTGTGTCATTAGTTCTCACAATCAGATGTTTCCAGAGAACCACCAACAAGAATTAAAACTCATTATTTTGAACATTGAATAAATCTAAATCAAATTATTGGTTTTATAAATTAAATAAGAGTTTATTATACAAGAGATCTGATCCATTTTTTCCCAGAGTTAAATGGACTTTAATAGAGTCATCTGCATTGGATGAGTATTTGCTGGCCAAACAGAAGAACATGATGAAAATGTGTTATCACAAACAAGTGATTTTTCAACATTGTATTGATAAAGGGGCAGGTATGTTATCAGTGGCAGAAGATCGTAAAAGTATTGAAGGCAATTTAGATCGTACAATATTCTTTCCTGTGCAAAGATGCTACTTTGT
Organism: Azemiops feae; assembly: GCA_023970755.1. NCBI lineage: Eukaryota > Metazoa > Chordata > Lepidosauria > Squamata > Viperidae > Azemiops > Azemiops feae. The sequence goes on along the minus strand of JALGBA010000023.1, from coordinate 5,650,636 downwards.
AGGCTATCATATTGGTGAAACGGAGCAACCTGTGACTAAAACCTGAGCCTAGAACTAATAGATGTAATAGGAGTATATAAAATTGTGATTCAAAATCCAGATCATGTGCTTGAAAAAAGCTTTGGGGATATGCTGTAATAAATGGTAACATGATCTTTGTTATCTGTGCACAGTCTCACAGCTTTTCAATATCGAACAGTGTATATTGTGAAATCCTGAGTTTGGTTTATATTTTGATGATATTGGATCAATTGAGATTTAAGATTGTTTATGTATGTATGTATCTATATATGTATCTATGTTTGTACATATGTTGAAAAGGACCTTTCACAGTTAGATTACAAGATAATTTCTCCCAGATGTATAGGAAAAGATAAATTTACTAACTTTCAGAATTTATAACATGGCTCGTTTGGTGAAAATTGAAAAGAAAAAAGATCCTGCACAGGTTTCCCTGGATCCTTATAATTTAAACAGTGTTACAAAGTCAATATCTTACAGGAAATCCTCAGGTTATAAATCTGCTTACGAACAACCCCTAGTTACAAATGGGCTGTTTACAGTACTCAAAATGGCAGATGGCATACTAGCAATGAAATCTGATTGTAAATGGCGGGTGGCATCTCCGCCCCACAAACTGCTGAAACCATGCAATGCTTCCACAAACATCATGAAGTATTGCATGCATTTTTAATATACTGCCCAGCCTGTTTTCAGTGGTTTCTGAAAGCATTGTGTGACTTCAGCAGTTCCTCAGCTGGAGGAAGGAGAACATTGTCCGCCATTTTGAGTTGCGCTGTGCTTCCATTTTTGTCTTACTACATAGTAAAACAAACATTTGACTAAATAACCTGTTTTGGGTTACATGCAAATTTGACTTGAGGACGGGAATTCTTAACCCTAGCGCTTGCTGGATATTAGCTGATAAGATGATAGTCTCTGTGCTGTATGATAGATATAGCCATTGGTAAATGAACCTCAATGTATCTACTTTATGGCTGTGTACATTTAACTTGCCCTGGAGTGAATAATTGCCTGCCTTTTCCCCCTAAAGACTTCTAGTCAGATATTTCAATAATAGCAATAACAATGAAGCGTCTGGTCTTATTAATGGAATTTGTACATAGGGGGTCATCATTTAATGACCACCCATTCAGCAACTGTTTATACTTATCAGAGTGCTGAACAAGCACACCTTCTATTCATGGCTGTTGCAGTGTCCCCAGTCACGTAATCGTAATTTGCGACCATCTCTGCCAATTTCCCACATGCAAATTCAGTAGGGAAGCGATCAGAAAGTTGGAAATTGTGGTCACATGAGGTCCTCTCTTATTGGCCTGCATGGTCCTCACTTAACGACAATTTTATCTATTTGTAAAGAAATTTAACAATGAAAATAACTGTAAATTCCAAGAATAATTGCCCAATATTTTCTTCTCCCTTCTCATGTAGCATATGTTATTAAAAACTTATTATACAATAATATAGTATATTCCAACTTGGGTTACAGAAGCTGTGTGTGTGTCAATAAAGAGGAGGAAGAGAGGACTGCTTTTTTATTAATCATAATTACAGTTGTAAAAATTAATACAAAGTAAATTTAGAGAAAGCTCACAGAATGGAAAGAAATAATAAAAAGTACAGGAAAAAAAGAAGAAAAAGAAAAGAGAATTAAAAAAAAGAGAAATATATAAAGAAGTGATTTCCAGCCTGCATCACAACAATTATAAACTTTTCACCTTCTATAAGGTGAGAAGGCTGCTTTTTACTGCGAGAAACAGATTTTCCTAGCAACAGCCAGTTTTCACCACTTATTTCATTGTCTTTGCAACTCTAAATTATTCCATTCAAGCTGAAGATCTGTTCTTCTCCATGGATCTGGACCAATTTCATAACTGGGAAAAACTTTTGCAGGAACTAGGAATACTTGCTAAAATATATGAAGTCCACTGAGGACTATACTTGACAATTCAAAGTGAGGAAATGATTTAGAATGTGCATCTAAGCCTTTAGATAAAAAGTACTTCAGATTTCCTTTAGAGTGCACAGATTAATATCTTTGTTAATGAGTTAATTGAAGCTTTTTCTATTTAATTACATTTTTTTTTAAATGTTCTCAGATCTTCCAGGCTTGATATCTCATTACATGAAGCATTTTGGATTCTGATGTGTTCAGCCTGAGGTTGATGCAAATTGCTTAGAGGAATGACTCCAATCATGCCTTAGAAGAGACTTTACTAAGGATGATATATTCAGAAAATTGACTTCGTATTGATTTCTTGGATTATTGAACACTCTCATATCCAATTACACCATTGTATTTAATCACCAACTAGCTCATACTCTACCTTTTCTTAGTAATGTTTTAGAGCACGGGTGTCAAACTCACCGCGTCACGTGATGTGTCATAACATATCGTGACTTTTTTTTGCATTGCTGGAGCTGGGGTGGGCGTGGTCTCTGCAGGATGCAACCGGCCCGCAGGCCGTTTGACACCCCTGTTTTAGAGCATGTGATAGTAACAAAGCTCTAGATTTGCCACTCAGCTGAAAAAACTGAAATTTTGTCTGGGAGTCCTGATAATTATCAGGTTGAGATTGGGAGCATTTGGGTGATATTCCTTCTAAATCAGGGTACTCCAAAGTGGTCAATATTGACCCCAAGTTGATGGGCTATCCATTATTTTGTTATTTATACTTCATAGCACTATTGAAGTATTTATTAAATTATTTTTATAGAATAAATATTTGGGTATTAGTGAACAATCTGAAATGTCATGAAGGAGTTGATGAGCTGAAGAGTTTGGGAACCCCTGTTTTAAATGATCTAGGTGCTTCTTCATCTAGAGTTATTTATAGATGTTCAACTTGGAAGTCCTTATGTTACTGTCCATTTGAAAAATAAATTCCAAAATGGCTGCTTATTCAACAACGAACTGATTACTACTCCGCCCCCAGCTTTCTGATTCGAAGCGTAGCTCCTGAAGCTACTTACAGACCTTTGCTGGAGGATCTTGAGGGATAATTCTAGATCTTTTCCTAACCCAGGAGAGTCATATAAACTAAAGGAATGCTGGTTCCTTCTGTTGATAGTTGAAGAAGCTACATTCCAGGGGAAAAAATTTCAGGGATCCTTCCCTGGATGTGTAGCCAGTTGGTCAACTTTTTACCAGAAGTCTCTCCTGGCCTTCTGAAAAGAAATTAAAATGTGTCTCTGTGGACTTATGTGGGGAGCCCAAAGGGGCACATGGTTGTCAGGTTGGTTGGTGTCTTGAGAGCCCTCCCTTTGCCATTGACAACTAATTTTCAATAGGGCTTAATTATTCTTGCTACCTTAATATATATAAAAAAATTAACTCTTAACATTTTAATTTTTATATACTGTTTTATATTTTGATGTTTTATTGTACACTCAGAGTCCTCTTTGAGATGGTTGGTTCAGAAATATGAAAAACGAATAAATAAATAAATAAATAAAAATATTGCCAATGATCTATAACTGTATAACAATTTACTAAATATATAGCATAGTAATACTATTTAGTTTGAACTAAATATCTTTTGCTCTAGAAAATTAAGTGAAATCCTAATGGGAAAAGTTGTTTAAAGTCATAGATTTAAATTAAGACTTTCTGCGGAGTGTTTTAAAACATTATTTAATTCCTTCTAGATTTAATACATTGTAGACAGATGGATATACATTGTGCCAATATGAGACCAACATGTTTGATCACATTTTTACCTTTATGAACTTTGCTTGCTATATTATCTGTCTGTTTCAACTCAAAAGACTTTTGCTGATACTATAATCTCTTGTAATGGAAATAGCCTTTCTGAAATTCCATTCACTGATGAAACAATTGACAAGGCTTTTTGCTTGATATGATTGCTCCATATCTCAAAAGTACATTATCAAACAAAGCTTGGATATCAGTCTGACTCTGAATTAATATGAAATTACTACTCACTGATATTTATTTATATATTTTGAGACACCACTTTGCTACTTTGTTCTGTTGCTGCATGACACAAGGTGCTTTATCAAATAGATACAGATATATTCACAAGGTATGGTTTAAAAAGTCAGGAGGATGGTTGCAAGGATGCAATAGGAGCTCCACCTCTCTTTGACTTGTGATGCAGAGCATCGCTCACACTGTCATAGCAATCATTTTGATTTTTTTGACCATATCTTGTGGGTATTCCTGAATAGGTAGAAAGCATGCCTTCACAGGTGGCAGATTATTGTAAAGATTGTGTTATATAATTTTCACTGACTGGAGTTCTTGTTGGTTATTGTTTCTAGTTTTTTTTAGCCATATTTTCTACATCTTTCTGAAGACTTGCACAATTTGGGATAGGAAAACATGTGTTTCTATAACCTTTGTCCTGTGAATACCCATGTTATTATACTGTGCGGAAAAAAACCAAGAATTTGTTTTCTTTAATACATAAACCTGGACACCTGCTTATTAGATTCCTGTACCTCTTGAGTAGTAACAGTGACCTGTACTGTAGATGGGTCCATGAGGGTGTCAGACCTGTCCCAGCTTGGGCATTTAGGGAAAAAAGACCCTCGACTACTTTGTAGTGAAAGGTATACTTTTACTAAATACAAATGGTTACAGCATTAGCAAAGCCAGATCTGAGTATTCCTGTGTAAACCCAGTGATTTTTCTTTCTCCTGGGTCCTCCCCCCTTGGTCCTTTCATTGATCTCCAATGGTATTCAAACTAGGTGTTTTGGTAACCGTTCTAAAATTTGGCGCCTCTTTGGTGGATGTTTGCATTCTGTTCTCACCCTTCTGTCCTTGGATCTTTCAACCATTGTCTTTTGTTTCGGGTTGGCACCTCTGATTCCTGTCATCCTGTCATCCCTCCTATATCCCTCCCTATACCCCCTACTCTTCCCTCCCCCTTTTTTATGGCAGGATGCCATCAAATTGAAGCAAGGCTGAAGCGATGAGATGGCAGATCTGACAGAGGATCCATCAGCTTCTGAAGGGAAGAAGTGCTATATGTGGTATAAGAGGCAGTGCCCTTTCCCTCTTTAGGAGGCCAGTTCTGGGCTCATCAATTCTAGACAATTTTAATCCAGTCTCCAAAAAGGAAAGATTCTTGAGCAGAGAAGTTACCAAATGCTCAGTTTTTTGATCACACCTTTATGGCGGCTGTGTTGATTTTTTTTTTTTTGACCCACACTCTATGGATATCCCTGACTGGTACCAAATGAGATTCAAAAGTAAACAAAAAACAAAATAAAAACTTTGTATGTGGATGTATTAGTAGTGAATTTTATACAACAACCTGGGGCAAATTTAGTTTTCCTTTTGTACATTAATGGACTTGATGCAGATTGCGTTATTTCATGTTTCCCACAGAGAAAATAAAAGGTAAGTCAGCTACACATTACATAGTTAATGTATAGTTTAGGTCTCATAATATTAAAGAAGTAAGGCAACATAATTATTAACAGGAAATGTTAAATACTTCTCTGCAGCCCTGTTTCTCCTTGTTGCAGCAGAGAAGTGATCCTGCTGGTTATGCTCCATTAAATGCAAAATGGCTCAATTTCAGGTTGTAGACAGAGTAAACAGAGGCAAAGCATTCAGCTGTTTTCTTCTGAGCTTGAAAGATCTTGTAAAGGATTTAGCTTGTTTTGCTTTCTTTTTACCACATCTCTTCAGTTATAACAGAAAACAGAAGCCAATGATCATGGGTAAACTGCTGTAATCTTTTGAAAGCAAAAGAGTTTGTTTCAAAATTCTTGGATGTGAGCTGTGGCATAATTCATGTACAATGGCTCTGGCAATCAGCATCACTTACATTTTGATTTTCTTCATTATAAACCAATATATCTATCTTCTGCAAACATATAGCACTAAGGGATCCAAATGAATCGATCGACTTATTGCTTGATTTATTGGTAAACTCTGATTTTTAAAAGAAGCCATAATATTAAGTAGATGTATACATCTGTTTTCCTTTTTTCTGTTTTTTTCTGTGTCAGTGACATTGACCGCATAAATGAGTCTTTCTATTTTACAACCAACTGCATTTTCTTCCTACTGGAATATTCCCCAGTATCAAAAAAACCCCATCCTTTCCCCTCTAAAAAAAAATACTTTTTATGGACTGCCCATTGTTAGGATGAACCTTCTCACACAATCTTTTCTCTTGAGTGAGGAGTTTTTAGCCCTTTTACCCCAGAGTTTGGCATGGGCCAAGACTTAGGTGATTCAGATGGTGAAGAAGGGGCTCCAGCAGAACCTGTGGAATGTCAGCCTGAAGAGATACAAAGCCAAGAATCATATGAGACTGATCAAACACCGGTACCACCTGAAGAATTAGAATAGTTAGTCTTCCAGCTGTCACACCTGGGAAGTGGAACAAAGAAAAAGATCAAAAAAGTTTTTTGAGTCTCCTTGCCAAGCAAGAAAATAAATATCTTGATTAAAGGCAGCTGGATGCAGTCTGATTAAGATTTCCTCATTGGAATCAACCATCAGATTTCTAATTCTTCCATGATGGCCATGTAGAGCCTACTCATTAAATTCTGAACTCTGGATCTTGGAACTCTGGACTGGATTTTGTCTATTCTGTGTGCTTCTGTTAAAAAGTAAAAGGCAAGCTTCTGTTTTGGTTTGCATTCCTTGTCAGCTGTTATCTGCTTGACATTGAGTGAATTGCTAAACCAGAAGCAGGACAGAGTTTCCCTTCAACCCTGATCAAGGGCTTTTGAAAAAAAAAAGATATTCTAGAACTTCTTTTCAAAAGCACAAAAAAAGCACACTGGATCTTGCTTATTCCAACATCAAGAAGGCTTTCAAAGCTATCCCCTGCCCTCACCTGGGCTCCTCTAACCATCTCTCAGTGCTGCTTATTCCAGCATATAAACCTTTATTAGTCAGAGTGAAACCTACAGTAAAGCAGGTGAGGGTTTGGACAGAGGGAGCTATAGAAGCATTACAAGACTGCTTTGAGTGCACAGATTGGGGCATGTTTAAGGAAGCAGCTACTGATAACCAACATACAAATGTTGAGGAGTATGCCACCACGGTGTCTGCATATATCCAAAAGTGCATAGAAGATGTCTGTGTCCTGAAAAGCATTGTTGTGACGGCGAATGAAAAACCGTGGCTGACTTATGAGGTCCGCAAGATGCTGAAAGCACGGAATGTGGCTTTTAAATCTGGTGACATGCTGGCACTTAGAACAGCCAGAGCAAATCTGAAAAGTGCCATAAAAGGTGCAAAGCAAGCCCATTGCCAGAAAATTCAGAACTTTTTTCAGGACCCAACAAACACCAGGCGAATGTTGCAAGGGATCCAGGCCATTATGGATTACAAGGTGGCTACATCGAGATGCAAGGATAACACAGACTGTGCGAGTTGGAACAAATATCTCTAATACCATTTTCTTGAGCACAGGTTCTCCTTAGGGCTGCGTCTTAAGTCCACTGCTGTTCACCCTGTTGACCCATGACTGTTGTGCTAGGTTTGCCACCAACCATATTGTGAAGTTCGCAGATGATACAACAGTAGTGAGCCTTATTCAGGATGACAAGGTGGAAGCTTACTGCAAGGAGGTTGAGGGGTTGGTGAACTGGTGTAAGGAAAACAGCCTAGTTTTAAATACCAGAAAAAGCAAAGAGATCATTATTGATTTCAGAAAAGGCAGGCACAGCCACACTTCTCTGTGCATTAATGATTCACCTATGGAGATGGTTACCAGCATCAAATTCCTGGGTGTGCAGCTAACGAGTAGGCTGACTTGGTCGCTCAACAGTGAGAAACTGGTGAAGCGGGCACAGCAGCGCCTGCATTTTCTGCGCTGCATGAGAAAAGCACATCTTCCTTCCCCTGTCCTGCCCACTTTCTACAGGGGGACAATCGAGAGCATTCTGTCATACAGCATCACAGTCTGGTTTGGAGGCATCACTGCTTCAGACAGGAAGACGGTGCAGACAGTGGTGAGAATGGCCGAAAAGATCATTGGCAGTTTCCTCCCTCCCATCCAGGACATAGCACAGAAGCGTTGCTTGACCAGGGTCCGTAAGATTATCTGGGACACTACACATCCTCTTCATGACCTGTTTTCCTTGTTACCTTCTGGGAGGAGGCTTCGTGGTATCCGTAGCAGAACATCCAGATTCAGCCATAGTTTCATCCCATACAGCATTAACCTTGCGAACTCTCAAGCTTCCTCCTTCCGTTATATATTCAAGATGGACAGTATTTAATATTTATTTGCTACGTATATGTAGGGATGTGGGTCTATACATATGTTGTTCATAGTATGTTTAGGTGTGTGTCGTGTATGTGTTTCACTTTGAGAGCGGGCAACTAAATTTCATTTTTGATGTATGCCGTTGTGCCCACAGTATATAAATGACAATAAAGGTTATCTTATCTTATCTTGTGTCGGTATTGGACTGTCAAAATGTGCTCTTACAAATGGAGAAAGCTTTATGAGAAAATCCTTTCTTAAAGTAACACATTCCAACCTCTAGATCTAAGAAGGAGTTTTCTTGGGAAAAGGGAAATACAAAACAAAGTAAGAAAAAAAATATCTTCTGATTTATATAATTTGTGGGGACGGGTAGGGGGAAAATGAAATCAAGCTCTTTGAGGAGACTGTTTCTTTGCCCAGTCATGAAAACTGGTCTGAATTGATATTCTAAGTTAAGATGGCAAATCTAAAATTATGGAGTGACTAATCCAATTTCTAATGAGGCTTGACAGAATGTTAATGATGCACACTAGTTTTCACCAGTAATGCTGTGGTGTATTGTACATGGGATTTTAAGAAAGAGACTTTTTATTTTTTGGAGAAAAAACAATTGAATTCCATTTCTTCAAGCATTTCAACATGGGATCAATTTATTGGTAACTTTAAGGGGCCATGTGGATACAAACATTGTTGGCCATTAGGGAACGTTTCCACAGCACCAACAGCAGTTTTTTTAGTTTGTATTAGAAGGATTTCCTTTCAAAGAAAACAGATGAAAGAATGAAGCAATTAAAATACGACCAATTTTTCTTCTCTTAAATATCCTAGTCTCCAACTCCACCAGCTTTTCACTGGTTCCTACTGTTAGGAACTGTTTAGCCCTGAGCAAAATGTTTTCTGTTTTTTTTTTTAGCTAAAGCACAAGACTTGGAGACATGTATAGACGATGTCTTCAAGGAGAAGTAGAAAGGGTGCGTCGATAAAACTTCCACAGTACTCAGAAAAGGCCCCAGTGAATTGAGGGGACATACAATAACTCTCAGATACCAGTAGCAGGGAGATCATTAAAAAAATAATAACAGGGTAGCATTAGCATTGGATTTAAAGTAAAATTGCCTTCACAATCATGCATATTATTATTTCAACTTATTTTATTATTGTTATTTATTTTTAATATTCAGATATGAATATTACAAATAAAATTCTGGACCAACTGTTCTATGTGAAAGAGGCAGAGCTTGAAGTGCTGCTGTTGCTTTTATTTATTCTGTCTTCTCCTTCCTTAATATCATTAATATAAACCTGGGAGGCTTCGATAGGAAAAAAAAGAGATTATGTTAACAAAACCCTATGAAATAAAAAATGTACATGTCTTAAGGAATCATATTTAAATATGAGTGATACTGGTTATTTGATCTCCCTGAATACAATTTTGATCTGTTGCTGTATTAAATAATCTGATAGAAATAAGACACCAGAAGGAAATAAGACAATTTCATAAACTGCTGAAAGAGAAACCCTGTAATTACAAATTTCTTCCTCTGCATGACAGTTGGCATTTTCTGAATAAATTGCAATATGCTTAAATGGATTACCATTTGCAACGTTGCATCTTGTATCCCTGATTGTTGAATAAGAACAAGCAAGAGGGCAATGTATTTTCCACTGTCAGTAAGATGGGTGCCCAACTCTAGATTTTTGGTGTGGGCAAAAATACACATTTTATTCTTGTCCCAAAAGTGCTTTTTCAAGAGGCAGCTGGACTTTTCTTTTCTTTTCTTTTCTTTTCTTTTCTTTTCTTTTCTTTTCTTTTCTTTTCTTTTTCCAGTTGTCTCTTGGAAAAGCACCTTTGGGACAACCATGACCTGGATGACTGAGAATATCCATAGTTTTTATTCTTGTTTATTACATTAAAACAACTAAATTTGTTGCTTGGCATTCTCTTAGAAAAACATCAGCAATGACAAACTGACAAAGATAGGTTTTAAAAAGATGAAATATGCTTAGATGTAAGAAATAAAGATATAGTATAACATCTAATAGCAAATGCTGGAGATAAGAGGAAAAAGATAAGTGCCTTCATTCTGTAGATTTCTTCGAAACATTACCTTATTTTTTGCATTTCTGCTCTGCTCTTATTCAAAGATTTCCTGTTATTAAATGGCCATTTCTGCACTGCCCAAAACAAAAACAAAATACAGTAGGATATATGTTTGCATTAAATTTCCATATGTAAATTTATATTGCTTGTCTGGTACCTGGAATATGACTCTGGCTTCTTTTACCAAAAGAGGTTATGGCCCCTACAAAGAGCTGTTGACTGCTAATCAGTGAGTACAATAAGGTCAACAATTACATTTTACCATTCCTTGTTAAGGGCTCTTAATTATAGCAGTAGCACTCTCTGGGTGGTTTATAATGTCAACATTATTTGCATATTGCTCCCAACAACCTGGGTCCTCATTTTACCAACCTCAAAAGGATGGAAGGCTGAGTCAACCTTGAGCCCTGTCAGGATCAAATTCCAGGCTGTGGGCAGAGTTTGCCTGCAATACTGCCCTTAACCACTGTTCCATCAGGGCTCCCTCTGTTCATGGGAGTTGTTTGATCAGTCTTGCTATTTGTCTTACTCCAAAAAGACTCAAAGTGTCTCTTCTGCTGTTTCATTTCCTGGAGATTCTCCCAAAATCAGGAGGTTTCCTGAGATGAACAGATAGAAAGGGCCACACAAAGCCATCCAAGCTAAGATCATTGTCACTTCTCATTCCAAACAGTGATTAAGGCCTTAGTTGAATTATGTACCAGAATCTCAGGAGCTCCCCAAGCTTTTTGAAACCCAGTAGATCTAGAGTGGCTGCTGGAGTGGATTGATCAAATAGATCATATTCCCTGTGGTAGAGGAGGGTATAAAAACTCCAAAACAATTAAAGAGTAACCTGACCATGATAAGAGACCACCCATTCCTTCAAAGACAAAGACAAAGACAAATCAAAATCAGCTCACAAACTAGATCATGTTGCCACCGCCCTGAGGTAGAACAAGATATAATATGTTAATCAAGATCCAACATGCATATTGTAGAAAGGTAGGATTTATTTAAATATGGTCTGTTGTATAAACTAAAGGATGTTGGGTTTACACAACATGGACCGTGATTTATGAATCACATTAAATGGGTATGTTAAACCAGAATCAATGTAAACTCATAACAGTATGATATGTGACCGCTGGATACATAAACTTTTGATCTCATAGAAACCTATCATTAGAAGCAAAGTTGACAGTCTTTTTGTCCAAGCCCCTGCCCAAAGATTGTTCAATCTTTGCTTGAAAACCTCCAATGGAACACCCATGAACACCCATGATTCCAAGAGGCAGACTGTTTCTCTTCTTAGGAGCAGAATTTCTAGAATCAGAAGATTCTCTATTTCACGTTTAGATTTCTCTCTTCCATCCATTAATTTTTGTCCTATTCTAAAGCATCTTAGGAAATACAGTAAATCCACACCCTCTTTACCGTGAAAACACTTTCAATATTGGAAGGCTGTTTTCTTGTAAGTCTTTGGCTTTCTTCTCTTTATTTAAACATACTCAGTTATTTTAAAAGTTCTTCAAAAGATTTACTTCCCCAGCCCCTTACCACCTTTGTCATTCTTGTCTGAACTCTTTCCAGTTGCCCAGCATCCTTCTTGTATTGTGACACTGAAAACTGACTAGTGCGGCATACAGCCCAACAAGTCACCTTCCATGATCTTGATACTAAATCTTTATTAATGCTGCCAAATGTTTTGGCTCTTTTGGCAGCTGCATCATCCTCTCAGTTCATATTTAATCTCTGTTCTACCTGGAAGATACTCAAATTCTTCTCACAAGTATTACCCTGAGCCAGATAGCACTTATCTTGTACTTGTGTATCTGATTTTTTTCCTACCTAAGTGTAGAATCCTGCCCTTGACATTGAACTGCATTTTGTAGAAAAAGACCTCATTTATAAAGATAAATATAATGATCCTTTTAAACTTTGATACTGAACTTTGAAGATGTGAGAAATCCCTCCTCCCAACTTCGTGTTGTTTGCAAAATTGTTGAGCATCCTATCTATTCTATTGCCTAAGTTATTTATAAAAATATTAGAGAACACTGGGCCCAGGACAAAACCCTGACATATCCCACCATATACAGCAGAGTTCTCCAACTTTAAGGACCGGCAGGGGGTAATGGAAGATGGTTCCGTGTGAGTAGCGTGAAAGCAGGTGTACGCAGTTCCATTTGCATGAGCGGCAGGCACATGCCGCTCGCTCAAGTGTGGATGCACATGCGTGCACTGTTGCTCAATATTTCAGCTCAAGGCCCAGTAGTGGGCCACGGCCTGGGAGTTTGGGACCCTTGATATACAGTACCTCTCTCTCATGTTGATATAGAGCCATTACCATTAAGGACATACATTGGATATGGTTATTGAAACAACTTCAAATCCACCTGGCAGTGGGACTATCTACCAATCCATGAATTAATGATCTGATTCATTGTATATTCATAATCTCTAACTGTACCTTTTTTTAGGGAAAAAAATGTTTTCCTTGAAGAAAATAATAACAGAAGAGCATGATGATCTGCAACAGGATTAGCAGGCATAACAGCTTTATTGTGCCTGTGCTGTACTCAAATGAACAGTTTTGCTGTGACATTCATTTCTGCAAGTTTGATGGTTTCCCAAGGACAACTGGGTCAGACTTCTTGTAAATTAATGTCTCCCATGGGACTCGTAATGAAGAGACTGTTAACTAATTATCAATCTGTTTTGGAAGGCATTCATTTTTTAATTGACCTCAAGCCCCTAAGGGAACACTAAAGGTGTCTGAAGAAAGTGTTTTTTTTTCTTTTTCCCCTGGTTAGGACAAACATGAATGCAGGGGATGTGATTGCAGGGTTCCAAGGAATTGAGGGCAAAGGCTGGGGGGATGGAGAATGAGGAAGATGAAAAGGATGGATTTACTCATCTGTTAGGATATACAGTACAGTATATGAATAGGGTTATTGTATATGCAAAAAACTGTTTTGAAAAATACTACTTTGCCCCAAAACTGCTATAGAATGAATTTAAATCATTACATGTCTGGGTCTGAGTTTAAGTAGAGAAGTTGACCTCTACAATTTAAATGTCAGAAGCAGTTTCAGCAAGGCAACCTGCCACATTGTTATATGCTATAAAGAAGATAATTGGTAAAGCAGAAGGGGTGTCAAGGTGGACTGTTCATTGGGAACTATCTTTGGCCCAGTGAAATGGCATTTCAATTTTCTTCACTTGAATATTGGGCAGAATGCTAAATCATCAGCTTCTCAATATTCAGCAGGCTTTTTGCTTTTAGTGTTTCCAACATCCCTGCAGTCTGCGATTCTATTCTTTAATCTCTATTAATGTTATGATCTATGTCTAAGGATATATGTGTGTGTGTGTGTGTGTGTGTGTGTGTGTGTTTTCGTAGATTTTCACGGGTACAGGTATGCAGGTCTTAGCGTATTCGGGTCTTTTCTCGTGTAAGATTGAGAGTATCTTGGCGACGTTTCGACGAGGTCCCACTCGCCATCTTCAGGCTGGTGTCTTCGGCTTCGTGCTTGTGCGAGCAAAGCGTGATCGGAGCTGCCGTCCTTCTATAAATATTGGAGGGTGTGTGTGGCTTGTTGGCTTTGTAGCTGTAAGCGGGTTGGTTGGCTGTGTTGTTACATCTTGATTGGAAGATGGAATTGATGTAAGCAAATTAGTCAGTTGTTTGGTAACATCCTGTGTGGCTGAGGTGCTGGCTGTGTGCCCATTATTCTTTTGTACCTGGGTAATGGGCTGTGTGGTAACATTCTGAGCTCTATTGTAGTGATATCCTGAGTCCTGTGCTGCCACATCATGGGAGGGTGATTGGTGGTGGTGTCCTGTGTTGTTCTGGGTCCGGTGTCGGTTTTCGTGGTTGGGACTCGTTTGTTGACTAGGGCTAGTTTCCAGATGTCTGGTAGGCGGGAGGTATCGTCACATTTATTCATGTTGTGGGGGTGTTTCTCTATTTCGATGGCTTCCATAATTATTCTCTTGTTGAAGTGTTCAGTTTTGGAGATTAATTTGGTACCTTCAAAATCAATTTCATGTCCTGTTGCAACCATCATCCAGACTCAAACCCAAACCCATCCCATAGACGAAATAGATCAGATAGATCAAATTCATCAGATTCCCGATCCACAATGCTTTCCGAAAGAATATGCAGAACATGTTTCATTCAGCATTACACTGAATGGGGAGGAGTACAGTCAAATGTGCCTTAAAGCTGAGACTGAATGGAACCAATTCTTAATAATGGAATTGCTTTTTTAGGATGCTGCTCTTCCGTGGCTGCAGCACAGCCAGTCATGGGAGCAGCTATTCTGAAAGAGACAATAGGAAAGTTAGACCTTTGTATGCATGGTTCTTTCTCTTTTTTTAATGACGGGCATTACAAATACATAGACAGCAACTTTAAACAGGCTACAATATACTAAAAAATATGTCTCTTGGAACAATGTGCCACCTTGCAGCTCCTCACAATTTGTCAGTTTGATGAGCTAATGTTGGAAAAGCATCTGCCACTTCATATGCTTGATATTCCCTGCTATACTAAAGTTATGAATGGAGACATTGCTTTGGGGGACTGAGGAGTTGGGGGGGAAAAGGGACAGCTTTGTGTCTGTTCATGCACAGAGAGGGAAAGTACTACAACTGATCAGAAAGCTATGTTCAATCAATCAGAATAGAGCTGAAAGGGACCTTGGAAATCTTCTAGTCCAGCCACCTCCTCAAGCAGGAGACCCTATACCATTTCAGATAAGTGGCTGTCCAGTCTTTTATTAAAAACCTCCAGTGATGAAGCACCAACAACTTCTGAAGGCAAGCTGTTCCATTGGTTAATTGTTAGGTTAATTCCAGGTTGCTTCTCTACTTGATTAGTTTCCATCCATTGTTTCTTGTCTTGCCTTCTGGTGCTTTGGAAAATAAGTTGACCCCTCTTCTTTGTGGCAGCCCCTCAAATACTGCAATGGTGCTATCATGTCACCCCTAGTCCTTCTTTTCTCTAGACTCACCATACCTAATTCCTGCAACCGTTCTTCATATGTTTTTGATGTAAAATATAAATGGGTTTAATGCTTGATTGTTCAAGAATGTGGTTTTGACCTGCTCTTTCATGATCAACCAGTACCTTCCTGTTGTACCCATTACTACTGGATGAAAAACAATATTCAGATCTCGTTTAGAAGTGTAATGCTGGATCAAATGCTTGCCAACTCAGACTAACACATATATGCTCTCTCTCTTTTTTTCAGTAGTGCTCATATAGGCTTATGTACATGTACACTGTACGCTCAGAGAGCCATGCCAAGACAGTTGTAAGTCACCTGCAGCACAGATGGTAATATGCTCATAAATTTGGAGGTAGAATATAAAAGAATGAGAAACTCTGGCAAGCAGTAATAATATTCACATCATAGATTTTGTGTTGGCATTTATTAGATAAGGGACCTGGAAGGAACAAAAAACTATCAGGAATTGTTGGAGCGGGCAGAATTGTTCAGTCTTGTTCGGGAAGGCAGAACGAGAAACAATGGGTTTAAATTGCAAAGAAGTAGATTTTCATTACAGTTCAGGAACATTTTGCTAACTGTAAAAGTGTACAGCAATGGGACAGAGTGTGTTGGGAGTATAGATTCTCCTTAAAGAGAAACTGGGTGCAAATTTTTTTCGTTTGCTGCAGTAGGGGGTTCCTACATAGGGCAGGCTATTGGACCAGGTGATCTCCAAATTTATTTCTGAGTCTGATATGATACTATGAAGCCAACTCTTTGCTCCCAACTAGAGATATTCCAGATTTTTGGAACCCAGATTTGTTAGTTCTGGGAATCACCATCTAGGCTGCTGATCAGAGCTCTAACCAAAGTAGAATATAGCTCCTTGAACAAGACATTTTGCACATTTCAAATTTTCTTTTTAATAACATTCACTAATACAAGCAGAGTTATCTTGCCCATAATCCAAAGAAACGTTGTGGCCAGGATTATAAGAAGCGAGCTAGAATAAAAAAAATAAGTAGCTTCCATCTTTAGTTACTGTTTTAGATTTCAATTATTCATTAAAGAATTCCAAGAAAGTGTATAAAATAAAATATTCTATCTATCTATCTATCTATCTATCTATCTATCTATCTATCTATCTATCTATCTATCTATCTATCTATCTATCTATCTATCATCTGTCATCTATCATCTGTTCTAATTCTGAATTTGTACATCATTAAATCAGTGAAATCCAAGTAGAAACAGATAAATATATATTAGTGGAAATTCAAAAACTGCAAGAGTGTTATGACTTTAATTAACAAGTTTTCAACATTTGTAGAGGGATAAATAATAATAGCTCCAGAAGGACATATTGGAGACTAAATGTTCTAATAATCACATTTTATTTATTGCACTGTGGGCCTAATAAGGATCATCCAGATGTTTTACTTAGATATTTTGAATAACTTTTATTTTAGCTTTGGGTCAGACAATTCTATCTGGAGATTTTAATTACATTTTATAATCTTTATTAAGCTGTAGTACTGTTCCAAGTAAATTTAATTTTTATATATGAAGGGTCCTGTATGCTTCTATACAGGAATTTAATTTCGTAAAGTGTTTATATGGTCACTTTTAAAACATTATTTCAAGTATACTTTTTTTTTCCAACTCCACATCTGACTTGTTTTTTAAGCATTTTTAGTGTCATGATCTGAATGGATAGATGAATGTAACATAAATCTTGTTACAATATCTGATTGCACCACAGTAATATGTCTATTTTTATAAGGAAAATTGGTACTTTTTTTCAAGGTAATATTTAAATACAGCATTAAATGATCCACTTTTTATTAAACAGGTGAAACAAGGTTTTGTTTATTTTTGTCTATTTTTTCTGTACATATACGTTATATTATCTGAGATGTTTTTAATATGTGTATTCGTGGTTCTGTTATTTATTCATGGAAAAATAAAAACTGAAATATCTAAACAAGAAGATTTGGAAAACTTGAATACATGTATAAGGAAACATTCATTGGAACTGGAGGGCAGCCAGACTACCAAGCCATATCTACTGCCTGGAGGCCCAGCCCAAATGTTTGGCCTTCTCATATCCAGGCAGCCAAATCCAGTGGTACCTTCAAAGCTCAATAATATGCTGGAAGCTCTAGGACTATTTACTTCCAGAAGCCAGACTTATGCAGTTGCCAGTGGTTCATCAAACTCCATTCATCCAAAATCATCTCCAGGGCTCTTGTTTTCCATTCTCCAATATTTTTACCTCTCTTTCCTTTCTTTCTTCTCTACTCATGCCATTCTTTTTTGCCATTCCCTCATTTTACTTCTCTTTCTGCTTCCTCATCAAATACAAGCATTTCTCAGTCATTTCATCATCTCCCCATCCAGTCTCCATCAAACATTGGCTCAAATATCAATTACTGTTCTTTTGTCATCCATTTTCCAAACTTTACGTACAATCTCCTCAGCCCCACCACAACACACCAACCTTGAGCTATCATAGAGGGTGGGAAACATGGCTTATATACTTTGTATTGACTCTTACAAATCTATGGAGTTTTACTTGTTGTTGGAACCCTTCTAAATCTTTCTTAATCATATAATCGAAGATAGAATGGCCCACAGGAGATATCCCACACAAAATCAGTAAAGCATTTGGGTGAATAGAAACTTTCCAGTTCATGAGGGAACCTATGCCACTGAATAACAGTTGTTATTGTAATTTTGCCAATTGAAAACCACTGAACAATTGCATTATGTAGCCCATTTTTATTCCTAAAGATCTCATGAGAATCTTTGCTGAGATAAAATTAGATTTTGTCTACAGAGTTCCCCTGTTCTATTAAACTAGTTGCTTCCAAAGTAGGAGAGAGGTCATGATAAACCTATGCTTGTTTGCATTAACTTTTGCATTCCTATCCATGTGCTCACAATTATACTGTTTAGTGCCCTGCTCAATGACAGATATACAGTAAAATGCCAATTAAGGTATTCTGCTTCTTCTCTTTACCCATTGCAAGTTCATCTTTCACCAAACAAGTCTCTTTGACTTTCATTTGGTTTGGGTATTGTTTTTAGGCTTATTTTTCATAAGCCTCAGTACATTCTATGCTTTTAACATTTTTGACATGATCCCAACAGTTTGTAGTTGTAAACTGGTCATTTGGGTTGTAAACCCCTCCTGTTTTATATACTTTCCCCTTTTTCTTTTCTAGCATCTTAAAAGGATTTTCCCATCCATTCCTATCACTTCTTTTCTTCTTCAGGCTTTGTAATTAACCCATAGTTTTTAATTTAATCACTTGTAATTTTAATTTGCTTTTATAATTGTTTTAGTTCCCATATATTTTATTACATTGCAAGGGGCGTAGTTTCACCTTGCACTATGGGACGAGCAGTATATAAATATGATAAATAAATAAAATAAATACTAGGTCCAACATAGTGGACTACTTTTGTTTCTTCTTTCACTTCTAATTTGACCTTTTAGTTATGACAGATATTCCCTCCATCTGTAGATTTAAATATATTGAACTATCTGAAATACTGATGTAGATGATTAAACACCCAGTGCACTTATGAGGGGAAAAAATGAATATTGTAAAAAAGAACATTATTTCAAGTTTGATATATGTAGTTAAGAGTTAGAGGTATTTCAAGTAGAATGATGTTATTAAGGAAGGATTTTTCCCCCCATTGGAAGGATAACTTCCCAACCTTTGGTTATATAAATTGCCACTGCCAAAGATGGTGAGATTTCAACATATAATTTGACTCCTATTTCTTTATGAAACTCAGTGACCAAGTTAAAACAACACAGCATCAGGCAATAAAAGAACAAGGTAAATATCATGCAAGCTGTTACCAAGTATCTCAATCCCAACAAGGTTTTCCTAACGGAGTTTGAACTATTTTCTTTTCTTCCCTGCTGATTTGTTTTGTACTGAAAGAGTACAGAGGCCAAAGATGTGACAGGGGACACACGATCTTAGGTCCTGCCAATTTAATCAGTTCACTGGGCGTGCTCAAGCAAGTCTTTTCTATTCCAATTTTCCTGTAAAGATTCTTTTGAGTTTCAACGAAAGAAGCCCTTTGTATGCCAAGACAGATTCACTTTGCTATAGGAAGTAGTAGAAAAATATGAGAATCATTCACACTTTGACTTGGATTCTAAGATACTTTAGCTTAAGAAAGCTATCTATTCTCTTCTCCATCAGAGCCTTCCATACTGTCCCTGACCCTACATTTGCATGAATGCATGTTGAAATGTTAGGAGATTATTAAAAGGAAAAGAGAAAATATGTTTTGTGAATTTCCTAAATGTATCAGGATCCAGCTAATAGAACAGAATAAGTTGGAAGGAACCTTGGAGGTCTTCTAGTCCAACCCCCTGCTCAAGCAGGAGACCCTATAATCATTCCAGACCACTGGCTGTCTAGTCTCTTCTTAAATACCTCCAGTGATGGAGCACCCACAACTACTGAAGACAAGCCCTTCCACTGGTTAATTGTTCTCATTGTTAGGAAGTTTCTTCTTAGTTCTAGGTTGCTTCTCCCCTTGATTAGTTTCCATCCTGATGGAATATACCATCAGTACCAAAGGCATACATCCAGCTGATGTATGCCTTTGGTATTGCCCACACTTGGATTAAACAAAGAAGATCAGAAATGATCGTATTGTTCTTTTCAAAGCTTTTATGCAAGTTTAATAGATTCAAGTGGAAAAGCATAAATTATTAAGTTAATAGTTAGTTTCAAACTTGGGTTAGAGAGGAAGCTAAACTTGAGTAAATAATTTTAAAAAAAATTCTCTAGTTGTAATATTTATGTCATGTGAAAATCAAGTAAGTTTGTGTGATGATGATGATAGGGTGTCATTATCATTAATGTCTGTAGCCAGAACTTTAGTAAGTGGGAGAACCAAAAAGCTGAGTTTATATTTTGGCAGTATTTAGGGCAATCTACTCAGGAGTAAGCCCCATTAATTTGAATGCAATTTACTCATAAATAAATGTGGCTGTGCACATTTTGCAGCTTCATTTAACTCAGTCAAATGTTTCTTCAGACTTGGTGTGATGACTTCAGCTCATTCTGGATCTTGAACTTGTGAACTGAGATATATTGGTAGGAGTTCAACTTGTATGGTGTTAGATGTAAACATCAGGGACACCTGCCAGAGAAGACTGTTGGTACTATCAATCATTTAGGTCTTTGGCTCAGTTTGATGTCCAGCCTGAGATGTTCAGAGAGCTGTTTTGCCCTTGCTCCAGGAATGGGAAAGGGTGAGATAGATTTGTCATTGCTTACAGTTTCACATACTCCGAGATCTTAATTTCCCAATGTTCCATCTCATTTCTGACTGTTTACAGTTCTAAAACATTTGGGCTGCAAAACCTAAGAAATATATTTGGTTGACATTTTAATGTATTTTACATTAAAATGAAACATAATTTTATTTATATTAAATATAATTTTATTTATATTTATATAAATAAAACCATACAAGCTATCTATACATAATCTAAATATATTTATATTTATATAATTGTTATATAATAAATGCATGTATAATGAATGTATAAAATATTTACATATTTATATATCGAATAAAATTATATTTATTGATGCGATAGGGCAGCGGTCCCTAACTGTTCTGGTTCCACAGACTGGCAGCATCAGCGGTGGCAGCAGCAGTGGGGAGGGGGGGGGGAAATGGCTTCGCATGTGCAACCTAGCTCCCACGCATGAGGAAATGAAGCTTCATATACTCACCTGCTGCTTGCGTGGCCCGGTTTTCAATGGGCCACAGACCAGTACCGGTACACGGCATGGGGGTTCGGGATGCCTGCTATAGGGCATCGTATGCCAAAACAACTAGTAGACATAGGTACAGGTTTTTTCCCTCATGCCATCACTCTGGTAAATACCTAATTCTCTCAGTGCTGTAAATGTCTATGTATATAAACTCATGTAGTGTGGCTATAGTATTATTATTATATAAACTCATGTAGTGTGGCTATATTTTACTACCTTCTTTACTCTCCCCCCCCCCCTTGTATTGGCATTATTATTATTCTATTGCTTTGCATGCACACTGAGTGGTTCTGTACTGGAGAAAATTCCATGTGTGTCTAATCACACGTGGCAAAATAAAGCTGCTCTGCTCTACTCTACTCTACTCTACTCTACTCTACTCTACTCTACTCTACTCTACTCTACTCTACTCTACTCTACTCCACTCCACTCCACTCCACTCCACTCCACTCCACTCCACTCCACTCCACTCTTATTTAAATTTGCATTACCTTACATTTTAATGTAAGTCCCAATGAGAAATTCATCTACTGTATGTATCTGTGACTATCCATGTTTTTTCTGAATTCTATGGCTTAAATGATGATCACTGGTTATATATCTGCAATTATTAGGAAAGTTACATACTGTACATATATGGGTATATTTGAAAAAATGTTCCAGCCATACTTTTAGAAAAGCAATGTAAACTGATGTGATAACCCAGGGTAAGCTAAAGAAAATTAGTGTTGAAAAATAGATGCTAAGTAAAATCATATTTGAAAGGTTAATCCATCCCTAATCTTGCCCAACAGTATATCCGAATAAAATGCTTATTCATATATTTCAGCATTGGACACCCAGTTCCTTTACAGTATACATTTTGTGTGCATTTTTGACAAACTTAAGTGAAGAACTTCATTGCCTAATGCTGAAAAGCACAGTGACCAAAGTATATCTACTTTCTTGTTTGCTTGATGCCTTAGGAAATGTTAATTAGGAATCTTTTTATTAAAACACATATCAGATTTCTCTTCTACCCTCATCTACTTCATTTTCACAATACAACAGTTACCCTTTGATAAAATATTAAATGTTTAGGGCTGCTTCATTTATTATAGGGACCTCACAGGAAGGTTGCGGTTGAATAACCACAATTATCTGCATTTGAACATAAAGTCACAATGCTTATAAACTGTCGCACTGTTCTAGGTATATAAAAGCTTGTCAAAATGGAGCAAGTGCAGAAAGATGTAAGATTAGAAAAGTAATAAATTTGGGGGTTGAACACTAGAGGTTGAATTTGTAGCAGATGATGGACTTGATTTATATAATATGAGCCACAAAGAGAAAGAGGAGAGAGCTACCATCTTTAATCTGAAACACTGCAGTTTATCAAGTTTTAATAGGGGCAGTGGCTGAATTAATTCTCATTTTTGTCTGGCATAGTGCTGGCACAGCATAACTTAAAGATTTCTCTATGGGGAAAGAAAAGCCGGTCAACTGTATTCGATGCCACTTCTAGCATATAATCTTTTCAGTAAGTGTCATAACAGCAGAGAGCAAAAAGAGTTTCCTAGAGTAAAATGCCATGAATTTCTGGAGAGCACAATTGCAGTCTGCAAAATAATTCTGCAAATATCCAGATCAATCTTTAAATAACATTTTAGAGGAAAAGGTTTGGAAACTCTGACCAGAAAATGAGCTGGTTTGGCAAAAGGAAGGAAGGAAATACCATATTTTTCCGTCTATAAGATGCACCCTTGTATAAGACGCTCTGACATGTGAGTTTCTCCGTGCCGATCAGCTGGTCGGCGGAGCACTGAACAGTTGAGCCGGCAAATCCGGAAGTTCGGCCAGCTGACGATCTTGCCCCCTCCCGTTAGTGGCAAGCCCACAGGGGCTTGACACCTGCACCAGGCGGCATGGCAACCCCACAGGCATGCCCTGGGCTGCGGAGGTTACCATTATTTTCCCGTGCATAAGACGCTGCACTTGTATAAGATGCACCTGATTTTTTAACAGGGTGTTTGCAGGAAAAAATAGCGTCTTATACATGGATAAATATGGTATGTTTTAGTCCAAATCAAAAAAATTGCAAGTTTAGCATCTCTCTTGCAGCTTTTAGAATCAAAATTCCACTAAAGGAAATTTTGATGACTTCGTTCTGACAGGAAATACTTCACTTGCTGAGAAAAGATTCCATCTGAAAACAGATGAGAAAGAGAAGAAAGGAATGGAGAGATTGGATCCTGAGGCCTATGAAGCTTTGAAAGGGAAGCATTCAGATTATAAGCTGTCTTAAAACTCTTGACACTCAACTCTTGACACAATTTAAGATGGATGGCTATATAAACTTTCCAAAATTATAATTAAAATACAAAAAATAAAGCAGCGCAGCACTTTGGATTCAAAGACAGAAGGCTGCTTTGGATTCCAGGTGTGCAAACTCAGCATCTATCTGCAATTTCTGAAAGCAAATTTGTTTTTTCCTGGGACAGCACAATAGCTTTGGGAGACAGTGCAGCTATTTAAGGATGGACGTTCACGCCCCTCATCAAGCCAAGGCACCTTTTAGCCTTGAATCCACAGCATTGTACAGCCTAAAAAAATAGGCAACCTTTAGTTAAAGATCATCTTAGCCTGTTTCCCATATCAATTCTTTTTTATGCATTAGGTATACATAGTTCCATACACAAGGCCAAGGCAATGAAGAATGATCTCAGCTTCTCTTTCATGCTGGTCCTGGGTAAGAATTCTTCTATGCTAAACTTTATTGGCCAATTACAGCTAGCCTGAAACTGATGGGGCATTTTCTTCAATCCAGTGGAAGCAGACCAGAATGCTGATAAATCAATCAAAGCCATCAAGCAAGAAACAAATTCCTGTTTAGCCTAACATTAGCAAAATAAATATTGTTAATGTAGCAACTGAGGTTGTGGTTACATTAACACACTATAAGGTTATAAGCTTATCATACTATAGTTTTATTCGGTATTCAAATAAACCTCTGCAATCCGAGAGAAAGTACTGCATTAAAACCATTATTGAAAATGCCTCTTTCAAGATTTCTCCACCATATTCCTCTAGAATTATTTATTGAATTGTTACAGGTCACCTTACACGAGGTATTAATGTTTAAGCCACTATCCCTCTGTGAACAACTTTATTACCGTATTTTTCCGTGTATAAGACGCTTTTTTTTCCTGCAAACACCCTGTTCAAAAATCAGGTGCGTCTTATACACGGAAAAATAATGGTAACCTCCACAGCACAGGGCATGCCTGTGTGGGTTGCCATGCCACCTGGTGCAGGTGTCAAGCCCCTGTGGGCTTCCACTAACGGGAGGGGGCAGGGGGCAAGATCGTCAGCCGGCTGAACTTCCAGATTTGCCGGCTCAGCTGTTCGGCGCTCCGCCGAACAGCTGATCGGCATGGGGAAACTCGCATGCCAGAATGTCTTATACAAGGGTGCGTCTTATAGATGGAAAAATATGGTATTTATCTATGTGGTACTGTAATCAATAATTTAAATATCATAATTTGTGAGATTTTAAATATCCAAATTGATCAAGTGGAACAGATTGATGTCTGTGAATTTAAAAAAAATAACTTTTCCCAACCCGCTCCCCCCCCATCCCAGATATTTTGGGATTAAATGCTGGTTGGTAATTCCAAAAGATGTACTGCCAACACATCTGTGCAGCACTAAATTGGGATGGTTGGTATAAACCCTTAGCTTATAGCTTTGTCACTTAAGAGCACACAGAGATTTTCATCAACATTCATTATACCCAAAATGAAAACAGTTTACATCAGAGCAGTTCTTATCGAAGAGGCAAGCCCTCGGTTATATTTCTGTACACGATGGTGGAATTTTTTTGCTCCCGGCAGGCTGAGCTAAACATTTCTGACAACCAGAGTACAGCTTCAATTGGAAAGTCACAGTTCATGTAATAACTGAGCATTTTAATTTCATAAGTTAAAGAATTGGCTTCCACTTGCAGATTGCATTAATGTAAGCTGGGCTGTGCAGAGACATAGGCATGGTACGTCAAGGGATAATCTGGAGAATTAAATGCAAAGGCTTTCATTACTGTTTTTACTGCATTTTTATCAGTTTAGCTTAAAATTGTAAACTTTTCTTCTATTTCTACTCATAGTTATATATTTGACATTATCTAAAAAGAAATCAGCTGATATGTATATTAATATTTAATAGCTAACTATTGCCAATAAAATGCATTGCAGGAAGCTCGGTGTGCAGGTAGAATTCCACAGATTATTATTTTTTTTAAATCAAACTTAAATCCTTCCTGATCCATGACAAATACTTAAAAGATTAGCTTCCCCCAGTCCAAATAAGTCACTAAACTACGATCTACTGGGAAACTATATCCTATAGTCCTGCAAGTAAGGAGAGAAGAAGGCCCTAGGAACAGGACCTCTATCTTGACAATGACACCTTAAATTATAAAATTCTCTTGTGGAGACTGATTGTTAAACATACCTGTTGAATACCACTTTACAATGCCTTGGTAAGGCCACACTTGGAATACTGCATCCAGTTTTGGTCACCACGATGTAAAAAAGATGTTGAGACTCTAGAAAGAGTGCAGAGAAGGGCAACAAAGATGATTAGGGGACTGGAGGCTAAAGCATATCAAGAACGGTTGATGGAATTGGGTATGTCTAGTTTAATGAAGAGAAGGACAAGGGGGGACATGATAGCAGTGTTCCAATATCTCAGGGGTTGCCACAAAGAAGAGGGAGTCAAGCTATTCTCCAAGGCGCCTGAGGGCAGGACAAGAAGTAATGGATGGAAACTAGTCAGGAGAGAAGCACCTGGAACTGAGGAGAAACTTCCTGACAGTTAGAACAATTAACCAGTGGAACAACCTGCCTCCAGAAGCGGTGAATGCTTCAACACTGGAAGTTTTTAAGAAGAGACTGGACAGCCACATGTCCAAAATGGTATAGGGTTTCCTGCCTGAGCAGGGGGTTGGACTCGATGACCTCCAAGGTCCCTTCCAACTTTATTATTATTATTATTATATCAGTACATGACAGAATGTGACTCTATGCATGGATTTGTCTTTGCTCTTTCTTATGCTTTGCATTCATGTGCTATGTTTGCAGGGGAACACTTGAGAATCTGTCCTCAGGAATACACATGTTGCACATCAGAAATGGAAGACAAACTAAGCCAGCAAAGCAAACTGGAATTTGAGAATTTGATGGACAAGACAAGCCATTTTGTCCGCACCACATTTGTATCGAGGCACAAGAAATTTGATGGTGAGTAGCAGGTTCTGTTTTGCTTATTCTTAGAAGCAAAATGTGTGGTTATTTATAAATGAAACAACTGGGACATAAAGGTAGGAGATTAAAATACAGTATTTAATGCTTTCCATTTGAAAAAGAGCCATACATATGCAAAATCGTTCAGAGAAATGGCTAAACTATATTTTTTTCTATCCATAATTATACATACAGTTATATTTAGTTATATGTGCAGGAAATATATTTTTGTGTGTGTTTTTTTAAAAAAAGGAGAAAGTCATTCAGATATAGGAATCACGATCTGCAGTCTTTCTGAAAGAAAATAACTATGATTTTTTTTTTTGTACAAAAAAACAAGGCCTTTACTCAACAAGAATGTTAATTGTATATTCAAGGCAATTGGAGATCATACTCAGCTACTGTCCTGTTAGGGCAAGAGTTTATTTGGAAACTGTCATTTTTTATTTGTGGTAACTGATATTAATTGCAGTAATAGGAAGGACTAGGCTGCTCAGACCCTGAAGAGTTGTCTAGTATTTGAAACAGTGAGTGGAAGAAAGTCAATTTACTTTACTAGATAGTTAATGCTTCTTTTCCCTTTTATACACTGTGTTTGCCTGAACAGTGACATTTATATTTTGCAAAAGAAATTATGGAAGTCATGGGAGCTTGGTGAGCTTTTTTATCGCAGTGCATCTAACTTGTTTCCATCAATATATCAGAATATATTCCCTGTTTATGTAAGATATTAGCCAGCTTTCCTTGCTGCAGGCTTTATAGACTTTTTGCAATGTACAATAAGATTGTCATCCTCAATGTTGAATCTACTTTATGTCATTATTCCAGCTGCCCCATCCCATTTTTTCTCCCTTCCAAAACAAAAGCAAATTGAAAGAACAATACATTTAAAAAGCAAGAATCATTAAGAGCCAAATTGTGGTTTTGCCTTGTCAATAAAATGAAGAATTTCAAGATTTTAATCCTTGTTAAAAGAAAGATGCTTGGTTCCCAGGAATACTACATTTATTACCACATCTTCCATAAGTGCACAGGGATGCCTTCTTTAAAACTCAAAGCAAGAGTTTTTGTGCTTTCTGCAGAAATGTTCTTCTCAATGAATCTTCCACTGCAAAGAGGAGTAATCATGATAGTTCACCTCATGCATAACTTATAATGCAGTAGATAAAAGGAGAATGAGTTTGTACCTAGGATACAGTAAGACCTAATCTGTAGTAGCTGGCTGCATATTTACTTGGGCCATGTTATGGATGGGAGTTAGGAATATTGCTGAGAATAAGCAGACCTCATCCTATAAATATAAATATATAAAAGATGTTCTCTCCTGCAGAACAAATGACTGCCAGCATAAGATTTTTCTTCCTTCATATTTTGACACTATTCTGGACAGAATAGAAAAGTAAGGTGGCATCACCATTCAAGATTAACTATATGTTTCTCTCTTTCAGAAGAAGTGAACTTATTTTTAATACTGTCACTCTTCTTAGAGAGTATGCTAAAATTATATAGCAGGGAAGAAAAAGAATGACATTGTGCCAGTATGAATAATGCTACTTAAATCACTCTGTTTTGTTGTTGTTATGACTCAGCTGCAAATTGAATTGTTTATCCTCTTCCCCCATTGCATAGGGCCTTTTGAAATTTAAGCTCCAAGTAAAGTCATCTGTTTATCTATTAGGGAAGGGTATAGGCAACATGCAGCAACAAGTGTCTCTGGATGCAGTTATGTACAAATTATAATTTGTTATGTTATTTTGCCCTCTATATACTCAGCAAAGTTTATCTTAAATATTCTTTTACTGTGCCTGGTGAAATACATGAAGGTGGAAAGACAAAGTTACTTATTTCATGGCATTATTTATCATGACATTCAGGAAACTGCAATCTCTTCAAATAATTTTGTTAATGGACTTAGGTGATTTGAATCTTATGTAGAAATGGGTTTTAGTTGGGATAGTTTTTATGTAGATTATATTTTTTGAAATGATTAATATGTCACACTAATGATGGATATGTGATTTTCCAAAGGCCTTTAGAAACAGGCCTTAAGAAATAAGGACAATATTAAAATATGCATGTTGCATTCTACATAGCAGTGGATTTTGGAAAAGTGCCTAGGAAATTAAACTAGAGAATACAAGTACAATTGATCATTGTCATTTCTCTTAAGTATAACAACATCCAAATGGCAGTGAAGATTTGCCAAGGCACATGTGTCAATGATAGCCTTAACAGGATTGATCAAGACATGTATATATATCACATGACATGATAGTAGTCCTCCAATATTTGAGAGGCTGTCACAGAGAAGAGAGGCCTACCTATTCTCCAAAGCACCTGAGGGCAGGATAAGAAGTAACAGATGGAAGCTTACCAAACAGAGATTCAACCTAGAATTAAGGAGAAATTTCCTGACAATCAGAACAATTATTCAGTGGAACAGCTTGTCTCCAGAAGTTTTGGGTACTCTATTACTAGAGGTTTAAAAGAAATTTCCATTTGTCTGGAATGGTGTATGGTCTGCTTGAGAAGGGGATTGGACTATAAGACCTCCAAGGTCCCTTCTAACTCTTTTATTCTTTAATTTTACTGCCTAAATGCTAAACTGGTATTTGAAAACATAATCTCTCAAGAAACTTCTATATTAAGATACACCAATATATCAACCAACCTAGTCACTTTGAAAACAGGGGCTTAATGGAGAATATGCATATGCAGAGTTCTTCTTCTGGCACTATGCCATCATACTTCTGCAACGGTAAGTGTACGTTCCAAAGATAGAGGGAGGGAGCTAATGGCAGGTTAGATGAGGAACTAAACTAAGCTGTTTTGGCTGCCCTATGTCCAGGCTGACAGTTAGCCACTCTACAACTACACAGTGGCTACAAGTGTTAATCATAGTTATTTAGTTTCAGAAATCATGTCAAGAACTTTCTAAATCACTTTTTATAGTAAGGTGGATTGATAGTCTTCCATCTCTTGCAATATTTTTGAGACAAAGAAATACTCTCCTTGCAACAGAATTGATTCATGATTGTTTGTTTTTGTTACAGTTTAAGGTAGGTCTAGATCAAGGGTGTCAAACTCACCACGTCACGTGATGTGCCGCAACGTATCGTGACTTTTTTCACATTGCTGGAGCTGGGGTAGGCGCAGCCTCCACATGATGCAACCGGCCCATGGGCCGGCAGTTTGACACCCCTGCTCTAGATGGTCAACCATTTGAATCAACAATTATAGTTGGTATTCCACCTAGGCTATATAAAGTATACGTTAAAGCAGCTTTCAATATATCATCCATCCAGTAACATCATAATGATATCTTATTATCACCAATTGCTTGTAAGTGGTGGCTTTGATGAACAGCTGTTTTGCAGCCAAGCCAATTTTTTAAGTATTGCTCTATCAGCAGTTGAAACCTACCACAGCAGAAAGAGTTGTGCCGTGAATTTTAATGAGCAGGCAATTTCTGTTCAGTGAGATTTCTTAACTAATCCTCTGAATAATATAGGAATATGAAGGTATTCTGATTTTTCTACAAGGGAAAACCATTACATGGAAGCTGGATTTCAATATTGTTTTCCAGTAGTAAGTAGGAAACACATTAAAATATTTCACTTGTTGAAATTTTAGTCTGATAATGATAAAGATTGGATTTCCACATCATGCTGACCCATAATGTGGTCAATCAGTAAATCATACTTAAAGAAATTACTTAGTATGAAGTGCAATTAGAACCAAAAATAAATTACATTGTTCTATGTCAGGGTTTCCCAATCTTGGCAAATTTCCAATGCTGGTTAGGGAATTCTGGGAGTTGAAGTGCCTCTTAAAGTTGCCAAGATTGGGAAACTGCTCTACGTAGAGTTTGAATGCCTATAGGTTTCAGATAGAAACAAACTAGGAGGGTAAAAATTATTGGAACTTCTCACCTCTGATATTTTTTATTAAGCCCATGGATATTATCAAGCCAATAGGATAATCAAATACAATCTCCATCAAAGATACACATTACACATTTCTAAATTTACAGAAATTAAGATGGGAGAAGAGGATGAAATGTACCTTCCAGTTCTAATCATTTATGTGGACTTCGAACTCACTGTTTTGTGAATTTAGTGTAACCTTAAGGTTACTGTCTAACATGCAAGGTGATTAAAAATGTCAAAGGTAGTGGCCAGGGTGGTGCCGTTTTCAATGCAATGCATATAAAAAACAAGAGATTTGAAATGGTGGAAGCCAGTTCTAATTCAGGTTATACATTAATGTAGTCATTTCATTCAAAATATCGTAACACTTGGAAGTTACTTCCAAGTTATTTTGAGCAGATTATAGCATGCCTTGTTCCTTTTCCCTTCCATGAGATCTGATTATTACCTAGATTCAGTGTAATTTTTTTTAATATGTAATCATTGATATTCTCTTTTTGCTTAATTAATAATCTCCATGGAGACAGAGAAAGAGTTCTGGCTCTTTATGCCTGTCTAGAATACTATATTCAGAACTTGCTGCAGTTGTATTTTCATATATATGTATGTATGTATGTATGTATGTATGTATGTATGTATGTATGTATGTATGTATGTATATATATACACATATATATATATCATAAGCCAAATATTAACGATCACCAGGATAAAAATCTTAAACAAAGACTGTTTAATTTACAAAGCTTAGCTTTCGTCGGCCACACTGCCGACATCGTCAGAGCATAAAATGTGAGATTTGGGAGTCCGTTCTTATATGACTGACTGTTTCCGCGCCCAGGCCCTCGACCTAGTCATCGGTCCGCTCATCAGCATCGGGTGCCTCGTTCTTAAAGGGGCCATCTCCAAAGTTGTCCTCTCCTCTCCAGTTGCTATTGTTCCGACAGCGAGACAAGAGGGGGGTAGAGAACAGGAACTGCCCCCAGGTGTTTGCACACGGGCAAGGAAAATGATAGGACTGGCGAATAGGAAGACGCCGGGTAGTTTAGGGACATGGAGGCAAACCAAAACGAACGGGGCCATGGTGATGGGGGGAGAAGCAGGAACGATTTGACATTCGATCCCCCGACGCTGAGCAGGATGAGCAGGAGCGATCCGACACTCTATCCCCCAGTGCTAACACACATGCCAAAGGAACAAATAGCAACTGGAGAGGAGAGGACAACTTTGGAGACGGCCCCTTTAAGAACGAGGTGCCCGACGCTGATGAGCGGACCGATGACTAGGTCGAGGGCCCGGGCGCAGAAAGAGCCAGTCATATATATATAATTATATATATAATTAAGCTGTGTCTATTAAACTGAGTGAGTTGTTAAACTG
Organism: Azemiops feae; assembly: GCA_023970755.1. Classification (NCBI taxonomy): domain Eukaryota; kingdom Metazoa; phylum Chordata; class Lepidosauria; order Squamata; family Viperidae; genus Azemiops; species Azemiops feae. Next base: position 5,618,913 of record JALGBA010000023.1, on the reverse strand, counting down.
TAGATTATTAAATTGTGGGGATGTATGTTTCTGAGTATGAAAGAAGGAAATTATTAAATTTGTGACTATAAATGACATAAAAGGATGTTTATTCTAAAATGTTCCCCTGTGCCATAAGAATGCTTCTAACACCATCATCCATAATGGTTTCATCTAAATCAGACATGTCCATTTTTATATAAAGCAATAATTTATTGTAATTTGTTGCCTGAATTTTGGACATCCTGTGTTCTCAAAACTGTACAAAGAATCACATTAGAAGGCAAGAGAGTTAGAAGAGAGTTATAAAACATTTTTGTCTTCTGGTTCTTTGATCATCTCTCGCAAAAATATTCAACTCTTATAAATAAGTTGTCACTTTCCCATAATAGGGACAGAAAGAAAAACCTGCCAATTATATGTGCAAATATAAAAGCTGTTTTTTTTAAAGGAAGAAGGAAAGAAGGAAATTTTTCATCACTGTAAAACACAGCTTTGTGTTGGGGGAAACTGTTTAAAATTGCACTTTAATATGCATACAAATTGTACCATTCAAACGAGTGCATGAACTAAATGGCATATTCTGTTATTCACGCTTCTCATTATCTTATAATACTGTTCTCAGCTATGCAAATGTGCATACATTAACTGACAAAAAGCACATATTAAATGCTTATATTAATAAAAATTATATTGAAAAATTATAATATTAGATAAAATGTATAAAATGGTTTTATAAAGTGCCTGGAAATATGTGTACAAGCCTACTTGTGCACGTAACAAAATGATGCAGTAATGACATTTTGGGAAAAGAGAATGGAGATAAACCAAAATTGAAAAAAATGTCCGTTTGTGATCCAATCTAAACAGTGCTCATCGAGAAATATATTGTGCTTTATGAACTGGACAATCCTCGGCTTTGAATCCCTAGGCAGAGATCAAATCAGGAAATTTATTGACCTCTGGATGAATTGCAGTAACCTCAAGCAGAATCTAGCTGGAGGACAAACATGGCTATATTGCCTTTTCTCAAGATCCTTATAGAAAAAAGTGTATTCTATGCAGTACATATCAAGTAGAGGAAGGCTTTATAGCTTCTTTCTCTAAGGCAGATACAGGAAATTAACTACTCAAGAGATTTCAGACCACTGAAGAGTATATATAACACATAATCAATCCAGGTTTCAGCATGTTTCTTATGGTTTATTTCCTTACAGCCAAGTGTGTCTGGTCAGCTTTGCAACATTAAAAATTTTCACCTGCAGACAAGGGGTTGACCTAAAGCTTAGTTGATGTAGGGGAGATACCCCATACTTATCTCAGAAGGCAACCCCTTTGCTTACACACACTGGCACTATAGAAATAGCAAAAAGATAATTTTCTTCCAGTTAACCTCTTCTTTGGGGGACAGTGTTCTTTTAGTACACCCCTCCTGTCTTTGCCTCTCCACTGAAATGACTCACCCATCACCATGCCCTCTCCTCCAGAAAGCATTACATGTTTTTGTGGGATCGGTATGGGCAGTTATCACCCTGCCCTCTCTATGTTTTGCCAGTCCAACTAAGTATACAGAGCTCAGACAATCTCCAGGAATAGACTAATCAGAAAACAGAAGCAATTTGCAAGAAACATTGAGCTACACGTCTGAAACTGGCTAACCTTTCTAAAGAGATTGACATGTTATTTGTTCAGTGGGTAACACGGAAGGATTATTGCCTTTGCTGTCCTGATAATCTCTCCACTGGGTCCATTCCAACATTTGTCTTAATTGGAGTGGGTAGCTATTGCCTTTTCTTAAATTTCCCATTTATGTCCAGCTGGCAGATTTGCTATTGCCCAATGTAATGTGGCAGAAAGGTCAGAGTCTCTTGGTAGCATATGAGATAACTTGCTTCTGCTGTTATAAAGGATATTAAATCAGGATAGAATAACAGGTGATCTAAAGGATTTTGAAGGCAGAATTTCAAGAAGGATGCTCGCTGATCTGAAAATTGGGCATTTGTTTATTTTATAATGTGTATAGTCTGCACACTATCGAAAGGAACGTGTGGCTTGTTATAACTCATCAAATAGATAAAATAATAAACCTATATATAATCTATCTATCTATCTATCTATCTATCTATCTATCTATCTATCTATCTATCTATCTATCTATCTATCTATCTATCTATCTATCTATCTATCTATCTATCTATCTATCTATCTATCTATCTATCTATCTATCTATCTATCTATCTATCTATCTATCTATCTATCTATCTATCTATCATCTCAATATGTCCATGTAGTTCTCTGATTCAAAGGACTCTTTATACTTTTTTTTAACTAGATGAAATGTTATTCCATATGAGAAAAATAATTTTCTGGTCCACATGGCTGATATATCCTTACTCTGTGGTTTCTTTCTCTCTCTCTCTGACTACATTATCACTTCTTGAAAAATTAAAGTGCAGATTCTCGTCACCAAAAAAGGAAAAAAAACTTGTACAGTAACTTTCATGATATTTTCTTTTAAACTGAAAAGAAATCTCAGAAATTATTTTTAGCAATTTAGGGCAAGAAGAAAGGAGTCATTAAGCTAAAAGGCTTGATGTAGTGGTTAAAGCATCAGGCTAGAAATAGGGAAATTGAGATTTAGTCCTGCCTTGTGCACATAGCCAGTCATTCTCCTTCAGCCATAGGAAGGCACCAATGGCAAACCATTTCTGAGACTATGCTAAGAAAACTGCAGAGACTAGACTTTGCCATTACCAGGAGTCATTACTGACTCAAAGGCAATCCGCCCTAGTAATAATAAAGTTGGAAGGGACCTTGGAGGTCATCTAGTCCAACCCCCTGCTCAGGCAGGAACCCTATACCATTTTGGACAAATGGCTGTCCAGTCTCTTCTTAAAAACTTCCAGTGTTGGAGCATTCACCGCTTCTGGAGGCAGGTTGTTCCACTGGTTAATTGTTCTAACTGTCAGGAAGTTTCTCCTTAGTTCTAGGTTGTTTCTCTCCTTGATTAGTTTCCATCCGTTGCTTCTTATCCTGCCTTCAGGCACCTTGGAAAATAGCTTGACTCCCTCTTCTTTGTGGCAGCCCCTGAGATATTGGAACACTGCTATCATGTCCCCCCTCGTCCTTCTCTTCGTTAAACTGGACAGACCCAATTCCAGCAACCGTTCCTTATATGCTTTAGCCTCCAGTCCCCTAATCATCTTTGTTGCTCTTCTCTGTACTCTTTCTAGAGTCTCAATGTCTTTTTTACATCGTGGTGACCAAAACTGGATGCAGTATTCCAAGTGTGGCCTTACGAAGGCGTTGTAAAGTGGTATTAAAAACAATCAAACAAATAAAGGTGAAAAACAAAAGGAGAGCACCATTGTCCTCTTCTCTTCTGGTGGATGATTCTCCCAGCTGATACCAATAGTTTTGGATAATGGATCAAATAATTCCTGGACAGCATGGATAAAATAATGACCAGAAGGGTATTTTAGCCTGTAGATTCTTTAATTTCATACATCTGAAAAGAACTTTAGAAATAATCTGCTGCAGCTTTCTGTTTACTTTAATGATGCACTACAAGATCTGTGACAGATGATCAACGTATCCAGCAGAGGAGAACTCATCACTTCATTTGGCAGCCTGCTCCATTAGCTAACAGCTTGTTGAGGAAGTTCCTTCAAATGCCTAACTTAAATCTATTTCCTTTTAGTTTTACCCTATCGGTTCTAAAGCTGCTCTCTCGGGCAATGAGAATAGTATTTTTCCTCTCTTTTGTAGGCTTAGCATGATAGACAGATTGATTATGTGCTATCTAGTTGTTTTTGGCTCTTAGAGACCCACATAGATTTCCTCCATGATGATCTAAACCCTACCTGTTCCTTCAGCTCATTGCCATTGTAATTGAGCCATCCACCTTGGTGATGGTCCTTCCAACTTCCTCAGCATTAGACCCTTCTTCAGAAAGCTACATCTTCACATAATGTGTTCAAAGTTGGATAATATGAGGTTGTAAATTTTGCTTTTAGTGAGAACTTTGGGTTGATTCATTCAATGATCCACTGTTTATTTTCTTGATTATCCACAGTATTCTCAGGAATCTTCTCCAACACCAAGGTTCAAAAGTGTTAATACTCTTCCTATCCTGCTTTTACAAAATCCTGCTTTTGCTTCCTTAGAATGTCAAAGAGAATACCAAGACTTGCATGATTTAACTTGTTGTATAAACAGAAGCATCGAATCAAAATCACATGAAGTATTAGTACCACTTTATAAATGCTTAGTAAGACCACACATGGAATACTGCATCCAGTTTTGGTTGCCACATTACAAAAAAAAATGTTGAGACTTTGGGAAAAATTAGGATTAGGGTTAGGGTTAGGGTTAGGGCAACTAAGAGCAACTAAGATGATTAAAGGCCTGGAGCAAAAAAACATATGAAGAATGGTTGCAGGAATTGGGTTTGGCTATTCTAGAGAAAATGACTAGGGGTGACAAGGTAGCAGTGTTCCAATATTTGACGGGTTGCCACAAAGAAGAGGGCGTCAACTTATTTTCCAAAGCACCAGAAGGCAAGACAAGAAACAATGGATGGGAATTAATCAAGGAGAGAAGCAACCTGGAATTAAGGAGAAACTTCCTAACAGTGAGAACAATTAACCAGTGGAACAGTTTGCCTTCAGAAGTTGAGGGTGCTTCATCACTGGAAGTTTTTAAGAAAAGACTGGACAGCCACCTATCTGAAATAATGGTATAGGGTCTTCTGCTTGAGCAGGGGGTTGGTTAAGGAGATCTCCAAGTTCCCTTCCAGCTTTATTCTGATTGATAACTAATCTTTAAATAATCCTTATAGCAGCGGTCCTCAACCTTTGGGTCATCAGGTACAGGTTCCATGGAGAGAAGGGGCGTGGTTTCATGTGCTGCCTGCATCCCATGGATGGGGCTTTGCTTCTTTATGAAGACTGTTTTCTGGCATGCCATGGACGGGTGCCGGTCCATGGACTGGGAATTGGGGACCTCTGCCTTATAGGACCTTCATTCCTATTGTGGAACCCCTCGCCTAAGCTTCTGATAATTTGTGGGTGTTGGGATATCTGCAATGGAATACAGCATTCTAGGTGGCCAGAGCAAAGTAGATTTTATGATAGTATTCACTACATTCCTCTTGAATAATAATGTCTCATTTAAAAAAAAAAAACTTTTTGATTGATGAAGGACTACTATAATGTTACAGAGCTGTTGATTTCTGGCTAAACCTGGAATATAAAAGACTTATTGGAGGAAGAAAATATCAAACTATTTCTGTACTGCTATCATTTAAACTATATGGATAAAAAGTTAAGTCAAGAATTGAGCTTGATTTGAGGTGGTCTTTACCTTTACCTTTTTGCATGTTTTAGTTTGTGATTTCTACATTTTTCTTTATATATTTTCCCATTATCTAGGCTAAGGACTTTGTCGCTTCTTATTTTAGCAAAATATTGGTCACGGTGTAAGTAATATGCAGTTTTGATCCTCTATTATGGATGATTAATAAATGGTTTCTTTAAAGCGGATCATCTATTACCCATCTGTCTTTTAGAGATGTCCTATTAGCATAGTTAATGAGAGTACTGATAGTCTGCCATCCTGTTCTCTCACTGATGATCTGTTCAAATAAATCTGCTCTACATTCATGACAAAAAAGATACAATAGTTCATTGAACTCCATGTTTACCACCAATTAATGTAGACATGTTGTTAAGGGGTACTAATACTATTATCACTCAAGTATTTCAGTTTCCAAATCCTTTCCAAATCTCTCTAAAAATCAACTGTGATTTGTTAAGATAGTTGTTATATTTAACTGTACGTTACTGTTTGTTTATTTATTTATTTAAACTAAGCTGGCATTTCCATTCTCAGTCTTAATATTAGTACATAGTTCTTCAGCCATTTTTATCCATTAGACATCTATGTTACAGTATATCCTATTAAATTTCAAGCAGCTCAAATATTCCTTAGCTTCTAATCTAAGAAGCATTTAATATACTCATTTGTTCTTCTCCTTTTCCATTCTCTTACATATGTTTTCCTTTAAAAAAATTTTTTGTAGGGTGGCAGGAATTTATGTGTATCATTGTATACATGCCTATTTCAGTCCTAAACATGGAATTGTCAAACTAATCAGTGTTGTATACTATAGTTTTAACTATCCAGGTTTAGCATGTATGTAACTGCAAATATTACATCCTAACTAAATTTAAAATTGTAGGGGAATCTAGTCTCCATTTACATGGAAGGAAAAAGGAGGACAGGATTTTTGTTTTCTACGTTACTAGATGTTCTCAGAGAAGCAACGAACTTAATGATATGTCGAATTCTACCCTGAAATTTCTCAAAAAGATTTTTTTGGGTGAAAGATATTTAGTGTTTTCTACTTTTCAAATTCTCTGGATCAGATTTTGAGCTTAATTTTATTGGTAGAGATATCATTTTGTATTTTTATTGTCTTTTATTTATTCGACCATCGATATAAAGTCTTATTCCCTGCCCATACGGAAAAGACCCAATGAAAGAAATCATTTCCTTGAGATCACAGTGTGGAAAGCCCTGGATGTTACAGACCATTGGCATGAGAATTGTACCATGAAAGATTTTACCAAGGTAGATCAAATACTGCCTTTGGCTATCTTATAACTAAACAAGTATAAGAAGGTCACACATCTGCGCATGAACATTTAACTGAAGTGGCTCTGCCTTTGAAATACATTTCAAACACAACATCTCTTTCATGAAATTGAATGAGAACTGGAAGAAAAAAACAGGGCTTTTTTCTGTAGAACTTTAGATGAAGCATTGCTTTTTTTTTTATAGCATCTAGATCAAGGCTTAGAAATTAAATCTAACACCTCCTTGATTTCTTTTATTGGTTGCTGTCTTATGGTCTTTTTCCCTTAATAAAGCTCATTATTTGATTAGCATGGTCTGTTATGCTCAGATTGTAATGGAGTTTAACCCGTTGCTTCTTTCTTCATATTGTATCTGTGCTGGCCTACTTGACTAATCTATTCCAGAGAATCAAATGAATAGGAATATACTAGTAGACAGCAGTGATGTCTCAAGAAACTTGGAAGGAACACACTCTGCTGCCACTCCTTATAATAGTTAGAGGTCCTACTGCTTGCATTTCAGGAGCTGTTGCTTTTCTGAGATGGATAAATTGTGTAAGTTTTTGGGGGAACTAGACATCAGTTCAGCTGAACTAATGAGCAAGTTGAGGATTACCTAAGGATTGTTTAGGACAGTGATGGCGAACCTTTTAGAGACCAAGTGCCCAAACTGCAGCACAAAACCCACTTATTTATCGCAAAGTGCCAGGGCTGCATCAGCATTGTGGTGCCCTCAGGGGGGCCGGGGGGGGCGTGGCTGCAGTGGTCATGGCAGACTGGGTGAGCGTGGCCGGGGCCAGTCCCTCGCCATCTCCGGGGCATCCCCGGGGGGCCAACGCCGCTTGCTCGCTCACTTCCTGCCCTGTCGCTTCCAAACACTACCTGCTCGCTATTCTGGCGAACTCTGCTGGGGCAACGGCATGTGTGCCCACAGAGAGGGCTCTGAGTGCCGCCTCTGGCACGCGTGCCATAGGTTCGCCACCACTGGTTTAGGATTTCCTGAAACCTCATAGTAACAAGAAGTTACGTTTATAAAGAAATAAGGAAACCACTATTTCTTTGCTTTACTTTTTAAACTCGTTCACCTTAAAGTTCAAACTGATCTGAAAATAGGTTGATCACTGGTATTACCTTCTTTGGCTGGAGTGCTTCATTTTGACTCTTTTGCTATCTGACATCCTCAGTCTCAGCCCTTATTATACTGATGGGTTTCAGTGTGTCATTTCAGAGGTTTTCCCTATGAAATATTTGTGGACAGAATACTAAAATAAACGTTTCCCTATCCTTCACAAAGCTATTGCTGGCCGATAGCTTATTACTCGCAATGAGTGATTTATCCTTTGCCCTTTTCCATTCACTGTGTAATTTGTTTGTTTTATGCTTTTGGAACATGGTGCTGTTTATCTCAGAATGGTAGAAATGTCCATCTGGTAGCTTCTAAAGCATATTTCAAGCATTCTGGTGACCAGACCCGTGTACTTGTCTCAATTTACAATTAAGACAGAGTATCTGTGGAAAACACTACTGGCCACATGCACTTTAGGGAAGGAAGAATGGAAAATAATTTTAAAATGAACAGCAATCTTTTCAGATTAGAACATGCTAATGGATAATTCCTATATGAATTTATTTGAAATGCATGTTTTGTTCAATTTGAACAAAATGTACTTTGTCCAGAAGCTTTTTAAAGCTTCTATATTAATTATTCATAAATACATAAATATAAGAGTTGAATGGTAGGTAATGCCTCCATTTCCATAACTTTACATTAAAGTAGGAATATTTTAATAAATGAAACAGGAAAACAGTCTTTGAAGTGAGCTACAGGTAGTCCTTGAGTTACGAATGTAATGGAGCCTGCCAATTACATTCGTAACCCGAGGATTCATAGGAGTGAATTGCGTTATCCTGACCATGATCACTCCCTGCTTTCGCCCACACATTTGCTAAGCGAATGAGTGGGTGGTTAAGTGCACATGAGGTGTCTCAGGGTGGGGAAGGCCGTGGGGGGTGTAGTGCTTCCACTTACCCCCCCCCATCCTGCCCGACCGGGTCACTTACCTTACATAGATCTTGATGATCAAGGAAGCGGTCTCCTCTTCAGCATCTGTGCCTTGAGCAAAGGCTTGCCAAGGCCTGCAGGGATGAGAGATTGTGTCCTTATAGGCTCCAATTGTCTTTGCAAAAAGCCGACGAAAACAGAGGCCGGGAGGGGCACACGCGTCCCTCTGGGCCTGCGTTCTCAGCAGCAAAGGCCTTTCCTGAAGGCCTTTCCCGCTGAAAACAGGCTGGGAGCGACACTGAGAGCTTATGCACTGGAGCCAAATTCCTCGTGTGTCCAAATACATTTGGCCAATGAAATATTCTATTCTATTCTATTCTATTCTATTCTATTCTATTCTATTCTATTCTATTCTATTCTATTCTATTCTATTCTATTCTATTCTATTCCTATTCCTATTCCTATTCCTATTCCTATTCCTATTCCTATTCCTATTCCTATTCCTATTCTATTCTTGTAGGTATATGGAGACAGCCATAGCAGTTTATGCATTTTTTATTATGATTTTGGCGTCATCAAGAATTGACTCTAATCTATGCATAATGCAGATGTAACTAATTGACTTACAACCAGATATTTACTGCATAATAGATGTCCATCAATGAATAAATAGTAAAAGCAAAAAATCTCACAGAATCCTCATTAGCAAGTTTAGTTAGGAAGAATGTGTTACAAGAATTCCCAGCAAGTGAAGTATTGATGTGTATTAGGCTAGAACTCTCTGAATATTTTTCTCGCAGTTTTACAGTGCAACAGCAAGGAAGGAAGGAAGTCTTTTCTCAAATCTGGGGAGGTCTGTAATAACAGCCATTTGAATCCCTATCATCCTGAGAATCAACCCTTAAAATAGGGTAAGGTTTTAAGCATGGGGCTATTTACATAGTTCCACAACAACATTTAGAAGTGATGGAATGCAATAAAAATAAAAAAATAAATATATATATATTTTAGAATAGGGATAAATTATCTGAGCAATTGATGAATCCACGGACATATACCATATAACAGAAGAATTTGAATAAAATTCTTGGATAAGAATTCCATAATTAAATAATAATGGAAGATGTGGCATTAGTGTAGAAAAAGCATTGTCAAAATCTGAGATGATAGATGACAGATAATAGATAAAGAAGAAGAGGAAGAAGTCAAAGAGGAGGAGAAGGAAGAGGAGGTGGCGGTGGTGGTAGACAGATAGATAGACAAACTGACTGATTATCAATGAAAACTATACCCAGAAAGCCTGAAATTGTGAAATTGATGGCACAAAAGGCTAGCCTCAGAATAGATTGAGGATAGAGGAGGAGGAGGAAGGTTGTACTATGAACCTGGCAAAATTCCAGAAAGAAAAAGAGCTATTTTCTTCCTTTTGGGCCTGTCTCTTCCAGCAAGTTGGTATGTTTGTTTATTACACAATTGTGAAGGGCTGGCTCAACAGTAGTAACTATGAGAGGGATCGAGGGCTCCTAATGCAGGGGTACCCAATCCCGGTCTGTGGACCGGTACTGGTCTGTGGCATGCCAGCAATCAGACCGCCCAAACAGCCAAAGCCATGTGAACCCATGCCCCCCTCCTATCCGTGGAAAAACCTCTCTCCACAGAACCAGTCCCTGGTGCCTAAAAGGTTGGGGACTACTATCCTAGTGGATCACCTTTAAGTAACTCATTAAAGTTCAACCTGGAATTAATGAATTTTTTTTTACAGTAAGTACAATTACTGTTGTGGGTACTCCATTGCTGGAGGTTTTCAAGAAAGATTGGACAACCATTTGTCCGGGATGATATAAGGATTGGATTAGATCCAAGGATCCTTCCAGCCCTATGATTCTACAATTCTAAAGTCAAATGGGAGGATTTTTAGTTGATTTCAACTAACTGGATTTCAGTGAAGGCTGAAGGTAGGAAGGCTGTTGCATTCTGGAGAAATGATTATGCAATATATGGGCAGGGTATTTAGATCCAGCCACTGACCATTTCATAAGAAAAGCCACTGGCTGTCTTGTAAGAAGACTACATGGAAGAAAACTAAATTCTAGTCAAAAGAATTTATCTTCCCCTTTGAAAAAAAAATTACTACAAAAAAATCCATTTCATTATATTGAACAGGAATAGCAGGAACATTATCTTATTGTTAGGGTCCAAAAATTTATTGTTTCCCAAACAGCTGAGAAAATCAAGTGTAATAGACATAACAAGCTCCAAAGGTTTAATTGCTGGAAAAGATGTTTTTTTTTTATCTAAATAGCACAGCAATTATTTTTTATCTTAACAGAATAACAGAGTCGGAAGGGACTTTGTTTTGTCACTGCATTGCATTCAATTCCATTAAAAAACTTTATTTATAAGCATGTACTGTTAGGAAAAAAAGAGCTGTATTGATGTTGGGAAGCTATTGTATAACTTGTTTGATTATATGCAATATTTTCTAAGCTGATTGTGTTAACGGAGCAAAATGTAATTTTTTTCCCCATGGGAAAAAAAGTCAAAGGTCAAGTGTTAGGACAGAATGTACTCATCATGTAAATGTCAAACTGGCCAAACTGGATAATTGGAAAGTTTATTATTTGATGCAATTCATAAATATCACACTGATAGATTATATGACTGCCTATGTTTTCTTTTTAATTTAATATCTGGGTAGGGAGGGAAGGAATCAATATTTGTAATATGATACTGACATAACACCATCTTATAGATTTACCATTTCTAAATGTTCATCAAATCTTGAATGCCTCTGTCAAACTGAACTCATATTTTTATGTTGTCATTTTATTATCAGAAATCAAAATGCAATGAAAAATATTAAGAAAGGTACATAGAATACTGCAATTAAGCTTTACCTCTTTTTTCCTTTTAATCCTTTTAGTAATTCTTCTGTAAAATGATTAATTGATATGTTATTTCTGCTATTTTTAAGCAGAGAACCTGGATCAATATAGATGTAACAAATGGAACACTAGACCAGGAGTCGGCAACCTTAAACACTCAAAGAGCCACTTGGACCCGTTTCCCAGAGAAAAGAAAACACTGGGAGCCGCAAAACATGCACGCGGGCGGGAGGGGGGGAGCTTGATTGAAGAGTTTAATTAAAAAGAAATAGAGGCTGCTGTGCATGAGTTCTCTCTCTCTCTCTCTCTCCCTCTCTCTCTCCCTCTATCCCTCTCTTTGTCTCCCTCCCTCTCTCTCTCTCCCCCTCTCTCTCCGGTCTTCTGCTCACCTGGCAAGCTGGCTTCACGCTGTTCTCCGACAAGCTGACACACATTCTTATTGGGCTGGCTCTCTCCTGCCCTTGGTCTGCCAGTCCTCTTCCCCCACTCAGTGTGAGTGAGTGAGTGAGTGAGTGTGTGTGTGTGTGTGTGAGAGAGAGAGAGAGAGAGAGAGAGAGAGAGCTGCTGCTTTCTGCTTTCTGCTGCTTCCTGCTTCCTGCGGAGACGCAGCAAAGGCAGGAGCCCCACCCAATAAGCTTGTCAGCTTGTCAGAGAACAGCGTGAGGCCACTCTCTTTTTTACAGAGAGAGAGAGAGAGAGAGAGAGAGAGAGAGAGAGAGAGAGAGAAGGGAAGCGCAAGTGCCTCTCTCTGTCTTTCTCTCTCTCTCTCTGCAAATGGCGGAGGAGGCTGGGAGCCGCAGAAGAAGGTTCAAAGAGTCACATGCAGCTCTGGAGCCACGGGTTGCTGACCCGTGCCCTAGACCAATGGTTCTCAACCTTTTCTTCACCATGGATCCCCTTTAAATACCTTTTGTGGTCACAGACCCCCAACTCAATATTTAAATCATAACATTTCTTCAAGCCTTCACGGACCCCCGGGATTATATCATGCTCCCCCTGGGGTCCGCAGACCATAGGTTGAGAACCACTGCTATAGACTATGCTGATTCTTTCAGGGTTTACTGAAGAGTGCCCTAGAGTTAGGCCAATAATTTTATCTACTGGGCAGATAAGATTTAGATTTGAAGATGTTGACACAGTGTCCATCTGCTGAAAAAAAAAGGCTAATAGCATGTTGGGACTAATAAAAAACAGTAATGAAAATAGGGATACCATTATTATAATGCCCATATATCATTGTACCACTGCATTTGAAATATTGTGTGCAGTTCTCATCACTGCACTTCAGAAAGAATATAGTGGTACTAGAGAAGGTTCAGAAGATGGCAACTAAGATGATGAGACTGAAGTAATTTTCCAATATGGAAAGTTGGCAACATTTGGGGGTTTTAGTCTAAAAAAGAGTAAATTATAGGTTGGTTGAGGTGTACACAATTATGTGTCCTGTTCATAAAGTAGACAATATGAACCTATTTTCCTCTTCCAAAATATTAGAACTAGAGGTCATCTAATGAATCTAAATCCTGTAAGAATCAGGAGAAAGAAAAGTATCTTTTTTACACAATATGCAGTTAAACTTTGGAGATAGCTACCACAAGATGTAGTGCTGGCTACCAGTTCAGCTGGTTCAAAGAAAGGTTGGCCCATTCATGGAAGTCATGGGACCAGTGGCTATTAGCCTTGATGGTAGCTCTGAAGACCATCTGCTGGGCAACTAGTGGGCTTCATTGTACATTTAGTTGGCCACTGTGAGAACAGATTGCTAGACTAGATGAGTCAAGGGTCTAGTAGTGCTTATATTCTTATGACCATTAGATAAAAATCTGTCAGTTTTAAGGAATAATATTAAGATATTAAATGAGGTGCAACAGGGTATTCATAAGCAAGAGATATTTACATGACTAGAATTAAACATGAGGGAATGTGTGAAATGGCCTTGATTAAGGGGAGGTACATGTAAGCATGCACATTTCAATTGAACTACAAATAGATGATTATGTCTTGCTGCAAGCAATATATCTGGTCTCTGCTATCTCTTTACATCTGCAATTTGGTTTATTAATAGAAGAGAGGTTAATATATAAGAATAAAAGAACAATCACTAGCAGTCCTATTTCCTCAGTTATTTGCACTGGTTTCTAAGTATTCCAGACTAAACCTGATTGACCATTGTTAAAACATAACTGGAGTAATTGCTTAGTGTCTTACATGTAGGAGAGACCAGAAACATGCCTGTCAGCTTTGAGTCATCTGATCTGTTTCTTCATCTGGCAATCATCCCAGGGAACCTATTTAGAAGACTCTGGAAAGGCAGCAATTTTTTATTTAAATTTGAAAAGAAAAAAAAATTGTGCTTTTTCTGATAAAAACTGAAAATTGTATGGTTTTCCCCCCCGCTATCTTCCAAATAAAGGAATAATGTAACCTATAGAAGTTTGTTGCAAACCTGTTTAAAAGATCTTCTGAGAAGGAGGTGGAAGACCTAGGCCCTGACATCTGGCACAGGAATCACTACAGAAAGAGACTGATGAGAGCTCTGGTGGCGCAATGGTTAGAATGCAATATTGCAGGCTAATTCTGCCCACAGTCTAGAGTTCGATCCTGACCGGTTCGAGGTTGACTCAGCCTTCCATCTTCCGAGGTCAGTAAAATGAGGACCCAGATTTTGGGGGCAATATGCTGACTCTGTAAAGAGAGCGCTGTAAAGTACTATATAAGTCTAAGTGCTTTTGCTATTGTCACGAGCCTGATCACAAGAATACAGGATTTACTTACAAAATTTCATCTGTTCCTCTTTTTTTTTTTTTTTTGAATCTTGGATTTTGACCCCAACATAGTTATATGGCCTCTGTGTTTGCAAGAGAGGTAAAGGATAGAAAAACATAGAAGTGCTAGATTGTCTGTAAGGGTCCCTTGGAAGCAGTAATGTGCTTGGGACCAACAACCTCTCTGGGAGCCCAATCTTCCCGTGGATGACCAGTCCTGGATAGACTGCATCATGCTTTACCATGTGAATTCTGGGATACAGTTCAGAAATCTAAAATTTTCATAGTACAGGCAGTCCTCAACATATGACCATTTGTTTACTGATTGTTTGAAGTTACAGCGGCCCTGAAAAAAAGTGACTTATAACATTTTTTTCACCTTTGCAACCATAACAGCATCCCCACAGTCACACAATCAAAAGTCAGGCTCTCAGCAACCAAAATGTATTTATAATAGTTGCAGAATTCCCATGGCCATGTGATCATTTGTATCCTTCCTAGCTGGCTTCCAACAAGCAAAGTCAATGGAGGAAGCTAGATTCATACAATTCACTTAACAACTGCAGTGATTAGCTTAACAACCGGGGCAGAAAGATTACAAAATAAGGCAAAACTCATCTAACTGTACTAGATTGTACCACCATGTCGCCTCACTTAGCAATGAAAAGTCTGGGCCCAGTTATGGTCGTAAGTCAAGGACTACCTGTAAAGTGTGTTGAGCTGGACCGCTATTTTCCCTAGGCAAGTTTTAATAACTAAATGGGGAATCTTATGAAATTCATTAAATCTGAAAGGCAACATGGTGTAGTTGTAAGACTAGGACAATTCAGCCAAGGAAATTCACTGTGTGAATTTGTTGGTTTTAAGCTCCTCCAGGAAAAGTTGAATATAAATCTAATCAATAAAGCATATCATATTACAGTGGGAAAATGTGCTAGGGCTTCCATAAAGAAATGAATATTCTCAATCTATTCTCAGGACATAGATGAATGAAGATATAGAATAGCAGGCATTTTAATATGAAAGCATTGTTACAGTTTGCCCTCACAGATTCTGTGAAATGCAAGTGACTCTGGGCAGATTTAAAGCTCATTTTTAATTAATTCTGCTTTGGAAATAAGTTGAGCAGAACCTACTGGGACTTACTTAGAGGAAAATACGATTTCAGTTGAAGCCTTTCATTTATCTCTCTTGGAAAAAAAATTTTTGACACCAGTTTAATTCATGAATGTATCCAAAGACACAAGGAAAATTTTAGGAAACTACATGAAATACTTACATCAGTGTTTTTTGTCTTTGTGTCTACCACACTTTCTCTTTCTTCTCAATTTTTTTTAAAAAAACTTCTGACTTTTAAAAACTAAGTTTATGAAATCAGTGTTCTCTTTGGATTGGTTACTTCATAATGGGGAATCTTACTCAGATTTTATAATGTACACATTGTCTTTCATGTGCTGCTTTGGAATAAAATTTGCTCTGCCATTCTTATTTCAAAAGAGACAATTTACTGAGTTAAAAGTCAAAATCTGCATTTAAATGAAATGCTTTCTAGACCACAATTGGAAAATATAATGTTTGTATGTAAAGATAATACAGTTCTGGACATTTTCAAACACTGAACTGAGTAACAAGTTGAACATTTTGTATTTAAATGCAGATTAAAGAAAAAAGAATATCAGCTTCATTTGACATGAAAACAATGCTTTATTTAAGACAGAAATTAAAAAGTAATCTAGCGTTTAACATGCATAGTTTCTTCTTTCCTATAAAATTGTCATGCTTGTCAGTACTTACAATGTCTTCAGACATGGTGTGTTAGTGTGCTGTTGAGCTTATTGTTCAACATACTTTTCCTTTAACAAACTTACAAAACTGGAAGGACATTTCGATTCCCACTATGGATGAATGGCTACAGAAGTTGATGGAGTTGGCAGAGATGGCTAAATTGACTGTTCAGATTAAAGAAAAGAATATAAGTACTTTTGTTTCTACATGAAAACCGCTTCTGGACTTTGTAATTGAGGTGGAAAAAAATGAAACTTTGATTTTGGGTTTTACTGATTAGATTGATTTGTTGTTACAGAAATGGCTAGTTTATACTATTATGA
Organism: Azemiops feae; assembly: GCA_023970755.1. Classification (NCBI taxonomy): domain Eukaryota; kingdom Metazoa; phylum Chordata; class Lepidosauria; order Squamata; family Viperidae; genus Azemiops; species Azemiops feae. The sequence goes on along the minus strand of JALGBA010000023.1, from coordinate 5,602,536 downwards.
AAAAGTAAAAAGTTGAGGTTCGATGTTAATGCTTTATTCTACTGCAACAGAGGAAGTCGGAAGTCAATGTCTTTTTTTTTCTTTTTCCCTTCTCTCCCTCACTTTCCTTTCCCCTTTTCCTCTCCTATTATTGCTTTGTATTTTACTCTATAATTCAATAAAATAAAAACAATCTTAATGTTCTCACAGTAAGGACAAATAAACTTGGGTTTTTCAATTTTCAATATTTCAAGCTTTGGTTTAAACCCTCAGATAATTTAACACTTGCTGGGCATAGAGAGTATATGGCTAATTGTTCCAGAGATGTAGCTACAATTTTATACCATCAAGTCAGTGTCAACTCTTAGCAACCACATAGTAGATTTTTTCCCCAAGACAATATGGCCTCACTCTGGTTTTTCAGGTCTTCCAACAGTGCACTTATAGCCACTGTTACTGAGTCCATCTTCTTGTCTTTTCTTTGGGACTTTCCCAGTATAGTCCTCAATCTGCAACTGTAACTGGGATCAGAATTTCCATTTCTAAGCAAGGCATTTGTTATGTGAATTGCACCTGATTTTACGACTTTTTTGGCCATGGTTGTTAAGCAAATCACTGCAGTTTTTAAGTAAACCACACTGTTCTTAAGTGAATCTGGCTTTCCTCATGCTTGTGAGGAGCCAGCTGACCCCAGGCTGCTGCAACCATTACAAATACATACTACTTGCCAAGCACCCTAATTTTGATCATATGGTCATGGGGATGCTGCTGTGGTCATAAGTGCGAGGACTAGTCATAAGTCACTGTTTCAGTGCTGTTTTAACTTTGGATGGTCACTAAATGAATGGTTATAATCAAAGACTATCTGTATTAAAGACTTCTCCAGAGAACTAGATCATTGTGTAATGCATTGTTTCTCAACTTCAACCCACATGCTGGCTGGGGAATTCTGGGAGTTGAAGTCCATATATCTTGAAGTTGCCAAGGATGAAAAACACTGGTCTAATGTGTCCAAATTAGAGAATGTAGGAATGAAATTAGTACCCAAAGTTCATTCACACTGTTAACGTCAATTGTCAGTATATTGAATTTAGTCGGTATGCTAATGGGCAACTGGTTATGCGTGCTAAAGAATTTATGTGATATCAGCTTTTTTATGCTTTGTGCCTGCAAACAATCAGTTCATCACACTGTATTACAGAATTATTTTAAACTGCATCCACATATCACTTAAACAGAAATTATGTCAAACCATTTTATGTTTTGAAGAGTTTTGAAGTAGCTACTTAACCAGTACCATAATAACAGGTTTTATAATTAATAACAAGATGCTAACAATACTGTTGATCTAGTGTCTTTCCTAAATTCCAAAACCTTTTATGTGAATTAAAAAGCATATGGTATAAATAGAACTTGTGAAGCCATGCAGGATAATTTCCACAAAATCGTGGAGTTTTCCTTAATACCTATAAGATATGTGTGGAAATCTATAAGTCACTGCTATATCTCATGATCTACACACTCACCTTTGTTTTACAAATTCTGGTTAAATGTGGTGGCTATAATATTTCTATCAGTTCTCTTTAAAAACTGTTGGAGTGTTGTATTACATAACATTCTCTGTTTGATATAATGTAATCCATTGCCATAAACTTTAGTTTATCTACTTTACCATTTCAAGTCCCCAGCATTCAAAAAGAACAAACACTACAATTAATTTTATTGAAAAGTCAAAATATCTTTTGGAATATTTGTGTGGATTGGGAGTTTGGAACTGGTTTGAACTGCAGGGGTAAGCAGCCTGTGTCCCCAGATCAGGATTCCAATGTTTATTTTTGCTGGCCCTTTGGCCCTATGGTGACCATGATGGCTTGAAAGTAGACATATATTTTCAGATGCTGAGGTGAGAAAACTTTAATATAAGCTTTGATTCAGGCATATCACTGGTATGAAGGGTTTTTTTTTTATTTTGAAAAATTCCAAACTCCCTCACATTTAGCCTGACAAAATGTAGCTCTACCACTTTGCAGCCTTCAAATGGTGACCTTGACTTCTAGAAGTTTGAACAACACCTTGAATGTGCAAACTGAAGAGAAGGAAAAGGGATATGACAGGGAATAGTCTCTGTTTTCTGTCCAGCCTGTCAAGATTACCATCACCATCTTCTTCAGGTACCACAGTGAAATGAATCTGCTAATCATTTTCAGCCCCAAATGTCTGAAGTTGATATGAGTCTGTCTACTCCATCATTTTGTCTGTAAAAGTTACATTAGATAGAAATCTATACCTGTCTAAGAAATTCAATAGCAAAATATGTCATAGTTAGGCCCGTGAATTGAAATAAATACCTGTTTAACAATTAGTGCCTATCACACGTCCTTCAAAAATGCATTATTACAATCACTGTAATAATTTAATAGCCATCATTGGGAGCCCATTATTAACTAGCTTGGACAGGCATCTAAAGGTTTCTGATAGGCAACTTGAATTTCTGAAAGAGAAAAATACTGTTGATGACAAAGGTTAGTGAATGAGACAGTAATAAGTTAGATAATAAAGAGAATCAGTTCTTTTCTCTTTTTCTTAAAATAGTATATTTGCTATTTACACTTATCTCGATTTCATAAGTCTCTTTATTTCCAGCACTAATGAGATTTTCACTACTCATGAGATGAGAGAAGTTCACTGCATTTTTAACTCTCACCAGGAGACTTCTTTAGATGACAGTGTGGAAATATTTTGGTTTATGCATTATTTCTTTTGTATTTATGAGTTTATGGGTGATGATAGTGCTTGTAACAGCATGAAAGCCAAGCTATGACTCTCTGTAGATCATTTCAAATCACTTTTTAAACTTCTTTCTTTCACACCTTTCTGCATGCAGGACGTATTCTAAATTATTCTAAATTATCTGCTTAATATTATACAGAGATTTCCCAATAGATACCCATTAATATTAATCTTGATGATATCATATGGTGCTTGTTCGAACATTGTTAGGCAGATAAAGCACTTTTGGCCTTAAGGACCTCTTAAATGAGAATAATTTATTTTCAGTCATCTTTTCCAAGCAGATTCTTGCTGTTACTAATGTAAAAGCCTGCTGCTAAATGTTTAGATTGCAAATATTAGCTGGTTGGTGGCTGAATATTTGCTGTTGAGTTGGCATAGATTGAAATCATTAATTTTCAGAAGAGGGGGGAAAAAGTCATGGTGTTTGTTATCTATTGACTGGTGACTCTGATTTGTAGACCGTACTAAACCTTTTAAAAAAATAATTACAATTAATGCAATCAAGGCTGATTGATAATAGAAAGGTTTTCTAAGCTTTCGTGCAAACTGTTGGTAGGGTAATGATTATATCAGCATGTGTTATACTAAACTTGCCTTCCAAAACTGGAACTTCCAGGTAAGCTCATACCAATTCTTAGAACCTCTAGTCAACATTGCTAGTTGGGAATTCTTGGAGTTGTTCCTTAATGGGAACATGCCCAGTTTGCAACATAGTCGATGTTTTATCTGCATGTGATTCTCCTTCCTTTATCCTTTATTTTTTTCAGCAGAAGTTTAAGGATTTCTCTGTAATGATAAATATACTGAAATGCATAATAGGAAAGATTAATAATATCTGACAATACTGGGGATCAGAGAGAAACAAATTAAGAAACCCATCCTCCACTATGTTCTACATGTTTTTAGACAGGCAGGCAGAGTCAGTTTTTTTTAATTTGTTTATTGCATTGGAAGTATTGATCCTTAATCTCATGGTAGATAAGGGAGAACGAGAGATCCATATTCCCATAGTATCAGCAAATGTTGAAGGATAGAAAATCATTTTCTAGCACTTAAAGTTTGGAAGTGTTGCCTACTAGCACTTTGAATGGACAGAACTCTGAATTCCATTGAAGTGGAAGGAGGAAAAAGTATCAAGTCAGAAAATTAAATCAGATCAGAAAAATAGTCTTGTGGCTTCCAACCTCTGCTTAAAAGATGAACAAAAAGGTGCTTAACAGGAAAATGATCCAGCTGATCTTTTGCCTCAAGCTGGTTCATCAAGAGCTGGTTGACATCCTGTTCCAGAATGCAGTTTGCTTGGGGATTTGTCCTCATCTTGGAAGTATTGTTATTGCCTTGTCTTTCAAAGCAGTCTGCCATGATTCAAATTTTTTTCCCCTAGAAGATAAAAATGTGCCTGTCCAACTCTCAACTCCCACCCCAACAAAATAGGCTGTGCATGCCAGGTGTTTGTTCTCTTTGTCTCAGCCAAAGCTAAAAAGGCCATGAATGGCAATGAGAGGTGACCAGATGGAGAGACAGCGCTCTCACTGCCGATCAACTACATAATTCCTGAAGCATTTTAGATTGTCCATATGGGAAGCACCATTTCCAAACTCAAAGAACTTAGTATAGCCCTACCTGGCCTTAGCAGTGGACTGGGAATGGGATGGAGGTAACATTTTGAAGACATGTCCCTCAAAAAATGGTTGGTAAGGTATCTTGAGGCTGCAGCCAGTTTGCAGGGTTGGGACAATTGTAACATTCGTTTTTGGCCAGTGAAGAATTTTGAAACGGAACAGATTTGAGTGCTTTGCAGATGTTAACGACAAACTCATAAACCAATCTTTGTGGGAACGGTAAGTGGCATAGCCTGTTGGTTTTGCAGTATAAAGGATTTGCTCTAGTAAGTTTCAGTACAGCATGTGATAGAATCTGCAGTTTCAGACTGATGAACTTATAAAGCAAGAGGACCAGGGCTTTTTTTCTCATAGAACGCCCAGAAGGGAGTTCCGGCACCTTTTTGGGATGGAACCTTGTAGGATAGGCAAGGCGGGTTGTATGATGTGTGTGAGTTCCAGCACCTTTTTTTTTTTTTTTTTTTTTTTACAAAAAAAGCACTGAAGAGGACCATGAGAGAATCAGAGAAAATTACTAGAAGGAAGGTAGCTTTGTTTTGATTGTAAGGAAGCTTTGATGGGACCCATAATCTTCTTGAAAGCTGCTTTTAAAAAAATAAAATGATTTGTTCTCTTTAACCATGTTGTACTGTTCAGAAATCAGTTTTTGTAGAACACTCTTCACTGTTCCATCTGCTACATATAGTCATTCCTGGTAGTTGTTTCATTAAAGTGGATTTTAAAAAAACCATAATTATTTTACTAGAATGAATGAAATAGTGGTCAGAAAATGCAGCTCATTGTCTGCTAGAATAGTGTGTTGTTATATTGTGTGCTCTGAGAAAATGCATGCACTGAAGGAAAGAATAAACATCTGTTAGATAAATAAATAAAATAGTTAAAACAAATGAAATGAAACAAGATATACATTTGTTGCATTCATGATGCACCTTGTATTCTGGCTCCTATTGCTTATTTAAAAAGTTATGCAATTTTTTTATAAATCTCACTCTGGCTCTTCCAGGTCCTTGGCAGTGTAAGGCACAATATTCAGTGTATATTTTTGATTCATTCTTAAAATCACTTTTCATTTTTATAAACTACCCTCATTTTATTTGTAAATATTTATTTAAACAGCAAATGAATGTGCATGCTGAAATTTCTCCCTTGGGATTGACCTATATTAATATCTTAGAACCTTGATTTGCTTAAAGCAAAATCTGCTAATCTCTAACTAGGTCTTGGGGAGATGGAAAGAACTCTAGGAATGTAGTTTGTTCTTCTATAGCAAGTGGGAGCGCCTAACTAACCTTGGCTAATCCTGGAAAATCTAAGTACTGTTGGACTTGATTAGGACAAGGAGAGGAGGCCACAAGTTAATACTAGGGCTGGAGAGTAGATTGAGAAATTTAAAAATAAACTTGCAAGAATATAGAATATAGAAATCATAGAGGCAAAACCTAGATGGTCATATCCATTTAGTAACCAGGCATTGAACTCAGCTCCAAGAATATTCTACTTTAATCTAGTTTTGTCTGTACTGTCCTTATTAGAAAATGATTTATTCCAAGGATTTCAGATGCCTGGACTGTGCAGATTTTGCTGGTCTGTCATAAGAAACGTCTGTTGCCTTTGTAGGAAATGAAACATTTCAGGGACCAAAAATCTCTTAACTCTTAACAGAATGCTTGGGGTTTAGGCTCAGTTTAGAATGGTATTTGAAGCAACTTCATGCCTACTCAATGCATTTCCATTACGTTTGTGGCTGAAGGGGAAGAAAAGTATGTGGTAAAATGTCCCAAGTTGAATTTGACTTCCTAATGAGTTTAAATAAGTTATTTAATAGTATTGTTAAACAGTGACTTCATGGGATGACAGTGCAGCTATTAATACTCTAGTGCAGGGGTAGGAAACCTTGGCTGTTTTATGACTTGTGGACCTCAACTCCCAGAATTCCTGAGTCAGCATGGCTGGTTCAGGAATTCTGGGTATTGAAGTCCGCAAGTCATAAAAGAGCCAAGGTTGCCTATCCCTAATCTAGTGTGTGCATTGTCATTTGGGCTAGACCCAGAAAAACATAAGCATCCTTTCATTATGAAATCAGTTCCATTTTCAGTAATGAATTATACAAAATAAAGCTGGTATATAATGATATAATGTTTGCTTTAGTTTTGAGAATTAGTGTTAACTACTGTATCTACAGAGGAATTAGAGCCTGTCCTTGTGTTACATACATAAAAATCTGTTTAATAAGAGCTGGTAGGATATATAACTGTTTATTAATATTTGAGTGTTAATAAGCACTTTCAGGATATTAAACTTAATTTTATCTTCTTTTCTGATTTTTTTTTTCTTGTCTCTTAAGACAATAGGACTACCGAATGTGAGATGTAAGTAATTTCAAAGAGGGTTCAAATAGACTGAGTAGAACTATGGAAGGATTTAATTTAGTCTGACAAGGAATGAAAACAATAATAGCATATCCCATGCCATTGATGACTATGAATGCTTTTTTCTCCTTGTTTTTATTATTTTCAGGATTTAATTTTTCCCATTTTTTAAAAACAACATTTTAACCCTATATATATGCTATTTCTGTTACACTGCTATTTATTTGAAAAATTGAACGTGAGCTGGACTTAACTTTTTCATCAAAACAAATTACTTAGATTAAGATTTTTCAAAAATAATACCTTTAAATAGGCTTGGGTTTTCAAAACCAGTATGTTTAAGGAGGACTGAGTTTTTAAAAATAAAATGTTTAAGTAGAATTGAGTTTTCATGGCTTTTCCCATCCAATCAATCCTTTTTAATGAATGAATGAATTGGTCTTTTTCATTATTATTGAATGATGCTTATTGATGGTTACATTGCTATAATATATCCTCATATTACAATCCAATGATGTCATTGATCATTCATGTGTCTGATTTATACCCTATCTTTCTATTTTATTGCTTGTTCAAGGCAATCAGAACACAAGGGATACTTTACTTTGAATCACATGCCACCGACAGTGATTGGAGATATACACATATCTCCAGAATTATAGTATAAAACAGGGTTGTTCAACACTTAATTGGAGAGCCCAAGGAGCTTCAGAGTATACAGGGAGTGAACAAATCAATTATCTACAGCTCATTAAACTAAAAGGGAAACCATCTTTTCTGGGATCTGTGGGAAGAAGAGAGCTAATCCATGCCAAGACATCACTGTTAGATTTATGTTGATATAAACACTTACAGGTAGTCCTTGACTTACAACAATTCATTTAGTGACTGTTTGAAGTTACAATGGCACCGAAAAAGTGACTTATGACCATTTTTCACACTTACAACTGTTGCAACATCCCCATGGTCACGTGATCAAAATTCAAATGCTTGGCAATTGGTTCATATTTATAACTGCTGCAGTGTTCTGGGGTTACGTGATTATATTTTGCAATCTTCGAACAAGCAAAATCTACGGAAAAGCCAAATTCACTTAACAGCCATGTTACTGACTTAGCAACTGCAGTGATTCATTTAACAACGGTGGCAAGAAAGGTCGTAAAATGAGGCAAAATTCACTTGACAACTGTCTCACTTAGCAACAGAAACTTGTTGTGGTTGTAAGTAGAGGACTACCTGCATTATAATTTAGATTATCCTCTTTGTGTGACTCTAAAAAAAAGCAAATTTAGTTTAAAAATTTGCAGTGAACTGCTATATTTCCCCCTCCACTTGGATCTAAAGTGTCGCACAGATCTAGTATAACAGTCTGTCCCACAAACAACTAACACAGTGTTTCTTAGCCATGACAACTTTAATATTTCTGGACATACCAGCTGGGGCATTCTGAAGTGCAAACTTTGTAAAGTTGTGAAATAGGAGAAACACTGAACTAAGCTATGGATCTTAGTCTTATTGATTTAGCATGTCAACTAACAAAACTTGTATATTAAATCTTCAGAATATGACTATGAAAAGGGCGCCCATTATTCTGAGATGCATATATTTTTTTAGCCTGCTGACTGTAAATTTAGATAATTCTGCCTACATGATTTGCATAATCTGTACCATCTGTCTTTTTAATACAATTCCTTTCTGAAGAAGAATTCTATCAGAAAATGTTTCCCAACTCCTCTGAATTCAAAATATTTGAAGGAGTGTCAAAAATGCAGAAGGTGCTATTAACACTAGGGTTCCCCCCCCCATATCATGATGTCATAAAAGGCATCTTCTTCAACAGCTATTATAGGTTGCACCTATTAAAATATGGAAATGCAAAGTGCATTTATGGAATATTTCACCTGGCATTCTTTTGACGTTTCTTCTTTATTGTGCATGAAATTATAAACACTGGGCTTGTTTTTACTGGCTTTGTGTGACATTCATAACTCTTATAGATAATTTGTAGTATATAAAAATGACTTGTCAGTGGAGATGTAGCCTTTGCATTACATGGCAGAACAGTTTGTAATTTAAATGAAATTAAACATTTTGACTTACATATAAAATAGCATCCATCCGTTTTTAGAAAACCGCAACTTAAAGATTAATACTGCTGAACATTTGATGCTGTCTTCAAATACTGACAGCAAAATTAATAAGCATTCTGTATATTGTTGTACATGTTTTTCTTCCATCATATATCCCTCATATTTGGAGAAAACATTCTCCAATTTATGTCTATTTGCTTTATCATATGCTTTCTCTAAATCAAAAAAGTAGAATAAACATTCCTTCTCAAGCTCATACCTTTTGCAATAAGTTTCTGAAGATTAAAAATCTGGTCTGGTAGCCCCTTGGTGTACATAAAACCACATTGACCTTGCCAAATTTTGTTTGCTGTCATCAGAGTTTCCCAAAGGCCCTTTGTAAATTAATCCCCATTTAAATTTTGCCTTTGCTATTATTATATTTCCCTTTTCTACCTTTCTTTCACCAATCAGACATCAGTGCAATTTATTATTATTATTATTATTAAAACTTTTATGGCACCTGATTCTCAAGAATTCCTGGTGGTTCACAACAATCAAACCAAGAAATTACAATGGAACTGAGAGAAGATGATAAGAATGACCAACTGCATTATCTGGCTTTATATCAAAAGATATAATACAATCTTCATGCTGATGATAATGAATCCCTGGCCAGTAAATAACCTCATGTAATAAATGAAAAGGAAGGGAGAGCAAACTATTTCCATATTTTAACATTTATGCATTTGCACTTTTAATACATGCATCCATCTTTAAACATTCTCACTGCATTTATTATTTCATTTTCTAAAACAAATGCTGACATTTGTAGCATTTGTTTGAATTTCACCCTTGAGTATATCACCATCTTTCCTATACCGTTCCCTGAAGTATTCAGATCAATCATGATTTAGATTTATATTCATTCTTTTGCCATGTTTATGTATGAATAGAATTATGCTCTTAACAGTGCTCGAAATAGCTTTTCCAGGCATTTATGCCAAACAGACCTAACTTAGAATCAACAGCTCCATAAAGCATGAACATGCACAAAAGGCAGATTCTGCTCAGCCCTTCCTCTCCAGGGACATACCTGGTTATTCTAACAACTGCAGAGCTCTGGGGTAAATGGACCCAGCTGTTGCCATGCTTGACTTGAGAAGGTAATGGTAGTGACACATCACTAGAATCTCCCAAAAAGTAGAGGAGATTCCAGATGATCTAAAAGTATTGTTTTCAAATGCTCTAAAGCAAAGAAGAGGACATGATAGCAGTCTTCCAATATTTGAGGGGCTGTCACAGAGAAGAAGTTCTCCAAAGCACCTGCAGACAGGAGTAAGGGATGGAAGCTTATCAAACAGAGATCCAAACTAGAATTAAGGAGAGATTGCTTGTCAGTGAAAACAATCAGTGGAATGGTTCACCTCCAGAAGTTGTTGGTCTCCATCACTGGAGGTTTTTAAGAAGAGATTGGACAGCCATTTGTTTGGAATGGTATAGGGCACGGGTCGGCAACCCGCGGCTCCGGAGCCGCATGTTGCTCTTCGAGCCTTCTCCTGCGGCTCCCAGCCTCCTCTGCCATTTGCAGAGAAAGAGACAGAGACAGAGAGAGGCACTTGCGCTTTCCTTCTCTCTCTCTCTCTCTCTCTCTCTCTCTCTCTCTCTCTCTCTTTCTCTCTCTCTCTCTCTCTCTCTCTCTGTGTGTAAAAAAGAGAGTGGCCTCACGTTCTCCGATGAGCTGACAAGCTTATTGGGCGGGGCTCTTCCCTTTGCTGCATCTCTGCAGGAAGCAGGAAGCAGGAAGGGCAGGAGAGAGCTAGCCCAATAATGTGTGTCAGCTTGTTGGAGAACAGCCTGAAGCCAGGTGAGCAGAAGATTGGAGAGAGGGAGAGAGAGGGGGAGAGAGAGAGAGAGAGAGAAAGGGAGAAAGAAAGAGAGAGGGAGAGAGAGAAAGAGAGAGGGAAAGAAAAAGAGGGAGAGAGAGGGAGGGAGAGAGAGAGAGAGAAAGAGGGAGGGAGGGAGAGGGGGGAGAGGAAAGAGAGAAAGAGAGAGGGAGAGGAAAGAGCGAGAGAGAGAAAGAGAGGAGGGAGAGGAAGAGAGAAAGAGGGAGAGAGGGAGAGAGAGGGGGGAAGGAGAGAGAGAGAAAGAGAGGGAGAGAGGGAAGGAGAGCGAGAGAGAGAGGAGAGGAAAGAGAAAGAGAGAGAGAGAGAGAGAAGAGAAGAGAACAGAGAGAGGAAAGAGAGAGAGAGTGAGAGGGGGAGAGGAAAGAGAAAGAGGGAGAGGAAAGAGAGAAAGAGGGAGAGAGAGAGGGAGGGAGAGAGAGAGAGGAAAGAGAAAGAAAGAGAGGGAGAGGAAAGAGAAAGAGAGAAAGAGAGGGAGAGGAAAGAGAGAGAAAGAGAGAACTCATGCACAGCAGCCTCTATTTCTTTTTAATTAAACTCTTTAATCAAGCTCTCCACCCCTTATGTGCGCGTGCGCATGCGCGCGCAAGTTTTGCGGCTCCCAGTGTTTTCTTTTCTCTGGGAAACGGGTCCAAGTGGCTCTTTGAGTGTTTAAGGTTGCAGACCCCTGGTATAGGGTCTCCTTCTTGAGTAGGGTGTTGGATTAGAAGACCTCCAAGGTTCCTTCCAACTCTGTTATTCTGTATTGTGTAAAAAGGGGAAATATCTCTTTCAGACCACTGTTAAGTAAGAAACAAGCAAGGAACTTGTTACTAGTTACTTAATTTATTCTTTGCTGGGTTGATTAAATTTAATATTATTCTCTGTTCAAGATAATACATTCTTTTTTTTTCTCCTACTCTTGTTATTATATTATCTGTATTTTGTTGGGGGGGGTTGTACACTGCCCAGAGTCATGTTGGAGTTGGGTAGTGTGTAGATTGAATACATTAAACTAAATTAATTAAATTACATTCTGTGTATTTCCAGGCTTTCTGTTTTTTCAGGCTGATGAGCAAGAAATATTGCTTTTGGATTAATTCTTGTGCTTATAGAATAATTTGAATGTTAGTCTCAGTTCAGCACCATCTTTGTGGTCTAAGTGGAGTATTATATTCTATTTCACAACTTACATTTGTAGTTTTAATCAAGTTACCATTGTTGATTCCCCATGAGAAATGACAACACAAAAAGGTTATCTCTCAGAACTGTATATTTTTTTCTTAAACCAGAGCATTTGCATATTTATATTTAACATTAAATAAGAATTTTATATATTATTTTTAATTGGTTTTGCTTATATTTTCATGAGATTAGGCTGTCACTCACACAGGTTATAAGAGAGCTGAAATTTTCAGCCCCACACATACCGACAGCACAAAGCCACATAGGCCGACACTATATGGTCAAAAGTTGCACTATAGATTTTTTTTTAAAAATTATGTTTACCTTTTAATTGGTAGTAAGACAATAAAGATGGAGAGAGTCTTATCCCTTTTGCCCACTGAAGTTAGGAGAAGGATACAGGATAATGGGCTCCCTGAAAGATATGTAATGATCGCGGAAACTATCCAGCTGCTACATTAAGTCATGAAGGTGGGACAGGATAGGTAGATACAGAGGGCTCCTGGGAGAGAAGATTGAGATCTTTAGCATTTTATGCTATATGCTCAGCATGCTATATATTTTGTGGACTGCTGGCATTCTGAAAAGCCTTAAAGATCTAGCTATGCTACCAGGCTTTGAGTTCTGCTATACAGTATTGAATTATGTGTGGCTGTGGTTAGCCAGATCTGCCATTAGTTCTGGTTTATGGGGTTTTTTTTAATTTTATATTCATAATTATTGTGTTCCATTTTTATTATGTTGGTTTTATTGTACTCCACCCAAAGATTTGGAGAATGATTTGGGGTTGCATGATGCATGGAGAAATTTTGGTGCATATATTGAATATATTTAAATAAATTGAGTTCATACTTTATGACATACAATTTGATTCTTTCTTTCATAATTAAACCCATACTTTTATTTCCCTATATTACGTATATATTCATCAGTTCTACTCCACAAAATCAGACTACCTTTATTCAGAGTTATACTGCATCCTTCTTTTATCTCTCAATTTCACATATATCCAACATTTCCTTCCTTCCTTCCTTCCTTCCTTCCTTCCTTCCTTCCTTCCTTCCTTCCTTCCTTCCTTCCTTCCTTCCTTCCTTCCTTCCTTCCTTCCTTCTCTATAGCTCTCCCTACCATTTGTCACTTTCCAAGTTGCAATTTTCCATATGCCATAGTCATCATTAGATGGGTCTATAAATATTAACATTTGTTCCCACCATATTTTGCTCTACTGCAGCTTTCACATAACACTTTTTGGTAAGATAAACAAGTTACAGGTTATTGTACCTTATGAGATATAGTTGCAGCAGTACCGCATGTAACATTCCCTGAAGTAACCTTCAGTTTGGACACATTTTGTCCAGTCTACCTGAAAAGCAACAAAAGCTCTATAGAAACTTGATTCTCCACCTTTCAAGTCAATACACCTTTACTGACAATCATCTAGGAGTTATATGCTTTGAAATGCCATATACTCAGCAAGCTTGGAAATAGTCTAATACAGAGGTCCCCAACCTTTTGGGCACCAGGGACCGGTTCCGTGGACAGAGGTTTTTCCGTGGCCCAGAGGATGCGTGGTTTTGTGTGCTGCCTGCATCTCGTGGATGGGGCTTTGTGCGGATCGGTTGCTGGCATGCTGTGGCCCAGTATTGGTCCATGGACTGGGGGTTGGTACAGAAAGGTACAACCTTTCTGGCACTAGGGGCCAGGCATAATGGAAAACCATTTTTCCACAGACCAAAGTGATGGTGGATGGTTTCGTGCGCTACCTAGATCCTGCATATGATCCGATGAAGCTTCGCTCACTCAGCCACTGTTTGGGTGGCCCAGTACCTAATCGGTACTGGTCCACGGCTTCAGGTTTGCTCTTATAGTTTATAAAAGTTAGCCAACAATCATATTTTTTCTTCACTGAGGACTTTACTAGGTAAATGAAGGTGGGGAAGTTCAAACTCCCATACTCCATTTTATCCTTAGAATTTAGATAAGAAAATTGATTATGTGAAGCTTTCATAAAAATTCAGTGTGCAGCAAAACAATGAATAAGATTTTAGAAAATAAAAGTGGTGCTATCACATATTACAAAACAGTGAAAAATTCCAACCAAATGCTGTTGTAAAAAAAAGTTAATTATTATATAAATTTGTCTTATGGAAATGTTCTAAGAGTAACCTCCAATTATTAAAGCAATTAAAATGAAGTGCCTACTCTTATAAAATTGCACAAAGATGAATCACTGTGGCTGTTGAATTATTTTCATTCGTTTTTTCTGCCTATCATTTTAGTAGCAATAATATTTTAGAGAAAGAACATCATAAAAATGGTGGTGAAATTTTATTAGGGAAGGCAGCTTGCTGGCGTTCTCGGCAGCTGTGAAAAAAAGCTTATATTGTTAAGCTTTTGGAATTAGCCAAGTGCAGCAAAACCTTGATCACTGGCATCATTTACTCCTTGGCACCTGCATAGCAATTTAATATATTGGGGTTCTATTACAAGCCAAACTGAACAATCATGAAAGAAATTGGTACATAATGAAGGAAAGCAATGACTTTCTTTTTTTGCAATTTTCTTTGAAAAGGAAGAAAGGATATACAAGTGTGCTCTCCTATTCCTATGCAGAAAGTAAATCATTCCTGTTGCCCTGTGTATTTTGTGGAGAGGATTTAATCTTAAATACTGCTCTTTCTGTGAATGGATGCAACAGGATTCTAAGCTCTCGCTAGTGATTCTAAGAGGTCCTTTAGGCACCCTGGGACAGCTTTGTCCAAAGGTTCTCTTCATCTGACCTGCTCTCTGTGAAACAAGGGTTCTCCTACTGTACTTGTACTAGAAATGAAGAAACAGCATTGTGAAACAGAGTGACCTTAGGCCATGTTTTAGAAATCCTTTAGCTGACAGGCTGCCAGTCCTCTAATAGTAGAAAAGTATTGAGTGACTGTTCAGTTTGATATAAAGAGAAGGAATTAGCAGGAAGGATAGTAGGGATTTCCCTTGAAGTTGCTACCAACCATTGATCCCCTAGAAGGTAGAGTATAAAGGTACACAGATCAACTGTTCATAAAGTTTCCCAATGCGGTCAGATATACTGCATTTCAGTCTAAATTATAGTAATCCTTTCTAAATATATCAATTAGCAGTATGGCAGTTATTCCTTAATTTGCATCTACCAATTAATTTACGCTCTTTTTATATGCTGGCAAAAGTTATTAATCTTGCATCACCAAACTAATGAATTACAGATGTGAGGCATGCATGAAATATAAATGAAAACCTATTAAGCCATATTTAAGATATGCATTCCCTTTTGAAACTAAATATTTGTTCATTTGCATATTTCCTTCTGTATTTAACTTCCTATTTAGGATAAAGAAGAGGCTTTGGACTGATAAGCAAGAGAAATTTTAGCAGTTTGGATTAAAGAAGGATGAGAAAAAAATGGACAAAGCTTAGGAACAATTTTCAAATTATGATGCAACAAAGATATTTTTCTTCTTCTTTCTAAAGCTGCCTATGTTTGCCCAAGTAAAAATGACTATTATGAGGGGGAAAATCCATCTACCTTTATATCATGTGTTCAAGAAATTACTGTTTTCATGATAATTTTACATCTCTGTATTTTTAAAAATATGTCTATAATGAGCACGTCTAAAGTTCACTGTAATAGTTCACCATATCCTAACATTTTATTTAAGTAAAGTTGTAATAAATTTAATCATTTACAGAATGAAGAAGGTGGCATTTAACCTTTCTCAAACATTGAAGTAGTTGTTATTTTTTAAACTGTGAAGGTTACATTTACTGAATAAATTACATAATCTAAATGATATAATTATATCATTGATTAGCTAAAAGTGGAACTGATATGACATTTGCAGTTATTCAGTATTTGCCAGCCTTTCCACTGATTTTCAAGGTGAAATTTTTATTTTGAAATTTAATTTTACTGTATCTTAAAACTACAGATTGGAAGGGTATCAAGTAGTTTTCATTTTGAATTGTTTCAATGAGATTTTGAGATCTCTTGAATGTAATAGATTGCATTCAGATTCAAATTCAAATTACTTCTGTTTATTTTTTTAATGTATTTAATTGCAATAGTGCAATTAAATGATACTTCCAATGTCATGTAATTCCTATGGAAATCAATGGGATTTAAATGAAGGGTTTTCTTTTAAATTTCAAACTCAGGTAACTCAGATGAAAGACACAAAAATAGTGGTTTAATACTGTGATAAAATGTAGTGATGAGGTGGATTCCAGGAAAGAGGGGGTGCATTCCAGAGGAGTAAGAGACAACTCAGTCTGGATGTTATCTGTGACAGAAAGAGGTTGAAGACAGGCCCTCCCTAATAGTTCATAGAGTATATTGTAGATACAGATAATAGAGTCCTCAGTCTGACAAGTTTTTGTCTGTAGGTTTGGGGCTTGAAAAATCCCATGTTATCATTTCCCTTCCCAGCTATTTTTTTCCCTTCCAGGAATGAGAGAGAAATATTATTATATGCACATTTTATTAAGAATGCTAGCAATTCAGCAACATCGAAGTATTAATGTGACATGTTGGTTAAGGTTTGGATCAGAATTGTGAACATTTAAATTTGAAACCATCATACCCAGTATGACCATCATCTACTGGGTGACTTTGGGCCAAACACTGTCTTTCATGTTCACCATTCAGAGGGATAAAACCAAGGAAGACTTGGAAAAAAGGCAACATGTAAATCTACCAATTAAATATGCTTTGCATTTTTGGAGTCAACATGTAAACTCAGATTAGTATTACATTATACAATGATGTGCTCCTAGATTTTTTTTTTTTACTGTTTTGTAAGGGTTCAAAATAAAACTTTCCACCTAGGCCTTTCCAAGTGTCATACTGACCTTGTAGGTTTAATAGGTAGACCTGCCATCTCAGAATTCTGCAAAGTAAAATGCAGACAGTTCATGCCCATTGGTTCTCTCTTAGGTATGATACATAGGGATTGCATTATATAAGTAATAATTCATATAAAAACCATCACATCCAATCACAGTATTTAAAAGGGAATAATTGGACAGTCCTAAGGGGAGGAAAGGGTGCATTTCAAATCCATATGCCACAATGTGCAAGGGGAAAAAATGTTAGCATGCATGAAGAGCTTCATTTGAAATAGGTTGTGACACAGCAGGGGAGTAACTTG
Organism: Azemiops feae; assembly: GCA_023970755.1. NCBI lineage: Eukaryota > Metazoa > Chordata > Lepidosauria > Squamata > Viperidae > Azemiops > Azemiops feae. The sequence goes on along the minus strand of JALGBA010000023.1, from coordinate 5,585,462 downwards.
TATAAATTGTTTAAAATAAATATAAGTAATTTATTTTCTAATAGACTAATATACCTATGGGGAAATCTCCTGCTTGGTGCTGTAGGAAAGTAGACTGAAATGCCCTTAAATGAAACATAGCTGGCTTTCTGATCAAGAGAATTTTGCAGAGCAGATATGCTGAAGAGGTTTTTAAGAGGGTAGCCTTATCTTACAGACTGAGGAATGTATAAATGCAGTGAGAAAGAATGGCAACAAGAGAAATAACAGAGAAAAATAAAATAAAATAAAAATTAGCAGTATTTCAGTATTTGAGAGGTTGCCACAAAGAGGAGGGGGTCAACTTATTTACCAAAGCACCTGTAGGCAGGACAAGAAACAACAGATGGAAACTAATCAAGGAGAGAAGCAACCTGGAATTAAGGAGAATCTTCCTAACAGGGAGGACAATTAATCAGCTTGCCGTCAGAAGTTGTAGGTGGCTTCATCACTGGAGGTTTTTAAGAAAAGACTGCAGAGTCACTTGTCTGAAATTTATAGGGTCTCCTGCTTGAACAGGGGGTTGGACTAGAAGTCTTCTAAGGTCCCTTCCATCTCTATTCTGATTGATTGATAAGCTTCTACTATTTTATCACACAGTGCTTTCTCATCCAAACTAGAGGATCTTGGATTCAAATTACAGAGTCAGAGAGTCAGTCTGTCCGTCCGTCCGTCCGTCCATCCATCCATCCATCCATCCATCCATCCATCCATCCATCCATCCATCCATCCATCCATCCATCCATCCCCTAAGGACATAATTTAGCTTTCAGTGGTTCATCAGCTTAAACTTTCTGGACAGGAGTTACTTAGTGGTCAGGCATTGTAAACTCACCTTTCATACTGGCAAGAAGCTGCAATTTGTGTAAAGTGACAACAGGGTTCTGGATCCTCAACATGGCACTTTTATATGCAACCTGTAGACATTTGATTTTATTTATTTTTTTTAAAAAAAATTCTGCTCAACCTTTTATTAAAAAATAATTCCCTAAAAGATTGTTTGTCATGGAATTTGGTACACAAATGTCTAAGAAAGCTTTATTTGTGCGCAGGTGCCACCTACATGGACACTTCTCTGACATTTTCTTAACAATATTTATTGGAAATGGTTTGCTATTGTCTTTTTTTTTTTTAGGGCTTAGAGACTTGCCCAGATTTATGACTTGCACAACTAGATTCATGTCTAAATTGAGATTAAAACTCACAATCTACTGGTTTCTAGGCAAATGCCTTTAATCACTACCCTAAACTGGCTTTGAGGAGTGCTTTTGGTGCCTTCATGTTTCTATATAAAAATTATAGGAAATTGCAGGCCAAAGTTCTGTTAAAAATGGGTTCAGAAAAAAAGGAAATAAAGATACAAAGAAAACGCAGGAAAAAAATTAGGAAAGGCATAGCCGTGCATGATGTTCAAACCCATACATTTGAATGAACCAGGCTTCAGAAGCCAGTAAGTACTGAGTCAGCAGTAGTATATCTTTCTTGTCACAAAGATTTAGGCATCCTGATGGACCACACAATAAACATGAGCCAAGAGTATGCTACAATTGCCAAAGGTATAGCATAGGGATCATGGAAAGTAGTAGTACTGCTTTATACTGCCCATGGCTCTGGTCACACCTGGAATATTCTGCCCCACAATACAAGAAAAATGCTGAGGATCTGGAAATACAGTAATTCAGGAAAGAGTCACAAGAATGGGAAGATGATATGGATTTATTCTCCAAAGCAGGATTTATTCTCTGTCAGTGTGTTGAAGCTTTACAGAGAGAGATCCAAATTTGAAATGATTTCCTGGCTGGGAGGGCTGATAAGCAGTTGAACAGTCTGCTTCTGCAGTCATGAGTGTTCTGTCACTGGAGGTTTCCAAACAGAAAACAGCTTTTTGACAACATTTGTTTGTTTGTTATTTAACAGATTTATCTAGCCACCCATCTGCCAGAAGAAGCATCCCCACTGTCATATGATCAAAACTGGGGAGCTTGGCGACCAGCATGTATTTATGATGGTTGTAGCATCCTGGGGATCATGGGATCATGTGATCACTGTTTGTGACCTTCCCAGCAGGCTTCTTATAAGCAGAGTCAATGGAAGAAGCCAGACTCACTTAACAACTGCATGGTCTACTTCACAGCTGCAGTGATTCACTTAACAACCATGACAAAAGAGGTTGTAAAATTGGACACGACCAACTGACTTTCTTAGCAATGGAAATTCTGGGCCTAATTGTGGTCTTAAGTTGAGGACTACTTGCAAAAAGACCTTACATAACAAATAATGCTGAGGCCCTGGTAAAATTCAGATTCATCTACCAGCTACTCCATGCCAGCTCCATCAACACCCTGGCTCAGTGCCTGGGAAAAAGCCAGGCTTTTTCCACTTTTCCAAAGGCTGTCCCTATTTCTGAGGGAAGGATCAAATGGCATGACAGTTCTTGCCCTGGACAAGGGGTTGATCTAGAACAGAGGTCCCCAACCTTTTGGGCATCAGGGACCGGTTCTGTGGAGAGAGGTTTTTCTGCGGACCGGAAGGTGTGTGGTTTTGTGTGCTGCCTGCATCTCGCGGATGGGGCTTTGCTTGTTTGTGCGGCCTAGTTGCTGGCATGCCGTGGCCCACTACTGGTCCACAGACCGGGGGTTGGGGACCCCTGATCTAGAAGATATCCAACATGTCTTCCAACCCTATGATTCTATGATCTATTAACATGCATTCTGCATGCCCCCCCCCCGTTAGCTAGTTTATGTGTTATCAAGAGTGGGAAGGGTCTTCTTCTTTATGAGATTGGCTATGTGTGGTGCCAGGAATGAGTGTGTGGGTGGATGGCTGTATGGAGTTGCCCTTCTCTATGCCTCAGTGAATCACTGTGGAGCCGCATCCTGGTTTAATGTGAGGTGGAATCTTGACTTGTTTTAGAACAGAACTACTGAGTTTCATCCAGGAACTGGGAGACAGGGTGAGGAGGGATATGACTTGCATGTGCATTTTAGTTTAGTTTATTAAGTCAATTATACTGAGTTGAATTATTATTGTGAGAGAATTCACTAATACTTAGCCTTGCCCTTGCATCCCTGTTCCATTTAATAAGTCTGTTGAAAGGTCTGCCAGTTGTGTCATAAAAAGATCTCTTTCATATGGAGTCAGGACTCACTTATCAGTTTGTTTATTGTATCTGAGATCTTTTCTGCAAATTATTTAATTAACACTTTAATAAAATAAACAGTAGGAGTGGGTGAACTTGGAATATCACACAACAGATTTTGTTTTTCTGCACTTTAGTCAGCTTTTTTCAGTTGACTGCAGAGTTGGAACCTACTCTGAAGGTGTTTGCTGAAACCGGTTATTTTTGAGGTGAGAAACACAGGAAAAGCCCATATTCGTGATGCTGAATAAAGTTGGCAAAACATGCCCACAAATCTCTTCCCACCCATTTGAGGGACACCTGGCTTCTCTCATTTTGCAGCCCAAATGGTAAGCCTACTCCACCCCTTTCCACCCACTTCCAGACCACTGTACTGCCACTCCCCATGTTGATACTCGCCAACCTGTCAACCAAACCTTTATAGTTACCTTGACCATTTTTGCCTACAGTTGTCTTATACAGGTGGTCCTCAACGTACAACATTTAGTGACCGTTCAAAGTTACAAATGCACTGAAAAAGTGACCTATGACCATTTTTCACACTTATGACCGTTTCAGCATCCCCATGGTCATGTGATTTACAGTTGGATGCTTGACAACTGGTTCACATTTATGACGGCTGCAGTGTCCTGGGGTCATGTGATCCCCTTTTGCAACCTTCTGACAAGCAAAATCAAAAGGGGAAGCCAGATTCACTTAACAAACATGTTACTAATTTAACAACTGCAGCAATTCACTTAACAAATGTGGCAAGAACAGTTGTAAAATGGGGCAAAACCCATTTAACAAAGTTCTCACTTAGCAACATAAATTTGGGGCGCAATTGTGGTCGTAAGTCGAGGACTACCTGCAGTGTATATCCATTCTATCTGCAGTCCAGATTTTGTCATACTGGTAGAACAAGGGGGCTCTGATTCTACTACCTCTCTTCTGACAGCAGATAGTCGCCTTTTCTTACCAAGTGCTGCACTTTCCATTTGCCTGATGCTATCACCATTTTAAAGCACACACAAGTTAAAGTTGTATGCAGATTTCTAGTTCAAAATTATGCCAGCTACAGTTCACGTTTGTAAGATTTCAGGTTTTTCAGTGGGTCAAAATATTCTCCTGATATATTAAACGCTGTGCAATTCAACATGCAAAAATGGTTAACTTTGAGGTGGATTTGCCTTTGAATGGACATTTGTACATCTGCTATAAATTAGTTTTTCAATCATTCTTTTTCCAACTATACCAATTTGCATTAGAAAAACACCCCCCTGCAGAAATAAACAGTTTCTACATAGCTGGCATTTATAGATGCAGAATTGTAAGGCAAAGTTTTATGTTCTCTTCATTTTTTAATGTAATGACGTTCATTGCATGAAACAATTCAGCAGTGTTTGAGTAATATGCTTGGAATAATTATAATTTTAAAATGGAAGTCTCTTTTCCTTTTCTTTTTTCCTAAAAATGCTTCTTTGATCCAAGATTATTCATTGTGCAATGAAATTTCTTACAGTGTGCTTCAGCATTCCTATTTGAAATGAAATCAGAAAAGAAAGAAAGTTAATACTGACAGCATTTTAACAAGTTGTAACTGGGCACAAGTAAATGCCAGCATTAAATGGATACAGTTGCCTATTTCTTTAAAATAGTTTTGTCAAAATATTTATTTCAAACTGGCATCTCTCACATAGATATGAGATTTGCAAAATTTCCATGGAACACAAATGGGCATCATTAATGGGTAAATGATAGAGAAGGATTCATAATTGCTAAACTATGCATGCCTTTAAGAAATAGCTCATTACCATTAGCCCTATTTCACAAATTGGCGATTGCAATTGAACGTGACTTGATTCTGAACTTCGGCTTTGATATGACAAGAAGCCGCCAAAATAAAGCATTCCTACACTTTGTTGGCGTGGCATCAGATGTGTTGTTTATCCCTGAAAATATATTCCTGGGGACTTTTGTTTTAAACATATGCCAGTGTAACAATTAGTTGCGCCAAGACTTGAGATTATTCTTTGCTACCCTATCCAGCATAGCTGGGAGGAAATATACTCACATAGCTATTTGAAAACTGTAGAGTTTATTTAAGGTTTAGATTAACTGTAGCCTGAGATATTGCTCAAATCAAATTAACTAAATAACCTTACTCATGGCTAGTTAGTCTGGAAATAAACTGACTTCAAATTGCTTGGTAAACTACACGCTGTTTAAAAGAGACATATTTGGAATAATTGTAGCTTAAACTCAGGTTCAAACTGATCTCTGAATAGAAGTCTCTCTGGTTGCAGAGTGCAAGGCTCCATTTTATTCTGATTAAATTATGTAGACCAACTGATGCTTTTGTGTAGACCAACTGATGCTTTTCACATAAAAAAAGGAGACTAAGGGGGACAGTGCAGAAGACACTATATTGGAGAAGTCATGGATCGTGTGAAAGAATCCATAGGTCCTTACTGTGCTATGGAGTTGGAAGTTGAGAGACTTAAGGCATTGTGTGGGTAGAGGGGGATAATTTCTTTTTTAAATGGTATATAAGTTTTGTTTCCTGTAAGAAACCAAATAACACTGGTATTTTTATATTGGTAATTGGTAATATAGTAATATGGAGTGTCATAGAAAATCAGTGTTGTTCTGTTATGTATGCTTTTAGGAATCTTAGTAATTTTATTATTGTTTAGACACAATTATGGACTTGGAGAACGTAACCAAACTTATCTTGACTATGGGTTACATGATAGCAGTGTTCCAATATTTAAGGGGCTGCCACAAAGTAGAGGGGGGTCAACCTATTCTCCAAAACACCTGAAGGCAGAACAAGAAGCAATGGATGGAAACTAATCAAAGAGAAAAGCAACTTAGAACTAAGGAGAAATTTCCTAACAGTTAGAACAAAAAATAAGTGAAACAACTTGCCTCCAGAAGTTGTGGGTGCTCCAATACTGAAGGTTTTTAAGAAAAGATTAGACAACCATTTGTCTGAAATGGTATAGGGCAGTGATGGCGAACCTTTTAGAGACCGAGTGTCCAAAACCCGCCTTTGGCGACCCCCCTGCTCCGTCCCCCACCCCGCCCACTCCCCCGCCCATTCCGCCACTGCCCCGCACCCAGCCCATACCCACTCCCCCCCTGCCCACCCACAGGGCCACCCACCGCCTCCACAGCTTGCCGCAGATCACCCAGGTGGCCCAGCAGCGCCATGGCAGCCATGCCCTCCACCCGCACCCCACAGCATCAATTGCACGCGATGGGGCACGAGGACAGAGTCTTGTTCCCACTGCCCGGCTGCCATGTCCTTGGCTGTGCTGCTCCGCGCGGGCTGCGCTCGAGGGCGACTCTCCTCCAGGGGGGCTACTGGTGAGGAAGGGGCCGCAGGGGGAGGCAGGGCTGGGGCAATGGCGTACATGCCTACAGAGAGGGCTCTGAGTGCCGCCTCTGGCACATGTGCCATAGGTTCGCCACCAGTGGTATAGGATTTCCTGCTTGAGCAGGTGGCTGGACTAGAAGACCTCCAAGGTCCCTTCCAATTCTGTTATTCTGTTATCTAGGCTCAGAAGCCAAACAAGATTAGTACTTGATTAGAGACCACCCAAAAGTTCCAGAACTGTAGATTAGATTAAAAAGTTTTTTTAAAAAAACAAAACATGTCTAGCCACTTCCATAACAGTGAACTATAACACTATGCAGATCTGTCCATGATGTTTTTTTTCCTAGAGTCTTTATCGAGTAGTTTTATTTAATATAATTGTGAATTTTATTGTGGCTTTGGATTAAACAAATAAACACGTTTTATGATAATATTGATTAATGCTCTAGATATAATTAGAAGAGAAAATCCATTTAAAGAAAATGAAACACTCGGTTTCTAATTGCAAAGAGATTAGCATCAGAGCATACAAGAATACGCCAGTGTTTAACTTCTTGCCCTGCTCGTGGCAGATTGAATTTCTGGAGGTGAAAGCTTGTATGCGGTGGTTGAACGACGTACACACATATGCATAAACACACACGTTTGAGTGCTTATTTATTGACCTCATCTTGATGGAATATTAACTTCCATTAAGCAGTTCACCAGCATCTCACCTGAGATGTCAACAGAAATCTCTAGCAAGGGCCTAAGTGAATGCACAAAAGATGCAGCTGAGATTTGCCAGCCGATCAAATCCAAGTGTTTGTGTTAGAGTGCACAATAGTACAGTTTTAGTATAAATAAGTGGTGCAAGGAAGCATGAAATTGAGAGAGCTTGAAAGGCATCTGATAATGGCTGTTGTGCTTTTGCTACACTGGATGCTCTTTCTTGGGTGGTCCATCTTCAAAATGGAGGGAATGGTTTTTTAAAAATAAAAATAAAAAAATGTTGCATATGTTATCCTTTTAATACTTCAGCAATATGGCATATGTTGATGGCATCAGGAAAATGAAGACTGGTGGCTATTGTGCGATCTCAGCAATGCGTGTTAGGCTACTGTATAATTATTGCCAATGTATAAATGTCTTCAAATTATAAACAGCTCCTCTGATGTCTTGCCAGAAAAAAAAATACTACAGCCATGATTCTTATTATTTAGCAAAAGCTTTAAAACCTAACACCTGCAAACTTTTGTGTCTATTATGAAACTTTTCCCACAGTGGCTGTACTATATGTTCATGCAGAATTTTCTTCCTGTCCGAAATATGGCAAGCTCAAACTGCATCTCCTCACCACCATCTTGCCTTCAGCTGCATACTCTGTGAGACAGTTTGCATAGTTTAGGCTTCACCAAGATGTTTACAGTGACAATTGATAACAATCCTGTAGGGAACGGTGAAATCTGTTCGAGTTCTTGCTTGGCCATGCTAAAAATGAGGCTTTGGGAAGGAGATACTTAAGCTTTTGACAGGACCCAGTAAATAATTGGTTAGCTATGCTTGACTTGGTATGGAAGAAATGTTTCATCCCTTTTCTAGAGGATGCTGACATGCCATTGTAGAGCAGGTAACAGCGTTGGGAAGAAGAGAAGTGACAAATCCATCTTGGCATTGGTGCTGAGCCTTGAATATAAAATCTTCTGTGTGTAGGATATGCAAAGTCAGACCATTAAACTCAGCTTTCGCTCTGCTGCCATGAAGAATGTCTTAAGGACTACATCCTGATATATGCTGCACAGTTTAGATTCTGAACTAGGCTAATTAATGGCACCTTAATTATTTTAAAGGATTTTGATTTCAAAGGTGTCTTATAAAAGTGATAACTTCAACACTAAATGGTTCTCTACAGACCTACCATTATAAAATTAACGTCTGAAATTAAGGGCAGAGAGCTGTAGCTCCTTATAAATTGTTCAAGATCTAGATTGCAAAAAGGATGCCTTATGGCTTTCGGATGTCCAAGACTCCCATTTCAGCCTTTAAAACTCCTGAAACTGCTTTGTTCACCTTAACACTCACCCTGCCCTATAAAGCCAGTGGAAGTCACACAGCTGTCTTTTAACTAGATAGCCATAAGTGTCTATGGAGATTCTCAGTCATCCAGGTCATGGTTGTCCCAAAGGTGCTTTTTCAAGAGGCAACTGGACTTCCTTGTTTTTCTTTGAAGACGTTTCGCTTCTCATCCAAGAAGCTTCTTCAGTTCTGACTGGATGGTGGGGAATGGAAGGATTTATATTCCTTGCAGACAGCTGGTCATTTGCATTTTTTTAAGAGAGTGACCTTGAAGACACTGATAAACCTCCAATTGGCCTCAACAACTCTCTAAAACAGGGGTATCAAACTGCCGGCCCATGGGCCGGATACGTCATGGTGAAACTGTGCCCACCCCATTGCCGGCAATGGGAAAAAAGTCACGATATGTCACGACACGTCACGTGACATTGCAAGTTTGACACCCCTGCTCTAAAAGAATCCAAATGACCAGCTGTCTGCAAGGAATATAAATCCTTCTATTCCCCACCATCCAATCAGAGCTGAAGAAGCTTTTTGGATAAGAAGTGAAATGTCTTCAAAGAAAAACAAGTTAGATAGCCATAAACATTTCTGGTTAGGTTAGAGCCGTGGTGGCGAACCTATGGCACGGGTGGAAGAGGCGGCACTCAGAGCCCTCTCTGTGGGCACGCGCGCTGTCGCCCCAGTCCTAGGCCTTCAGCTGGGTTTTATAAAACCTCTTCGCTTTAGGCCTCCGCCGCCGTGTGCAAAAAAAAAGTTTCAATCATTCAATTTCAACTTCTCACGGGAAAAAAAAAGATCTTGCAAAGTTGGAATTGATTGATTGAACTTTTTAGTCCCACCCAGTCTGCCGTTACCACCGCAGCCACGCCCACCCAATGGGCCACACCCACCCGGCACTCGACGATGCATAAGTGGGTTTTGGGTTGCAGTTTGGGCACTCGGTCTCTAAAAGGTTCGCCATCACTGGGTTAGAGGGTTTCTTCCTGATTTCCTAAATGAAGAGATTTTATATAGAAAGAAAAAGCATTGTCATATTATCCCTGGTTGAATTTTTTGAATCAGAAGTTTTATTAGATACTTTAGTAAGTACTTAGCATAAAGTGGTTGCAAGTTTAAGATGTTTTCCTGATTTTCACAGATAAAAGCAAAGTGGGACGTTTGTTGAAAAGGCACATTTACTAATTTGTTTATACCAGCCATTTCATCTGCAAGTATAGGCTTCTTGGATTTAGTTTTTTTTCTTTCATTCACATTATTTATATTTGACATACTGTTGTAGACTGATATGTAGCATTTTAGAATATTCAAGTCCAAACTTGTTGACAGTTTTCCAGAGAAATTAAAATGTATGCTTATCTTTATTCTCAAACACACAATTTTTGTTACTGAATTTTTTATTGTACCAGGTGGGAAAACGTTTCTTCCTTTCCTCCTCTTTTATTATTTGTGACAGAATGTGCCTCAGGAGACTGTTCATCTGTGGGGTAATTTCATCAGTGTCACTCTGAATCTCAGTGAGTGGCCTTGACTCCACACGTTAGGTATGGTTGAAAGATTCATAGCGACACCAGTAATGCATTGGCTGGGATTTCTAGATCACTGGGTGTTAGACCTCTTGTTTCCTAGAGAGTTTGCTTCAGAGTTTGCTTTAAACAAAAGTAGTCATTTTATTTGAGGTGGGGGCTAAAAAAAAAAGATGTTTGTTTCCAATTTGGTCAGCTTACAATTTAAGAATTAGTATTTTTCTCATGACTGTCTGTTTGTCCCTGCAGTGGTAACAGTGAAAGATTCCTCTAAGATGTGTGAAAAATCTCTTTGCTAGGAAAATTTAAAGTCTAGACCAATTTAGAGTTTCCTAGTTTCCTTGTAGTTCTTCCATCCTCTCTGTCTCTCTCTCTCTCCCACTCCCTCTCCCTCTTTCTCTCTTTTCCCACTTTCTGGTCCTGATTCAACAGCAAAAAAGCTTTTATAAAGGACTGCACAGAATAAAAACTGTTGTTTCAGTTGTTGTACATCACCCCAGAGTTGCTTTATGTGAGATTCTTCTTCTTCTTCTTCTTCTTCTTCTTCTTCTTCTTCTTCTTCTTCTTCTTCTTCTTCTTCTTCTTCTTCTTCTTCTTCTTCTTCTTCTTCTTCTTCTTCTTCTTCTTCTTCTTCTTCTTCTTCTTCTTCTTCTTCTTCTTCTTCTTCTTCCTTCTTCTTCCTTCTTCTTCCTTCTTCTTCCTTCTTCTTCCTTCTTCTTCTTCTTCTTCCTTCTTCCTTCTTCTTCTTCCTTCTTCTTCTTCTTCTTCTTCTTCTTCTTCTTCTTCTTCTTCTTCTTCTTCTTCTTCTTCTTCTTCTTCTTCTTCTTCTTCTTCTTCTTCTTCTTCTTCTTCTTCTTCTTCTTCTTCTTCGTGTTGATCCATTAGTTGTGACAGGAATTGACCAACTGGACTTATAGCTGAAGCCTGATGTCAGTTCAGAGAGAGTGACTGACCCAAAGTCATCCGGTCAGCTTTCACATCTAAAGCAGGACTAGAACTCAGAGTCTCCTGGTTTCTAGCCTGGAGGCTTAACCACTAAACCAAACGGACTCTCCTTGTGTGAAATGGGTGACCATATAAATGTGATTAATAAAGAAAGTTTTTTGTTCCCCTTCAATTCAATCATGTCCAATTCTCGGAGACTGCCTGCACAAATTCCTGTAGTTTTCTTGGCAAGGTTTTTCAGAAGTGGTTTGCCATTGTCTCCTTCCCAAGAGCTGGAAGAAAGTGACTTGGCTTAAGTCACCCAACTGGCTTAAGGTCGCTGTGGGACTAGAACTTACAGTCTCTCAGTTTCTATCCTGATGTCTTAGCCACTACACCAAACTGACTGTCTAAATAAAGCCCATGATAGGACAAATACAATTCGTTGGGATTTACGTGTTCTAATTCATCTCAAAATGCTACCCAAAAAAATGTGCAATAGCAAACCATTTTTCCATTACTCTCAACATCTCCTGCTGGTTTGGGTAATATCTATGACCTAAGAGTTCGATAAAGATCGAAGTGTAACCCGCAAAAGCATGTTTATGGTTTTTATGCTTCTGCATCTGAGGCTTACGATGAGAGAACATTCGTTTCATGGGCTGAAATAAATCCCAGGGATAAATGGATTGAGGAATTTGGATCTCTGCAATTGGAAGCATTTAAAAAAAACCAGGAGACAGGAAAATAGATGATATATAGAAAAAGTGTCAATGAAATCCTTTAGGTAATATTTTATAGAAATGAAAGCACAAGAATTCATATGCCAGCTTGTACATATCAATCCTCTCTTCCACAATTTTCTCGTTTCATTTCTTGAAAGTTTGTGCCAAATTACTTTGTGCAATGCCAGTTCAGAATCTGCACCTTCTGAAACAGACAATCTACAGAATTCTACTGGCCTTTAACTGGCATTTTTCTTCCATTGTTAAATATCTGGGAAGTGTTAGATGGCCAAATTAAAAGCCAGTAGAATTCTTAAACCAATAGCTGTGCTGAGTGATTATTACTGTAGAAGCTTTCTCTTATTCTGCATTCTCTTCAAATAGTATAAATCTCATGGTTTTCAGTTTAATTCTAACTGCAAAATAAGGGGACTGTAAGCATCGGTAGATTGACTGCTCCAATAAGAGAAAGATTTAATTCTCCCATACTTGGATGGTGAAATTCTGCTCTTCTCAGTGTTATATGAAAGGAGCTAAAGGTTTTAATAGTTTCGTTGAATATGCAATCTCTAATGTTGTCAAGGCAAACATATTTGTTTTGAAGGTATTTAATTAATGAGGAAATATTTAGCATTCTGCAGTGAATATCTGTCCTGTAGCCTCAGAGATGGCAGGACAGCAATTCTGAAACATTTTTCAAAGTTTTTTTAATCTATCATTGTAGTGCAGAACAATAGCTACTGCATCTGGTTTCCGAGATAAACTGACAACAGAGGTGTTATGCTTGAAATAATAAATATTACATATAAAATTATTTTATTATATATTTTGGGTGAGGAGGGACAGATAAATAATTCTTAATATCAGATTCAACTTTTTTTTCCTGTTGTATCTAAGGTAGTAAAAATGTAAGTAAACGATAAAACCTAAATTCTGACCTGTGGGAAATCCTTTTCCTGTTTACCATGTGCCAATGTCAGAATTGGTGTTGTTGTTGTTTCCTCCCTTTATTTTTGCAATTCCAACTGCATACATAATGTTCTTATTTTTCTCACTACCTGAAGTGGGTGAGGGACTGACTGGCCCAAAGTCATTCAGATAATTATGATTTTCCTTTCTGTGAGCTGTCTAATTCATGCTGTAATTTTTTTCTTGTTATTTTTCCTCCATGGCAGCCAAGTGTTATGACTACTATGCTATTTAGAAATATGCTCATATTTCTAAACAGCACTGCAGCAGACCTTGTTGGACCAAATTAGAAAAATGTAAGCAAAATTTTTATTATGGTCAGTCAACGAGATATTTAGATCGCATTCGGCATTTCTATTAAATCCTTCCCAAGGATCTGAGATAGGCAGATGCTGATGTTTGATGGTTTTAGAGGTATCATCACAAGTTGTAAACTGTTCCAATTAAAGCTCCTTTTTTGCAATTGTGTAATAGTGATGCTGTCAATGCAGATAATGTTCAAATGGTGCTCTAGTTGTATTGGGATTGCACCCAAGGCGCCTATTACTATTGGTACTACCTTTACTTTCTTCTGCCACATTATCATCGTCATCATCATCATCATCATCATTTTAAAACTAGCCAATGTTTCTACATATATGTGCATTTTGGTCCTTTAACTTTACACGCACACACACATAATGTAATTTATACGGTATATATAGATACATATACTGTACAGGCCAGAAATAACTAGAGGCACCTACTGAAAGGATATTAATTGGCAGTTACTTTACTGTCAGTTGAGTAGAAGAAGAACTATAAATTAATGCCAAAATGTCTCAGTCTAGATGGGTTTTCCTTAGAGTGGCTTAAGTTAAACCAGCATCATCTCATGGAGCAAAGAAGCTGAAGGTGGCAGTGTAGATACTGTATGCTGAAAGACAGAAAATTGTTTGCAGGGGATGATGGTATTTCACAGGAAGGTGTGTCAAGGAATTTGTCTCCTTTCATTATTATGTGACAATAAAAAGATTTCAGTATTGGATTTGAAATATATCTATATATGGTTTTGTGTGTGTGTCCAATTGGTTCATGGGGCATAATTATGAATGATAGAGAGTGAATAGCTCTTAGTGATATTAGTTTGTAATAGGATGAATATGTTATCAGATGGCCAAAGCAATAGTTGTACTTTATTTTCCTGTTACTTCAAGTATAAATAATGGAGTAAGGTTTGTAGGAACTCAGCCAAACATATGCAGCCTTCTAATATGATCTCCATTTGTGTTACTAGATTTGTACGGACAAGAAAATGTGCAACTCTCTTTGTGGCGGAAGTCTAAGGGATGAATGATAGCAAAGAAATCCAAATGTAGTTTTAGGTATATTAGACCCCCAAACTCTGCAAAACCAAATAGGGCAGACATAACAATACATCTGAATTTCAAAATAAAAATGGGAGATATGACATTTATCCATGATTTCTAGGAAGTTCAGTTAACTCATTTCAAGCTCATTTATTATGGGATGTACACTTGATAGGCAGAGATTAATCCACAGAAGCAATTGATTAACAATTCTTTAACAAATTTTACAACAGAGTGGAAGTATTCTTATTATAATTTAAGAAATAAATATTATTGGAGTAATTTCATCATTATCATTTTCTTTGGTCAGATTCAGTTAATTACTGTTGATAAAGAAGGGAAACATTATTTCAGGGATGTGTTTAATAGAATGATGGCTATGCTTTCTTTGAACTTTTCCCTGGTTGAGGTCTCCCGTTCATGGAATAAACACATCTTATTCATTCACAGTTTTATGTCACTAATGAACAATCTTTTGAGCCTTTGGTTTGTAGTTTAAAAGTATATTTTTGACAGCAATTTGTAAGACTAATAAATTCTGCTCTCCATTGATAGACATCATTGCCTTCAGTTGCAGCCAGTTAGATAATGTTGCTTCCAGAGGTCACATTTCTCCTGCGTCTAAATTCTATGTAAATCAACCTTTGGGTTTAACAGTGTTTCCAGCAACAAGCGCACAATGTTCCCTCCATTCCTTAGATGTGTGACACATCCTTGCTTTCTCATGAATGAGAGTAAGGCCTGACAAGCAATTCTTTGACATTCCTGGCTGAGTTTTAAAAGGTTTTGAAATTTTTTCTCATACATTTTTGTGATTAAGGAATAATGCAGCAGATATCATATAACATTAAGAAAGACATGATTTCCTCTAGCACACTCTTTTGTGCTTTTTCTTATCAAACCTTTTTTTATTGTTTTATTCATTTATAACAAAATGTGAAAATACAAAAGCAAATAGTAGGTGACAACAGTAGAAAAAGGGAAAACAAAAAAGGTGTGAAGAAAGGGGGGGGGGAGAAACAAAAGGCATTGACTTCCGACTCTCTCTGTTGCAGTAAAATCAGACATTAAAATCAAATCTCAACTTTTTACATATCTATAGTAGTATGCACTAGCCATTTCTTTATTGGCAAACCAGTCTAATCGTTAAAACCCAAGATCATAATATCATTTTTTTCCACCTCAAGCACAAAGTCCAGAAGTACTTATGTTCTTTTCTTTTATCAGCACAGTCAATTTGGCCATCTCTGCTAATTCCATCAGCTTTTGTAATCATTTGTCCATGGTAGGAATCAAGGCATCCTCCCACGTTTGTGCATAGAGCAGTCTTGCTGCCATCACCATATATAAAATCAGAGTTCCAATTTTTTTTCCAGTTCTGTTTCCATTAGGTAAGTTCCAGAAGGTAAGCTTCTGGTTTAATCTTTATGTTCACTTTAAGAATTTTCTCTATTAATATATGAATCCTACTCCAATGTTTCTTTGCCTTATCACATGTCCACCATAAATGATAAAAAGTCCCTTCTCTTATCAACATCTTCTTATCAAACCTTAACAAAACATGATCATTGTCAGTTCAGTTTAACACCTCCTTTGAATGAGATGTACTATCATCTCTCTTATCCTGTTGGATATCTTCTGCCCTGTTGAAAGTAAGCTAAGTTATCATAAGTATAATGTTGAGTATAAAGAAGAAAAAAAGCTTGTTTACTCATAACTGTGGTTGTTTGAATGGTTATTCACACAATTCAACAATCTTCCAGTCTTCAGGTCCCCTAAACTGGTATATAATCCTGCTTCTCAGTGCCACTGAAGTGGTAATAAGGTTGAGTAGTGACTGTGAACTTACTGTTCCAGCTCATCCTCTGGTATGGAAGTTTCCTGTAAAATAAAAGCTCTACACAGGTGTTTAATCTTTAGACACTCAGATTGATGTAGGGGGTTGAATGAGTAACAGAGACTCAGGTCTAGCGCAGTCTCAGCCACTGAAACTCACTGGATGATTCTGGGTCTATTGCTACTTTTTCAGCTTGACCTTTCTCACATGGGAAGAGGATTGGTAGTTTGAACTCCTGAAAAAAGATAAGTGATAGTCCCACTAGAGTGAGCAGACAATTGAGGGAACTACGTATGTCTAATCTAACAAAGAGAAGGATTAGGGGGACATGATACCTATGTTACAGTACTTGAAGGCATCTCATACAGAAGAAGAGATTGACCTATTCTTCAAAGCACCTGAAGGCAGGTCAAGAAGCAATAGGTGGAAGCTCATTAAAAAGAGATCCAGCCGAGAAGTAAGGAGAAATTTCCTAACAGTGAAAACAGTGAAATGGCTTGCCTCCAAAAATTGTGGGTGGTCCATCACTGGAGGTTTTCAAGAAGAGATAGGACAACTATTTGTCCAGAATAGGATCTCCTGCTTGAGCAGGGGGTTGGACTGTGATGACTCCCCTGGATGCTTCCCCCAGATACCTCTCCAGATGTCATCTCGGTGGACAATGAACCAGTGCCAGACACATCTGCTCAGCTGCAGCAGGACAGCCCTGAGGCTTCAGGTGGGGAAAGCATGCAGCTGAAGCCAGTCAGTGATGAAGAAGAGGAATTGCCTTCTGCACCTGATCCAAGAACATGTAGGGCAGAGAAAAGGCAGGAGCAGAGAAGGTCAGCCAGATTACTCGTGAGGAAAAAGTCTTGCCCTTCTTGATGGGCTGCACTGTAAGCTGGCTGTTTAGCACAGCAGACAGATGGAAGTGATGCTGGGAATGACATGTTCTTTTCCTAGCTGTGTGTTTTCTGGTCATTGTGATTCTTGCCTTGCTTTGGATTGACACCGTGCCTTGACTTGGATTGCACCTTGTGAACCCTAGACTCTTCTTGCCTCGGGAACCCTTTTGAATTGTGGATTTAATTTTGCCTAGTGAGTTAATTTTGATTAAGAAACTTTCAAGTGCCTTGTGGACTCATTGGTCATTGCTCTCCGAACTAGCATTAGTCTGTTTGTGGCTGGACTTAATTGGGACAGTTCTGGGGTTTTGCTGAAGGGAGTTGTGGGGAATATTAATAAACCCACTAAACCACAGTTACGTGTGTGTGTGTGTGTGTGTGTGTGTGAGAGAGAGAGAGAGAGAGAGAGAGAGAGAGCACATGGATTCCAACCCTATTATTCTATATTCTGTTCTGTAAATCAACTCTAAAACAACTTTTATTAATATTGGCTATAATAACACAATCTTACAAGTCTGGTTGTGCTGTATTTCCTCCTTATAGTTCAATGAATTAGGGAGGTGTCTACACGAGCTACATCATAGTTTTAGATGTAAAAATGCTTCAGCACCTTTTGCCTAAGTTATTTCAGCTTAAAAACAGAAAATAGAAAAAATAAAAATAAAAAACAGTACCCCCTCCCAACCACTCACCCCAGTGACAGCACACAATTAAATAAGCCGTTTGACGGGCTCCATCGTGCTCTGGGTTCCCCAGGCTTGCTGGCACAACCACATCTTCAGGACCTTCCGAAAGACTGCAGGGATAATGCTCCAAAGGAAGGGAGCCTCAGCAGAGAAATCCCTTCTTCTGGGTCACACCAGATGTACCTCCTTAGGGGACGGGACCCACAACATGC
Organism: Azemiops feae; assembly: GCA_023970755.1. Lineage (NCBI taxonomy): Eukaryota > Metazoa > Chordata > Lepidosauria > Squamata > Viperidae > Azemiops > Azemiops feae. The sequence goes on along the minus strand of JALGBA010000023.1, from coordinate 5,567,774 downwards.
CTTGTCTCCCCTCTCTAGTGAATTGGGTAGAGGTGACCAGCAAGAGACGGTCCCTCAGATAACCTGGTCCCAAGCCATGAAGGGGTTTAAATGTGACAACCAGCACCTTAAATTTCACCCGGACGCAAATCGACAACAGTGCAGCTCCCACAGCAGAGGTGACATGTGCACACCGAGGTCTGCACAAAACCATGCAGGTAGCTGCATTTTGGACCAACTGGAGCTTCCTGCATATGTCTTTTTTGTTTTTTTGTCCCAAATCCCATAAAGAATACTGGCTAAAAACAATTCACAATCAAGACTCAGATTTATGGCACTTCTCCAGATGGAACTCTAATCATTTTGACCAAAATGCCCAAGGAAAGAGCTGTTTTCACTGCCTTGATGTTGTAATAGGAAACAAAAACCTGCCCAGAATGTTGGATGACACAAAACAGATATTATATGAAATAAAATACATTTTATTCACAGTTCTAGAAAACAAGAATAGAAATGACCTGATGTTATGTGTAATTAGGGAGACAAAGAACAGGACTTTAAAATGTGAGCTTAGCTAAACAGATGTCCATGTAGCATTAGCAAATCAGAATTTATTTTAATTACACTTGGATGAAAAGGAAACTGAAGCTTAGGTGCTGCTTGACTGAATCCTAATCTTAGCATGGTTAGCTGATACTTTCTTTATGTACATTCTTTATTCTTGGTTGTATTGTTAAAAATGTATTGGCTTGGGATCATGGGATGAGAAAAGGAAGCATTAAAATAATTTTACATCTAACCATTTAATAGGGCTTTATCAGTATTTATTAGTATTTTTTAAAAATACATATTTTCCTAGTAATTATGGGCTGCTAGTTTTAAGAACCACAAAATACATGAGATCCAGGAGCTAGGTTCAAATAATGTTATAAATATGTAAATACCACAACTTTTGTACTTGTACTAGTATTTGCATTATTATCTCATAAACAATACAATTTTATATACTAGGATTTAGGAATTTGTAGTGTCCTTCAGATGCAATCGAATTATAAAATGCAGACGGGATTATAAAAACCAAAGGATGCTAGAAATCAGCAACATCTCCGGGACTTTCCAACCATCATTGTACCCCATTACTTGGGAATAACGCAAAAAAAATTCCCTTCAGAAGTTAACATAAAATGACCTCAGGGCTGAAAAACTAGAAGCTCTCCATGATTACACTCAGATCAGTTAGTGATCAACCTGTCAGGCATAATAAATGTTCTACCTCCCTCTACATTTAATATGAACATTTTCCATAAAGGCCAGAGGGAAAGGTGAAATGGATATTTAATTTATATGAATGGCTTTAGATACAGTTCCAACAGAAATCAAATGAGAAAAGTAAAGCTCTTTTTCTAAAACGCACACACACACACACATACAAGATTTTGCACCTATACCACTGAAAATTTGGATTCAATTTCTTCACCTCTATTTCATCAAACGAATTTTCACAGGTATGTTGCTAGTGTGGTTGGGACATTTGTAATGTTGGTATTAGAGGAAAATAATCCTTTCCACGTTGATAGACATCTTATGATAGCTGTTGCAAAACTGTATTTTCTATTTTATTTTCCTTATGATCTTACAAAAACTATAAATCATATTGAAAGATAACTGCCATTAAGTGTTTTGAAATAACGGACATGAACATTGAAATAGTACAGTTTTATGCATCACTTAGTAGGGTATGAATCAAAATAAATCAGAATAAGGCAAGCAGTGTAATAGCAATTTGGTGTACATTAATAATAATAATAATAAAAACCTTTCCCCAGAATACCTTGAATGACCCTAAGGGACCACCTTCTGTAAATAAAGGATCATTTTTCATAACACATCTTGCAACATAAAAGTAACAGGTTACTTTTGATATTGTCAACTTAACAAGATTATAATGCTACACAAGGCTATGTTGAAGTAAGAAGTCCCTCAGAAAAGCTGATGGTGTTTTCAAAGATGGATTCCCAGGCAGTGGTCCGAGCTGCCTCAGAAAAAAGCAATGTCCAGATCAGTCTCCTACTTCCCAGAATATCTTTCCAGATTAGAAAACGTTGGTTTATTTTATGGCAGAAATATAAGGTTTTTGGCCACATTGTCTTTTAATAACCTTTATTACTGTAAACTTTTTTTTAACCTTTTTTGTGCATTACAAGATAGTCTAGAGGACTGAGCATGAGATTTTCATCATTCACAGGCAAATGAGAGATCTTCAAAATGTCCTAAACTCAAAACATGCCAAACTCTAGATGTTCCCAGCTCAGATCCAAAAAGTCTGCTTTGTGAGTTTTTGTCCAATACTTGATATAAAACAAAATGCTTTGTTCCTACGGTTCTGCCTTATGGAACAATGGAGACACAAAAGAGGAACTCGTTACTTATTCATGCTAGGGCCACAAATTTCACTGGAAGTTGCAGCTTATACCGACTGCTATATGCCAACCCAATGGATAGCAAAATTGACTACAGGATTATTTAAAAAAAAAAAATACAAGCAGCTGAAACTACAATTAAGTGGGGAAAAGGGACATATTCCCACCTTGCTTACATTTGTTTATTTCTTTTTTAAAAATAAGAAGTGTCACCCCAGGCTTTTCTTTTCTTTTTATACAATGAGTATGAGATAACACACCATGTCTTTGTGGTCCTGGAACAAAAAAAGTCTTGATTTCAGTTCCCATTTATCCCCCTCAATGAGAAACCTGAAACGTTAGAAGCTTCGTTTCACAAGAACAAAGAACAAGGAAGGGCTGACTGCTGTGCTTCTGGTTACACTCAAAAGAACGCAAGGAGAGAGGAGAGGACTGGTCCCAGACGTCCTCTAGCACCAAACCATTGTTTGCCCCAGGTTCTTTCCATTGCACAACTGCTTTGAATCTGTCTATCTATCTTGTAGGGGAGACTATTGCTTATGATGGCTTCCTTCCTGTTAACTCTTGTGAGAAGGAAAGAAACTCTTCCAACTTGAACACTTATTTGCCAGCAATACAGTAAACTGGCACATCATAATAATTACAACAATAATATTACTTTGCAATGTCACTACCTGGCCTTTAAAATGTTGGGGGTATATGGCCAGGAAAACAAAAATGTCCCCCCTGCCTTTTTCAAGAGCTGGAACAAATGTATCAATTGTAATTTAAAAAGCAATTATATTAAAATCAGGGAAAGGGTAATGTAAAATTTCCTATTAATTTTAGAGAGTCAAATGCCAAAAACGATTATAAGTGAATGAAATAAGACGTTTTCTGCTGATCAAAACGCAAACAGCTTATGAAATAACAGAGTCCCATAAAATGCCAAGGGAAAACTGGCTGAGATCTGAGGCTATGGTGGAAGATAGCTATAAAACTGAGCTTGCCTTGCATAATTTATACCACCATGAACCTTTGGTACAAATGTTACCAGAAACAATCAAGATATCAGAGGCAATAAAGAGATATCTCTATAGAAAATAAAATATTACACACCTGACAATCTATTCTAGCCTTTGGTTTGATTATTATGTATGTCAGTGGTTATTTAGATGAATTTTGCTTCTTTCCTGCAGATTTCCAGCTATTAATGAGAAGTTTAGGGAGAATTCAGTTTTGCTCCATTGCCTTCTCACAGACTTTAGAGAATCCAATCTGGAGGTCTCTCTATTCCAGAGGTATTAAACTGCCGGCCCATGGGCCGGATGCATCATGGCGAAACCTCACCCACCCCATTGCTGGCAATGGAAAAAAAGTTGCAATACATCGCGATATGTCACGTGACGTTGTGAGTTTGACACCCCTGCTCTATTCCTTAGATAAACTTGCTTAGAACTTTCCATAATTATATGTTTTCCCAGACCATAAACCATGAAATTTTGCTAATCATCTCTCCTGAAATCAGCTGTCCATACCCTAACTTGTCCTCTCCTCATCTGGAAAATCTTTTCATTTCTTTGATTTCTCTCACATCTTTCTCAATCTCTCTTCAAGACTAATGCTGAAATTTGCCTACTTTTCTTACTCCCTTCTTCAGGCCAGATTTTTCCAAACAACTAAACTCTTATTCCCTGTGCCAAAATAGGGGGTGAGAATTGGGGCCATGTCTCAGATATGTTTTATCTGGGGAAGAAACTCTTCCTTCCTTCATAATGAAAATCTGTATAGTGGAATGTCTGAGTGAGTGTATGTATCAGATTCTTGCACATTCACTATAAATGCTCAAAATATTATAACTGAAAATTTCAAGTGTTGAAAAGTTTCAACCTTTCTTTTCTATAGTTTAGTTACTTTGTTTTATAAAACTAAAGCCTCCTTTGTTTGAGTAAGATTAATGTTGACTTCATGGATACAGGTCTTCCTTAGTCCAGATCTCTTGGTTGATAGATATTATTCTACCTTCACAGGCTAAACAGTTGGATTACTCTACACACACTACATGAGGCTGCCCTTGAAGAGAATTCAGCTGTATAAGTTGTAAATGGTGCTGACTATTTGGCATATGTAACATCACTGCTTTGGAGGCTGCATTGGTTGACAGAAAGTTTTCGGGTGAAATTCAAGGTGCTGGTTGTCACCTTTAAAACCCTTCATGGCTTGGGATTGGGTTACTTGAAGGGTTGTATTCTTCCAGTTGTTTCTACCTGTCTGAATCTAGCCCAGCAGGATGCACATGCTTTAGGTACCATCAGCCAAGGAATGACATCTAGCAGGGAGATGTGCCTTCTCTACAATAGCCCCCACCCTCTGGAACATTCTCCTTCCAGAGATAAGGATAGTCCCGATCCTGCTGGTCTTTCAGAAGACTTTGAAGACCTGGCCTGGCCTGGGGCCTGATTATTTGAACAGTCCCATTTTTGGTTATATCAGACATGTCAAACACAAGGCCCGGGGGCCGGATGCAGCCCGCGACGTGGTTTCATGTGGCCCGCAAAGCCATCCTGGAAACAGAGAGGGAATGGCCCCTGCTGCCTTGGCCCCGGCCGCCCGGGAGCCAATGTACACTGTCCCACTCCTGCTCAGGCCCCCACAGGCACCCTTGATGCGAACGATGTAGAGCTGGCCATGCCCACCCAGTAGGCCACACCCACTCTGGCCACACCCACCCAGTAGGCCACGCCCACCCTGGCCACACCTACCCGGCCCCCCGAGGACAACCACAATGCTGATGCGGCCCTCAATGAAATTGAGTTTGACACCCCTGGGTTATATTGACACTGATGGAACACAATATCTCTTTGCTGTAATTTGTATTTTATTTGTTTTTTATATTGTATTTATAACTGTTTAACTATTGTTATGATTGTCCACTGCCCAGAGTCATTGATCTGAAATGGATGGCTATACAAATTGATTGATTGAATGAATGAATCAATAAAGAGCCTCGCCTATGTCCACAGTTAGACAATGTTTCCTGTTCAAAGAATGGAGCCATTCAGCTCTGTTCCACCCTATACTTTACAATATCCTTGGGAATTGTAGTATATCCATATTCCAAACTTGAAATGGAACAGCAGTTTAAGGAAACTGGATAAAAGCAAATACTCCTTCATTCAAAATAAGCTGCTTTATTTGTGCATTTCTTTTCCACTAGAACCACAAGAAGACCAATAATTCTGCAGGTGTTTCCCAGTCCAAATGGAAAACAGGACAAGAGGAAAAATAAACAGAACAGAAGAAATCCTTTCATACTTAGCCAAGATACAAAAATAACTAAGCACAAATGTCTATGGGTCGAAGCAAAACTTTCCCCATCTGCAGTCTTACTGTATATACAACCTAAAATTATTTTTGCTCTTTAACATTGTTCATTAATAAGAACCACATGTTGTTACCAAATGAAAGCCAGTTAATATTTTTGGAACTAAAGTTGGCTGCCTGAAAAATATCAATGGACCGACAGAAAGCGTCCTTACGCCAAGTCGGAATGATTTGGACAAAATAATAATTTTGGTCTCTTGGATAAAAATATTTCTTGTGAAAGGTTGGTTGAAATTTATGGGGTTGCGAATTCAGTGAAATCTGAAATCACATATGTAACTTGTAGTGAATATTTTTACATAGACATTTGCATGCACAATCAACTTGTCTGTATTTTTTTAAAAAAAATCTCTGTTAATTTAAAATGTCAATTGAAGGCTATGTCCAGGAAGTTTGTTTGTTTGTTTGTTTAAACAAACTTGGGTTTCACAGAAGCCACTACTTTCAGTCACAATAGGGAAAACAGAAAAATTGCTTTTCCTATGAGAAATCAAAAACATTTATAGTCTGTCTGAGAAAATGAGAACTTACTTGATCAAATGCTTGCAAATATGCCTTAATTAGCCTGCTTTCAAAATGTTTATTAAGTATTTACATTTTTTCCCTTAATGGGTTTTTTATTTATTTTATTTTTTTTACTTCAATCTGTGATAAAAAGGGGACATATTATAGTAAAAATAGGATTGCATTGTATATTAATTTGCAAAGTCCGGGGGAGGGGGGGCTGTTTGTAGATGCAATACAGTAGACAGGGAGAAATGCTTATTTAATTAAAGCAATTTCACTGGACTTTACTGTGGAGTCCTGCCTCAGTAGCTTAAATAAATAAATAAAAAACAATACTTACCAACTGTCTTTCAGTGTAAAAAATTAAGAGACAGAACAAAAGAAAAATCTGGAAAAGAACGGAAAAACAATTTGTTTTAAACAGAAACATCAAATAACTTTGGGAAAAGTAGAATCTCATTGAAGCTGGTCTTTTGGCATAGTTGATGAATTCTCATTAATCATGCTTATTCCAATCTTCTCCTTACAGTGAAAGTAACAGTTCAGTAACAGTTGGTGGCTGAAGAGTTGCAAAGAAAAGCCTTATAGGGCAATGAATGCCCTCAAATCTGCTTTTCCTCCACTTTCAATTTGTGTCTTGAATAGTATTAGTGACTAGAATAGTGACATTAGATATCCCATAAACTAATGTCCCATGGACATTAGGTATCTCATAGACCAGTGATGGCGAACCTTTTAGAGACCGAGTGCCCAAACTGCAACCCCAAACCCACTTATGCATCGTCGAGTGCCGGGTGGGTGTGGCCCATTGGCTGGATGTGGCCCATTGGCTGGGTGTGGCCCATTGGGTGAGCATGGCCCATTGGGTGGGCGTGGCCCATTGGGTGGGCATGGCTGTGGTGGTAACGACAGACTGGGTGGGACTAAAAAGTTCAATCAATCAATTCCAACTTTGCAAGATCTTTTTTTTCCCGTGAGAAGTTGAAATTGACTGATTGAACCTTTTTTTTTTTTGCACATGGCGGCGGAAGTGAAAAGGTTTTATAAAACCCAGCTGAAGGCCTAGGACTGGGGCGACGGTGCGCGTGCCCACAGAGAGGGCTCTGAGTGCCGCCTCTGGTACCCGTGCCATAGGTTCGCCACCACTGTCATAGACTAATATTATATTAAGGGTACATAAATGCCCAGTTATTTATTGTATATTGTTTTCAACTATATTGGTTGAACTATACTGAAAAGGACCTTCATTTTCTTTTCCAGCTAAAAACTCAACCTCCTGGCTATGAACTGCCATGAACTGCATTGAGCTGGGTTCAAATGTATGTTTAGTCCTAATAATAATGGAAAGTTTGGGGCATCACAAAGTTGATATGAGGATTATAGGATAATGGAATTGGAAGGGATCAGGAAGATCATCTAGTCCAACCCTCTATAATCAGTAGAGATGTTCATTGCCAAGCGTCTTCTTAAAAGCTTTCAGAGAAATCACAGCATCTGTAGACAGACAATTTCACTGATTCATCAAGAAGTTTGTCATTATATTTAAACAAAATGTAGATACTACAACTTGCACCCAGTACCGCCATGGAAAACAATTTCTGACCATCTTCCCTCTGGCAGTCTTTTACTGTATATACCAGGATATGTCCTCACAAACAGGATACAATATTTTGAATAGGAAGCTGGGATCATAATACTATAAATTAATGCACAGATTCCATACATCTTCCACAAAATTATTTCCCAAAGTGCATAGTATTTTTTTTAAAAAAATCTTTGTTTTCAAGCTTTTTTCAAGTTTTTTGTTATTAAAATTGTCCATCTTGACAGATTTAAAAACCAAGTAATAGGAGTGAAAACCTTCATGATATGAGAACATTCATTTGACTCTACTTTACAGAAATTCTGTTCCTGTTAAATGGAGAATCATTTTATTTTTTCAATTGTCAAGGGGATCTTTTTTTTAAAGAGGGCAGTTTTGTTTTGGTAGCCCAGTTAATCAGATTATTATATTCATTTTATGTTTTCATTCCATGCCTCATTTTTAATTGTATTCAGCTGAAACTGACCTTTGTGCCTTCAATCAGATCTCATTAGTAGTTCCTTATGTATATGTTAATCTGCAGGAAATAAATAAATAAACCTGATTCAGCAAAGGACAATTTGCACGAAGAAGCAGATTTTGTAACTATCATCCTTAAACCTGGGCATGTTATTAAGAATGTACGATAATAGAGAAATAAACTGTGTCCAGTTCTCTGAGACATTTATGATAGCAATTAATCTTTTTTTTCCCCTTTCTCTCTTGAGTGATAGTTATATACTCCCTCCAGCATTTCAATATTCAAAGTTCTATGAATGGACAATATGTTTAAACTTATTTTCTTGTTAAGAAATAAGAGAGGCGTTTTTTTTAAAAAAAACTCTTGCATTGAAGATAATGATTGCTGTAGTTAATAAACAACATATTCTGAAATTCTGAGACTGTAGAAAGAGTGCATAGAAGAGAAACAAGGATGATCAGGGGACTGGAGGCTAAGACATATAAAGATCGATTGATGGAATTGGGTATGTCTAGTTTAATGAAGAGAAGGACTAGGGGTGACATGATAGCAGTGTTCCAATATCTCAGGGGTTGCCACAAAGAGGAGGGAGTCAAACTATTCTCCAGAGCACCTGAGGGCAGGACAAGAAGCAATGGATAGAAACTAATCAAGGAGAGAAGCAACCTAGAACTCAGAAGAAATTTCTTGATAGTTAGAACAATTAATCAGTGGAACAACCTGCCTCCAGAAGTTATGAATGCTCCAATACTGGAAGTTTTTAAGAAGAGACTGGACAGCCATTTGTCTGAAATGGTATAGGGTTTCTTGCCTGAGCATGAGGTTGAAGACCTCCAAGGTCCCTTCCAACTCTGTTATTCCATTCCATTCCATTCTATTTATGATTTTTAAGCAACTGGATTGCTAAATGCATTCAGAATTTTCAAAGTGGGAGGCCAGTTTAGATGACAAATATACAGTACATATCATTAATATTTCTGTATCACCAAAAAGCTGAAGTTGCTATCCAAATCATAAAACCATTAAGAACGAATTAATTTAGAGAGAAAAAAAACAGTCTGGACTAGGAAGTTCTTCCTGATCAAATTTTATTGTTCCATTAAGGTTTTGATTCTAAAAAGAAATAAATAAGGGAAGTGTAATATTTTTTAAAATAATGGATGCCACATTAAAAACCTCATGAAAGAACTGAAATATTAACCAGAATAAGCTACAGCTAGTCCTTGATTTACAACTGGTTGCTTAGTGACCATTCGAAGTACCAACTGTGAGAGGGATCTAGGTATCGTAGGTGACCACCACTTAAGTATAGACCAGCAGTGTGTTGAAGCTGGCGGAATATAATTGCATCAACAGAGGGATAATTTCAAGATCACATGAAGTAATAGTACTAATGTATAATGCACTGGTGAGATCACACTTGAAATATTGCATCTAATTCTGGTCACGGTACAAACAAGAATTTGAGACCCTAGAAAGAGTGCAGAGAAAAACAACAAAGATGATGAAAGGTCTGGACGCTAAACCATATGATGAACAATTGAGGGAACTAGGTATGTATAGTCTAATGAAAGGAAGGTCTAGGGGTAATATGATAGCAGTCTTCCAGTACTTGAGGGGCTATCACAAAGAAGAAGTTATTAACCTATTGTCCAAGCATCTGGGGACAGGCAAGAAATAATGGGTGGAAGTTCATTAAAGAGAGATCCAACCTAGAATTAAGGAGAAATTTCCTGAGAGAGAGAAGAATTAATCAGTGAATGGCTTGCCTCCAGAAGCTGTGGGTGCCCCATCACTTGAAGTTTCCAAAAGCCATTGGATAGTCATTTCTCCAGATTTGTGTAGGGTCTCCTGCTTGAGCAGGGGGTTGGATTAGAAAACCTCCAAGGTACCTACCAACTCCATTATTCTGTGTTTTATGTTCTAAGTTACAATAAATCCCCCAAAGCTACTTAAAACCCAGTTTCAAAGTTCTAATGGCCAGTCCCCACCCCGCCCCATGGTCCCATGACAGCATTATTGAATTCTTGACAACCAGCCTGCATTTATGACCATTTGCAGCATCCCATGGTCAAATGACCATGATTTATAACATTTTTGCCAGAAACTGGCATTTATTTCTGACTTCCGCCAAAACCCACCCCATAGGGAACAATGGGCTCACTTAACGACCACAATTGTTTTATGACTATGAATAGTCATTATGTTTAATGACTATTGCAAAAAAGTTTATAAAATTGGGTCAGTCTCATGATGACTCCCTTTATGACTGTAATTGTCACGCTCAATTACAATTGTAAGTTGAGAACTACCTGTAAATATCTCTATAATTCTTTCATCTTTTTTACACCAAAGCATTATCTCCATGGATCTCTGTGATGATAAACAAAGGGTGGAGATGATGAAGAGTTACAGCACTATGATGCAAGCTCCGCCCCTTTTGAATATATGTTGTAGCATCATACGTACCTAAAGGGTAGCACTATCATAATAATATTCTGTTGCTGTATTTATCACTGGGACAAAACTGTTTCAATCTGCTATCGCATCTTGATTCTCTCTTTCTATGCCCCTTTCCTTGGCTAGAGTGCTAATGCTTTGCCATAGCAATTGTTCCCAGGAAAAGTATTCCAGCGCTGACTGTGGATTCTCACACTGATCAAGAAACTGGATAAACATCTCATCTTCACTAAAAGGGCAGTGAGGAAAAAAGCAAAAACTTAATTATTAGAATCGCTTATGTATACCGTAGGTTCATAAGCTTGGTTAAATTCTTGTGCTAGCATCTTTTCTTAATAAATCCTATTAATCCAAATTCAGACGTTTGTTACTTTCCAATCGTAAGTGCAATTTGAAAGCCGACAGTAAGGTGGAACAATCCTTCTTACACTGGACATGAGATTTGGCTTTGATTCTGCCTGGTCTCTCGGGTGTTTTTCTTATTCTTTTTCAAAGAAAGGTTATTGGCATTCCTTTGAGATGGGCCAGGTCAAGAAACAGGATCCAGACAGATACTAGAATTTTACTTTAATAATATAGACTAAGGTAACAGAAACTGGAAAGCCTGAAAATTGAGAACATGTCTGAAGGTACTTCTAATCTTGGAGAGTGCCACTATTATTTGCATTAAATTAATGTTATGCTTTTATTGTATTTTATGCCTACTTTTTACTTATATCTATAATTTTAGATGTATTGTTTCTATGTAATAAAGGCTATAATAAAGGTTTACTTCTTTTGTTTTCTCTTGAGCTTAAATCATATTTTACAAGCTTTCTCTAAGTCCTTATCTGTAGTCTTCTGCAGCAGACTCCCCCAGCCTTTCCACTTTGCAGGGGGGGGGGAGGGAGATGGGATGGTTCAGTGTGAGTGGCTGGCAAGCACACAAATGGAGCATGCACACTTCCTCACCTGCTGCTCGTGCAAGTAGGGATGTGTGCCTGTGTTCGCCAGCCACTTCCATGGCCCAGTTCCAAACAGCTCAAGGCCCAGAAGCAGACAGGGCCCAGAGGTTGGGGACCCTTGTTCTACAGTTATGATCAAATGTTGATCATTATACTGTCTAAAGGATTTTGATTTCTTCAGAGTGAGCGAGGAAGTCATAATTGACTTAACTATTGGACTGTTTCAAGAACTGTGTACAATTTCTGGTTTGAGACTCTTGACAGAAAATTCAAATCTAGAGAAAGAAATAAAAAGCCAATCTATGGGAAGTCCACACGTTAAGCATCAAGGGCACACATTTTCTTGTAAAGCCTTTCATATATTCTTTAATGCTGGCATATATGTGGAAGGCATTTTTATGTTCTTTCTTTTAAGATTCCCAATTCCTGGACTCACACAATATATCACAGAATTTGTGTTTGTTTTGACTTGAAATTGGTTTGATTTATGGTTATTATACATGGGCTACTAGAAAAGGGTGTGCTTACACTGTGAATTTATATCAATATTACAGTTTAACTGCCATGACTTCCCCAAAGGTATTCTTGGTATTGTTACTTGGGAAAGTTACTGAGTTTATTAGAAATTACTATCAAGTCAATTTCTTTATTTACGATCAAAGCTCAGGAATAGAAACAAATAAATCAAACAGTTAAAAGAAAGGAAAGCAAAAAGATTGACAAGTTATGTTTGATATTAGCTGTTGCCTCATTTTAACTGCTGTAACAAATTATATTTAATTATATAACTCATATAAATACATTATTATCCAGTCTCATAGTTCACAAGTTCATGTCCCTAGAGAAATGGAATGAATTTTAGCCTGTAATATTAATACTTTTTGTACTGTTTAGTTCGGAGTAAGACACATTGAATTTAATAGGGTTTACAGCTAGAAAGCCAGGCAGGTAAGCTGTAGGTTGATATACATGGTCAACCTTTCCTGTTAAGAAACTACAGTTTGGTAGAAATTCCTCGTAGAAGCTTCTTCAGAGATT